>JANEYF010004595.1:600000-859505 GCA_029963845.1 Rhamnusium bicolor | reverse complement strand
CTTTAGTGTGTAGCAATGCGTCACATGTATTGGTTAAAAGTCGGTTTCTGGTTTTAGTTTTAATTATAGAAAGCTGAGAAAAAAATTCTTTCATGAGCTGCTGAAGAATGAGGAAGACATAACAAGGCTGTAATAAATTTTTTTAAGTGAGGAAACATTAGATCGTCAAGATCGTTTTTTAATGTGAAAACTATTTCCCAAAATTCAAGAACAGGTTTACTGCAATATTTCTTTATCTCTGTGCATTCTTGGAGAATTCTCCATTCACTATTTATGTGTTCGGCATAATCATCATTACATAAAATGGGAAAACGATTTAATAGGGATATAAGAAACCCGACTTCTTCTTCGGCAAAAATTGTTTTTGGGTCTAAAATTTTCAGCTGTTTTAACAGAAAATCATTAAAAGAAAATCTAGATTTTATTTGTGTCGCCAGTTCCACATAAAAATTTAAGCAATGTACCCTATAATCGTTTAGTTTTTTAGCATCTAATTTATCCTGATTTTGTAATATGAAAAGTTCAGTTTTTGCCCCTAAGTAAATGTTATCAATATCTAAAAATTATGGGGGTTCTTTATATCAACATTCTCTATGTCATCCTTTATAAGCTGTTTTTTTTAATGAAACTTTTAATTATCGTTTTATATAAAGTAGTGATTCTGTCTGAAGTACATGTAGCTTTAAAGTTTCACTTTGAAATTCAAATTTAGTTTATTAATCAAGTCTAAAATATAACTTAAAAATAGAAAATATAATTTAAAAATTGGATCTTTTAGAGCTGATAAAATAGCATCAGTATGTTCCACATTATCACTTTCTAAAGCTTCATTTGTAAAAAGCAAAATAAGGGCATCATACTGTTCAATTATTCTGTCTATTACTGCTTGCAAAGAAAGCCAACGTGTTTGACTCAGTTTTAACATTCTGTGTGGTTTAATATTAAGAAAAATTTGGCATTCCTTTAAATGAGATAGCCTTGCAGAACTGTTTGAAAAATAATTACAAATATCCCTAACTAATCGTTCCATGCATTTAGGAAGTTTCATGCATGCGGCAGATGAGCATAAACTAAAAGAATGACAGACAGCCCAAAATAAAAATGTGTGGTATTATATTCCTAAACCTTCGCTGCACTCCTTTTATATTACGCATCATTACATTACAATAATTATCAGCAGCTAATCCCAACAAATTATTGATATTTATTTTATTTTCTCTCAGAAAATTGGTCACGGGCATGAAAATTGCATTAGAAGAAGAAGTTTAACAACCCTAAAAATCTCTCAACAATTTTGTTGTTGCAGTAATATCTAACTACCATAGCCAACGATTTTGTGGTGCTTATATCTGTAGTTTCGTCAATAATAAGAGAAAAATATCCACTAGGTCAGGGTTAAATGGGAAAAGCCCGCATTTGCGAAACCCCTTTCTTATGATTTCTGGTAATGTTGTATTAGTTTTATCAAAAATTTCTTTCAATAGTGGGCAAAATGTAGTTTTGCCACATTCTTACAGAATTTTTCCACTCTGTTTTAAGAGGTTTAAATACACTCACATCTGCAGGCTGCAGAATGTGAGTCGTATTTGATGGGAGGGCATAAAGTATTATTTTGTTCTCACTGCAAAATTTACTTATTTCTAAAGTTAAGAGAGACTTATGGCCATCAATAAGCAGTAATACGGGCTGGGGGATGTTTTCTTCAGTTAGCCATTTATTTAGCCCATTGGCTATATATTCAAAAAATACGTCCCCTCTCATCCATCCGGTTTCCGATTTGCCCAAAAACCATCCGCTTGGCATACTATTCACTACAGTTTTAGGTGGTCTAGTATAAGGAAAAACTACCATGGGATAGGTTGTTTTTCTTTCTGCGTTAAAAACAATTTCACACAACATTTCCTTTTTTTGTGTTCGTAAAGGTTTTTCCACCCCTTCGGTGCAATAACCTTTCCCGTTTTTGGGCACATCGAAAATGATGTTGCATCACCATTTAAAATTCTCGCTGGGTCATCCAGAATGTCGGCTGCGTCATTTTTAATTAAGTACGTTTTAAATCCTCAAACCATTTCCTTATATACTGTTCGGTTATTAAACTTCTAGCGGGAGTTAAAGTTTCGGGCTCACGAAAAGACAGTTGCTTGTGTCGTTTTAGGAAAGATCTGTACCACTTTTCCCCAGGTCTTCCATCTTTGAATGGTGCTGATCGTTGCTGCTTAAGAACAAGAGCCTGAACTGTATCTAATAAGTCTACCTTTTTGTGGAAACCCACATTTAGCCAGTTCAGATAGCCACTGGACTAGCTCAATTTCTTCATCTGCAGTAAGTACTGTATTAGGACCCATCTTGCGAGGACCCTGCTTAATTCTCCCACTAAGTCTATCTAATATAGTTGTCTTGGGGACCCCAAATCGCCGACCAGCTTCCCTGACAGAGATTTTTTCCTCTCGAACAGCTTTAAGTGCATCTGAGAGGGCTTCTTCTGTGTACTGGTGTATCGGTCTTTTGCTCTGAGATATTTCCATTTTTATGCAGCACCTAAAGTCGTTAATAATACCTAAGTACTTTAATCAAAGAGTAGGTTATTCAAAACTGCAGTTAATTACAATTAAATTTATTTTCACAGAAGTTAACCAATTAGATTTCTGAAAATGTCTTTTAGTTGTAGTTAATTGTAGTTTTCAACAACCGGCTTTCATTAAATATTACGCATATATTTGCTAAAAATTAATTACCTATAACTTTTTTGTGCTCGAGCACTAGAAAACCGAAATCCGTATTCGACCAGTAACTTTACATGTGGTCGACTACTGGATTTTATTACCATATGGAATTGTTAAATTATTGAATGCATTGCAGATGGAGAACTTTATATAGAAGGTAAATACAGGCTAAAATGCGAAATCACGTCAAGAGCTAGTAGTCGGCCGGGCGGTCGACTTTAGATTTTAGTAATTTTTGAAACACCATTGCTCGACCACCATGGAATAATACTTCACAAAATATTTGTTCGCTTTTAGAGGTTATAATCTGTCAATAAGTCTATAACTAATGTATTAAAAGCTTCAGATAGAAAATATTATTGTAGGAACTATAATTATTGTATAATTTGGTGGCGGACATGTTTAGTCAAAATTTAGTTTTACTTACCTATTTTCGTCCACAATTGTACACTTCACTTTAACCACGCCTCACACACATTATATTTAGGTTATGTTCAGAATGCATACTTAAAAAGGCGGAAAAGACATGACCGACTACTGGACTTGTATTTGATTGATTATTTAGTGAAATGCTAATCTATTTACCATCATTTTATATTAAAGTGGACGACTACTGGACGTGACCGAAAACAGGCACATTCACCCTACCTAATTGTCGAATCTCACAAATAAATCGCAGACTTTACTTTAAAGATGGCTACAGACGTAGCTGCATACTTGAACGGTATGCATGCGCAAATTTATTGTACAAGTATACTTAAATTTGCATCGCCGCCACACGCAAAAATATACTTGATCTATCGCGTAGTGACAAAGCGTGAACTAAATAAAAATGTCATCAACGGATGAAGACGACACGGTAGCTTTAACTGCGTTTGTTTTAGTTAAAAAAAAACAACGAAAAAACTTAGTATGTGGTGTAAGGAGTGGTTAAAAAAAAGGAAGGATTCGTCCCATATTAATCTATTAAATGAAGTGAGATTTTATCCTCGTGATTGGCACAATTACTTACGAATGAATGAAGAAACTTATTTGAACCTTCTATTACTTGTCACCCCATTGATTAAAAGGAAAAAATACAATAATGAGATCAGCAATATCAGCACATGAAAGGTTAACAGCAACTTTAAGATTTCTTGCGACAGGAAGATCCTACGAAGATCTGAAATTTTCAACTAGAATTTCGCCACAAGCATTAATGCCCATTTCCACTGCAATATTTAAGTAGGGCTTAAGTTTAAGTGACCACTTGAGCTTAATACTCCCTTAACTTTAAGAAATGCTTGAGTCATGCGCATTCGCATTTCATAACCTAACCTATAACATTTTAAATTTGAAGATGTTTTCTTGTGTTCTAATATAATAAATGTTTCCCTGAGGGACTGTTCTGTGTTTGTGTCAATTGTTTAGGTACCTACCTACGATTTTTACAAGTAGGTACAGCAGTTCAAAAATGAACTTTGAGTTTGAGGATGAAGACATATTTGAGGATGATTTGGAAATACTAGATATTATCGACTTTGGTTTCCCAAGGAATCTTAATATTAGATCAAATCATTTTGAAGATTTGGATAATTTAACTTTTTTTAGAAGGTTTAGGCTGTATAAAGAAATAGTTTTGCACCTTTTAACTCTAATCGAGGATGGATTTCCTAATGATATGTAAGTACCCATATATTCAGTATAAATTATTTAGGTATACATATAAAAGCAGCCTTTTTTTTCCAGAAATAACAGTGTTTCACCAGTTAATCAATTATTAACTGTTTTGCGATTCTATGCAAGCGCAGGTCATTTGAGCTCCATTGCAGACTTTGCAGGAATGGGTATCTCAACCGTTTCAAGAATTATTGTTGAGGTATCCGAGGCAATAGCCAGACTTTATCCTCGCTTTGTGAAAATGCCCGATCATGAGCAAGTTATAAGGGAGCAAAATAAATTTTACAGAGTGGCTTCATTTCCAAGAGTTTTGGGTTTGGTAGATTGTACACATGTACGAATTCAGTCACCAGGTAATTTATCACATTATAAACATTCCAAGTGTCTTTAACACTTTTTAATTTCAGCTGGAGACGATGCAGAAGTATTTCGGAATAGAAAATCATATTTCTCTATAAATGTTCAAGCAGTTTGCAATGCAGACTTGAAGGCGCTAGATGTTGTTGCCCGCTAACCTGGATCAGCTCATGATTCAACAATTTTTAATAACAGCCATATAAGAATGCGTTTTGAAAATGACGAATTTCCCAATTGTTATTTACTTGGTAAGTAAAGAAGCAAATTGTATATACTGTTTTTTAAAGAACTTATTTTTAATAAATTATTGATTTTTAAAATTTACACAAATGATGAGCGAAATTTTAAAGAATTGAGAATTCGGTATTCGAATACTTTTTTAGAATCGAATAAGTAGGAATCTACCTATCTCTCTTTTTTCTTCTGATATTATGAGGATTGAATGCAACTCGATTCTTGTATTCAAATACTCTCATATAAAACTTACTCTAAATCAGTAGCACATTTTGTTAATATTATTTTGATATGTATTTTTTATAGGAGATAGTAGATATCCCCTGAGAAAATATTTATTAACCCCTTTAGCAGATCCACAAACACTAGGTCAGCAACTCTATAATGGGTCACACATTAATAATAATAATAATAATAATAAAAAACTTTTATTTACAATATATATATACGATACAATACAATGCTTACTAATTAAAAATATTTATATTTGTAAATAAAAGACAGTAACCCCACTTAAGGCATAGCCTGAACGTGGGAAATAAAATATAAAAAACAATAACAAATACATAATACAAAATACTAATAACTAACAATACTAAATATCATATAAAAATGCACATTAAAAATTACAAAAAGGTTATACTTAACTAAAGTGTTAAGTAGATAATATACATTCATGTATACATCAATTTTGATTTTATTTTTTTTTTCTAATTTCTTGATGGCAAGAATACTTATATTTTTAAATCTACCATGTCATGTAAAATTTCCCTAGGTAGTGAAAATACAAATTTTTTTATTTTTTTTAAAGAGAGTGGGTTAAGAGTGTTTTGTATCTCATTTGGTAAATGATTATACAACCTTGGGCTTATATATAGATAACATTTTTGTCCGATAGCTTTATTCATACGAGGAGGTAAGTATGTATTGTTTTTGTTTCTTGTGTTGTAAATATGGTCATTTTTTTTCAGATTGGTTTTCGTTTTCTGCTGGTTTATATTTGAATGTAAGAAGAATAGTTGTCGTGGATCCATTAAGCCCGTTTCTTTATAAAGAGTATTGGAAGGGTAAGTAATATTTTTGTTAAAGATTATTTTTAAAAATTTTTCTGCACAATAGTTGAATTACTTAATATCGTTTTTCCTACTCCACTCCAAGCCAATATCCCGTATATGATGTGCGATTCAGCTAGTGAGTGGTATATGGTTTTTAGTGATGGAATATCCAATATATCTCTAAGAATTTTAAATTTATGAATGAGATATTGTAGTTTTCTTGTAACATAATTTATGTGTTTGTCCCATTTTAGGTGACTATCAATCTGAATTCCAAGATATTTGATATGTGTAATACCACTTATTTTAAATTCATCTGATATGGTGAAGTTGTTGAATTCTTGCAATGCATTCTTGTTACGACAAATTGGTAAGTAAAACGTTTTGGTAAAATTTACTGTTAGTAGTTCACTTTCAAAAAAATTTTTTATACTTTTTTATATCTTTCTACTAAACGTTTTAATGAGTTCCAGTTTTCAGCCTTATAAAATATTGCTGTATCATCAGCATATGTGACTATTTCGCCTTTGCTTTTTACCGAGAATAAATCATTTAGATAGATGTTAAATAAAACGGGTCCTAACACTGTGCCATACTCTATCTGTCTAAAATCGCTTAAATTATCATTAATCTGAACACATTGAGATCTGCCTGAGAGGTAGCTGTTTAGAAAACTAAGCGGCGTGCCCCTGATGCCAATGTTTTCTAGCGATTCCAGAAGTAGAGCGTGGCTAACAGTATCGAATGCTTTTGACGGATCGATGAATACACATAATGCAGGCCAATTATTATCTAGAGCAGTGTACATATTTGAAGTTAAATGTAATATTGCATCTTGTGTAGACACATTAGAACAAGGAATGGTGTGGAACGTTTCTTTGGACTCTGGAAGAGGCGTTTTCCAGTTGTAGCTTATGGAATGAGACTTAAATTAGATACAGTGTTAACTATAATAATATCCACTATAGTTTTGCATAATATAGCAATAGAAATGAATAAACCTGAGCCTCCCGCACCAGAAGATATTAATATTGAAGAATTAAACTATTTAATTCAAATGGGTCAAGTTGTTGACAATCTTAACTTAGAAGATGAATATTTTGCACGTTTATAAACTTTTTTTATATAATATTCTGGATAGTTTTCTTTATTAACATAATAACTTTTTTGTATATTTTTTATATTCATATTAACTACCACTGTGGTAAGTGTTACTGCAATAAAACACATTTGAAAATTAAACAATGTTTATTATTTATATGGATATATACAGGGTGATCTACCACAAGTGTGCCAAACTTCAGAGGCTGGTAATTCATCAAAAAATAAATGGACTTTAATTATTAAAGATATGTCCTAAAACGCATAATAAAGGAGTTTTTTTTACCCCAAACTTTTTTCGACGTCACTTCCGAAGCAAAACTTTCAAATAACATTATTTCCCACTCAGAAAAAAGTATTTTTTCAAAATTTCTGTCACACTAGCCGTTTTTTGAATAATTTGCGTTTAACGGCAATAAGGTTTTTCATATTAATTAAACATTTTTATTACAAAATTAAAAAGCAATGTACAACACAGAAATAACGTACTTAATAGTTAAAAACTACCTCAATAAAGCAAGCTGTTAATTACGAAATTTGTAATTTTGTGCGCCTACATCGGGACCGTAATGTATGAATATTTCAATATTTTAATCACCACCATATCGGACTTATAATCAAAAAATTGATATTCATCAACCCCTTCAAGGGGTTGTAGCTCCCTTATTATGCGTTTTAGGGCATATCTTTAATAATGAAAGTTCATTTATTTTTGATAAATTACCAGCCTCTGAAGTTTGGCACCCTCGTGGTAGATCACCCTGTATAGGATTTAATTCATGGTGTCATAACTTAAAGCTAGGAAATGTGGATATAATTTCATAGACGTCATTACTCATGGGTGACTAAACTAATATTCACATTGATTTGATGGCAAATTTGATTTAGATCGGCAAATTTCTTGTTTTTTTTAAGTCTATATCTAATTTTAATATTTGCATTTTAAGCTCATGCTCTTCATTTTGACGCTTCAACTGGTCTTCCAAGCAACATTGTTTGAAGTTCATGCTCTCTTTTCAGACGTTTTAACTGAGATTCAACCAATTTTGTTTGAGCGTCAGCAATAGCTATTCTTTTGTCTACTAATATATTATATTTGTCAGCAATCACCGAGGATGTGAGCGCCTTTACTGTGGTTGTCGGACGGCGACGGCTTGCATCAACTTTCCTTTTTTTGCTTGACGGTTCGGTCTGTAAAGTAGAATTAAACCGTTAATATTTTGATATACTGGTTAAACAGGGAGAAAAAAGTTAAGGTCAATGAATAAATACTATACTTACGCAAATATTATCTAATGTTTTTAACGCATCAGATTTTGTGGTGGCTAGGCTTGCAGGTGTATATTTTTTTTTATGTATATTCTAAATTAACTCCATCCTGTCTTATCTGTTCCATATTATCTTCTAATTCATATAATTCATCCTGTAAAATTCATATCTGTAGCTTATTTAACTATCTTATGTATGATATGCTACACCCATTTCCCAAGAGTATAAAATTTTGCAGCATGAGCCTTGGCCAGTGCCATAATTTTCATTCAAGAAGGAAATGGTCATTGCTTGCAAGTTTTACATTATTAATATATTTCACGGAAGTAATAGAAACAAATATTTATTTAACTTACGTTATCCTCAGTTGGCTCATTTTCCTTGTTGACCTCTAGAATTACACTGGTCGATGGTACTTGTGAACATGACGGTAACGACAAGGCGGTATCTCCACCGAATCTATGTTGCAATCCGTAGACTTTTTTGATTCATAATGGACAACATTAATTCTTTTCGGGATCTTTAAATACAGTTTCTGCCACCAGTCAACAGTATTTCTTTCTTTTCTTCAGCCACTTGCTTTCTGATTTCCTTTTTTCGATTCTCATAAAAAAAATTTTAAAGATTCTTTGCTTCTGCGACATAAATTTGGGGCAAAGGTATTGAATTCATCAGCAATTTTCTGCCAAGCCTGCATTTTTCTTCACTACTTACACTGTCTGTCTTTTTTGTTTTCAACTATACCTTTGAACTTGTATATTAAATTAAGCAAGAGCTCCTTTTCGTTTGATGAAAAGTTTGTACACCTTGCCCTCTGTTTTGTATTTTCCATTGTTAGTAATGTATGTTTTGTGCGTTAATAAATACGACTCTTTGAATGTTGAAATGCAGGCGTTCGCTATTCGTTTACTATGTTCTCAATTAAATAAATGTTATGTCCACAAATCTGTAATTCTTGAGCCGAAATTCCCTAGATCGACACTTAAATCAAAGCTTAACTAAGCCCATGTTATGTTTCAACGGTGGAAATGGACTGAAGGTAAGCGGAGTTTAAAGCTGTTTTTTTTATTCAGCGTATTGATATGCTTATAAGCGGGCAGTTTTTCTTGGTTAGGCAGTGACGTCATATATGAATGCGCTTCAATACGCCGTCAAGCGTCCTCTGAGAACGCTAATAAAATGTATTCAGGAGTGGGGATAAATCATCTTGTTATTCTTGTAGAAGTTGAATGTGAGGTTATTGATTTGTGTATTTTTGAGTGTACGAATATCTAAAAAAAAATGGAAAAAACGCTTGTCAAACTTAAAATAAAGGATCTACTCATCACAGTAGATTCAGAGACAGCTGAAATTTTACTTAATGGTAAGTAAAAAGATATACCACACACAGAATATTAAAAATAGTATTTTAGATCAAAATATCGCAAACGATTATTATGACCAGGTTAAAAACCAAATGGGTGGCGAAACAAATGTCAATAAAAATTATACTGAAACTATATGGAAAACCAACAAACCAACTGAGAGAGATATCGAGGGTACTCACGAATTTTTGACATTAAGACTCAAATATGATAACGAGTTTAAAGACAAAAAAACATGCAAAAATATATCGTGGATGAGAATAGCAAATGAAATGAACGAAAAAAATTTTCATGTTGGAAATGGCATTGATGGACGAGAGAGATGCAGACATATAAGTTTTCCAATCTGCAATCTACTTATCAGTAGTATATAGATAAGAGAAACCAAACTGGGGAAAGGAAAAGTTAATCCTCCCCTATTTTTTTGATGAATTAGACTCCATTCTGGGAGATAAACATAAAAAGTGACCCTGTTTTAATAATAGATTCGGGTTCAATAATGAAAGACAATAATAATGAAAATCAGTGGAATATGAGAGTATCCAACGATGAAGAGTACACCGAAAATGTATCAAGAGCATTTACTTCTACAGATATTAGCAATATACCACGAGCATCTACATCCGCAGATATTAGCAATAGACCACGAGCATGTGCATCTACAGATATTAGCAATAAACCAGAAGCATCTACATCTACAGATATTAACAATATACCACAAGCATCTACATCGATAGATATTAGCAATACACCACGAGGTCAAACCAATAAATTCAAGAATATTAAAAAGTCTGTGAGGCCGTTAAAAAATGAATTACTTGAAAAATTTTATCAGTTAAATAAGACCAACTCGGAAAATAGAGAACAAGAATTTGACAGGATCATCACTTTCATGGAAAAACAAGCTGATCAAAGGCATGCTCAGATAATGGCTTTATTATAAAACAAAAATAAAGAAAAAAAGGAAGCGCAGAAGTGGCAGTGAGAGTGACTAATCAGTTAGAGACCAAACATTTATTTTATTTTCAAGAAAGGGTGTTTTGTTACGTTTCTGTTTACATTAACTATTTCTTTTATTTACTATTAGAGACCAAACATTTATTTATTTTGATTGTTATAAATATTTTACTTTCAAGAAATAGGGCATTTTGTTAAGTTTTTCTTTATATTAAATATTTATTTTATTTACTATTACCTATATTACCAAATAAATAAAAATTACACCTTTAAAATTTATTTATTCTAAGTTATAAAAAAAATGTTTTTTTCTACTCATTTATATATGAAAAATTCCAACGTTTACTGTATATAAAAGTGAAATTTTTTTGCTTAGAGATGATAATATTTTCATCTCTAGAAATGAGAAATGAAAATGTCAAAATTTATATTTTTAATAATGGGTAGAGGAAACATTTTTATTTTAGTAGCCTGCGTATCAATTTTACTTACCACAGCAATGACTAAACAAACAATTGACATTTTGACAGTTCGTTTATAATTTACTGTAATAATCGTTTATTATGGACTCAAAAGTGAATACAGTGAATCATGCACACCACCTCGCTTCGCTCGTGGGCAAATTCTCGTCTCACGAAAAAAACAGCATTTTCATATCTTGTAAAAGATACTATTTTATGATTTTTATAAGAGCTAAATGGAGTATGTAACCTAGCAAGCAGTGAATAAAAGGCTTTTTAACACGCTTTTTATTAGCTTCACCTGTATGTTTGCTTGTTTGTTTGTTTGTTTGCTTGTTTGTTTATAACCGACTCTTTGGACTCGATTTTTGACCCACTTTAAACGGACAGATTTAATTGAAACTTTGTACACTTACGAAGAACCGGTAACAATACAATAATTTGATAAGTTTATATCATTATCCTGATCAGGATCGCCAATCCTTTCCTCACGTATCCCTGCGTGAAAGCAAAGGCTTAATATGTGAGTAGATTCAGTAATTGTTAATTAGCTCGGTGGTCGAGTGGGTTAAGGCAGTCGACGCGAAACGACTGACTCCTCCGGCGTGAGTTCGAACCTCACGGCTGAAATAAAAAAATATTTTTTTTTTCAGAAATATCTGTTGGATCGTAATATGTTATAATATCAGCATCAATAAGCAATATAAATATAGTTTAAAACAACTAAAAAAACACGCTTTCATAGCACATCAAACTAAAAAGTTAAAAATAAATATAGTTTAAAAAAACTAAAAAACACGCTTTTAAAGCACATCAAACTAAAAAGTGAAAAATAATTATTAATATAAACTGAAAACAATAATGAACGAAAAATACTAGTATTATTGTGAAAAAAGCGTGGGGTGCTTTGTGCAATATTTTTCGTATATCGAGCACCCCACGCTTTTTTCACAATAATACTAGTATTTTTCGTTCATTATTGTTTTCAGTTTATATTAATAATTATTTTTCACTTTTTAGTTTGATGTGCTTTAAAAGCGTGTTTTTTTAGTTTTTTTAAACTATATTTTTTAAACATAACATTGATTTATTTAGTAAAATTGCAATTGATACGAATTATATATATATATATATATATATATATATATATATATATATATATATATATATATATATATATATATATATATACATATATATATATATATACATCTTTCTATCATTTCTGAGCCATCTAGAATATCGTACAATTCCGAATCATGCAGAAATCTTATAGATACAGGGGGAGGGGGTTCGATTCAAATAATCAAAATGGCGTCTTGAAGTCTAAAATCACTTATATACAGCAAAATGTTTGGTTATGTAGAAGTTGTATATAGTAAAATTTTACACTCAAATGATACAATTCTAGACCATTACATTTTCCATACCATGTCAAGCCAAAATATACAATTTTATAAAAAGTTGCTCACAAACCTCAGCCAGTGCAACGCTGCCAAGTTTATTTCAACACTTCTTTGGGTATTCGATCGGAAGAACCGCTAACGAGTACCTAGTTGTAATATAAACTAGAGTAAACTTGCAAGACTGAACTTCCACATTTAAACAAAATTATGTTTTTAACATAGCCAGGTAGAAAAAAGAAACACATTGTGGTCACATCTCAATTTTTATTAAAATTGATTGATCATACATTGTAACTATCTTTTCAAGTCAGAAACGTTTTGAAATGAATTTTTGTTTAGTGATATTTCAACTTCCCTGTGTACATGTTGTAAACCATGGCTTTAATTGCGGTCCACTTCCTGTTCTCGAATAATTTAGGATAAAGATTCACAAACTCATTAACTTCATGTTGTTTGGGAGATTTATTTTCTTTTATGTGTTGGGAAAAATATTCCGCTACTGTTTTCTTTTGTGTAACACTCCATGATTGTCTACTGTCTAGTATTACTTTTTTTAGATTTATGTTTGTGAACTTTTAATGATTTCTGTATTGCATGGCTTGCATTTAGTGTCTCTTCGCATTCAGCATCTAGGTCATTTTGATTAATTGGGTCCAAATCTATTTTTTCTGTTACAGTTTCATTGTCATAAATAGGGTTAAGGTTGATTTGAATCTCATCCAATGTTTTTCCCCTGAATTGTTCAGCTCCTCCCTTCTGTCATTAACAGCAAGAGTTTAGAGACTTTTGCTGTTTGATAAATTTTGTCAGACATTCTATAAACATTACAGTGGGTTTTTAAAGTGTGTCCCATAAATTTGCTTAACTGCTCCATATCATTATTTGAAAATTGAAGAAGCTGCGTAATTGTAGCCAAATGTTTTCGGAGTCTTGTAGCTGTTATACTGCCAGGTCTCTCAACTTTGCATTTATTGACATATCTATGAAGAACTTTGGTTCCGTCAATAAAACCTTGACCACTTGTATGGAATACAAAATCATTATCAGTTACAAATTTACTTCGTACTTCTATAATAAAATCAAAATGTTTTTTCATTTCAGGTGATAATAGGACTGGAACGCCCCTTCCACGTTTTCCCCTAATAATGAAACGGCTATACGTGCTGAGTAATATTTTTTTCTGTCTCAGTTAGACAATTTTCGAATTCATTGGTGTGCTCATTTTCTAGATCAATCGATTTAAAAGTTTGCACTTTTAATTGAGCAACTTCTGCCGGTCGTCTTCTATTGAGAAGAATAAGCTGAGTGTATAACACTTCTTTCAAGGTATTGTAAGCAAATGAGTCATTTTCGTTAGTTTTCAATTTATTGAATGATTCTTCTGAAGTTTTTTGTAAAAATATATTAAGTTTTTTCAAATCACTGGTAAGTGGCAACAGCTCTTCCTGATTCCATTTATTCTGATTTAGATTCGCACCTGCCTGTGCCGAAACTTCATCTGCCCATTGAGACTCTATAAGTCTTTTTAAAATCTTCAGGTCTTTCCTTTGTTCATTAGTGTTTTTTTTTGAAGTAAATCAACATATGCTAAGTCGCAGCACTTTTTCACCAGAGTTCCAAAATTGATTGCTAGCGTTGGTGACTCGTAATTTTCGGTTTCTGGATTATATTGCGCCATCTTATTAACTCCTGCAATAATTAACTGAAAATGACATGGACGAAGAATGTCTATCAACTGTTTAATTTCAGCATTCTCTTTCTGGGCATGTTGCAAAAGTTTTGCCAATCTTCTCATATTTGTTCTTACCAAATCTAAATTTCCTTTACTCTGTCGTCCTTTAACGTAAGAATATGCGTACTTACATATTAATGGATCTTTTTTAGCGATAAGTCCTATGTCGTCAGCACGCATTCTAGGAAATATTTTAGACTTGAGTAGTTCATCATGTTTAAATAAATAACTTGAGAGCAGCGTCGTTTGCCCATCGCTCTGGGAAGTTTGTCTCTTTTTTGGTGATATCACTTTCATGATTCAATGAACATTTCTTAGTGTGTCTAAACAAACTTTTTTTCCTGTAAAAGCCTAAACAATATTTACATGGAAGAAAGTCATGGGAAGAAGTCAATTTTTGGTTTGCTTGAAGTCTCTTAACTGGTCTTAATTTTGTCTCCACCCTATTTCTCAGAAAATTTCCTTGTTTTCTTAAAACTGATAAAGCTTGGCGTCTCTCTTTGGAATTTTTATTAAAAGAAAGAATTCGTTGTACTTCAAATTCTTGTTCATGCCACTTTAACATATGCCTACCAAAATGAGAAACATCTATCTCGCAGAAAGAGCAAAAGTCTTTCCGGTCAGTATAATTTTTTCTTGAAACTGTCTCTACCATTTGCTGAAAAATTAAGGAAAATTAAATACGTCCTATTGTATATTGTTTGGTATAATTATTGGAAACAATGAAATTTTAAAAACGAGACCAAACCTGTGTGTACGTTCTCTAAAACCAAAAATAGAACAAAACATGTAACAAGTATTCGAGAGAGCTGAAAGATTTTATTTTCATTCAACAGTACTTGCTTGTAAGACTCATAACAATAAAGATTTATAATGTTGTCTTAGAAACAGCCACCTAGTTCTTTTTCAAACTGGTTAAATATTGTAATGTTTTATGCCCCTACATGGGCCTTTCTAATTCTATGTGATGTTTTATGAATTGATAATTTACTGTGATATGGTTCGAAAATTAATATGCCCAGCTTGCTGTAGTAAATTTTGTCATGTGAAATATTTGAAAAATTCAATGCCCAAAGTGATTTTGTATACTTACTATAATTGTTTTCTCAATAAAGCTCCTTACAATGCTGGTCTTTCTCAGAATGCCAGTTCAATATTGGGTCGTTATAAGTTTATATAATTTAATTTTAAGGTTTTAGCTTAGTACACGCACACATACACACAGAAATAAAATAAAATTTAAATAACAAGGAGTTTGGTTTTATTAAATTTGAAATTTTAAATTTTAAAAAATTAATAATTTGGTTTATTTCCGCTGGCTTATTACAACACTCACCTCATCTCCTAATCTGGAGAACAGTCCATTTCCTGCTGAATTCACAATCACGGTAGTTTCTTGGGAAGATATATCAGCAGAAATCTTAAAGAAAAAGTGCCAAAAGGCAATCTCAATTTAGTTTTTAACTTGTCTCACAACTGCAGTAAAAAAAACTTTAAAAAAATCAGTGGCGTACACATTTTTTCCAAACTTTAACACCTTGTATCTCAGCAAGGAAGCATCAGTGGACAAATTTCAACTTTTCGTTGTATTTTCAGATGATGAATCTCTATGAGCAGTTTGGCGGATGTTTCTCAATAGCAAATACTTAAGTACCCATTTATTGCTTGGGTTATAATATTTGTAAAACTGTATTTAATAATTAATTACTCAAGCCAAACATTCGCACTTAATATGATTCAAAATTACCTTGTTCTTCATATATATAGTGCGTTCCATATGTATGGAATAAATTCATTTTAAGCATAATTATGAACTTTTAGGAAAAATCCAGGAACAGGTAGATTTTTAATTTGAAATTGCCATGTCTTAGCATGAAAATAGTACCCCCAGCGTTCAACTCTTCTGAATTATGATTGTGTGAATGTTTAGTTTGAGTAATTCCTAAATAAAGTTTCACAAATAAAAGCAAATAATTAGATTATATATTTTTTTTAAATGGAAGATACAGAAAATGAAAATGTAAAATATTTCTCATCCTTCATAATATTATATTTTAGTATTTAAGGTGGAAAACTCTTTTTCTGATAATAGGGTTTTATTAAGTCACATTTACATCCCTATTTTATAAAATAAGTAAAACATTTACCTTACAACCTTGAGATAATTTATCTGGCAACACCAAAGGTATTTGTGGAACAACGACTATTTTGGAACTTTTTGGAGATAATTCGCTATTTAAATGTGGAGAACTTTCTGTAGATAATTCACTATTTAAATGCGGAGAATACTGCAAAAAGAAAATAAAATGGTTTCAACGATCCAAAACAATAAATTTAGTTTAAATTTGAGAATAATACATTATAAAGATTGAAAAATCTAATTTCAAAAGCCTTGTATTTGATTTTTTATTATTAGGTTATTTATTTTCAATCTGCTGTTACATAAGGAAAGAAAATACCAATGTAATTATAATAAAGTCAATTAAAACATTAGCTTTTATCTATCAAGAGCTATTATTTATTTATGTCAACATGCCAGTGAATCTTTAATATCGTATTTTTGTTTCACTTACTTTACATGTTTTAAGACTAATTAATTAGATGTGTTTGGCCTCAGCATGGAACTAGCTTAGTATTTGATGAAATCCGAATAACAGTGCTTGGTCTGTGGTATTTATAATATGTGATAGTGACATATGAGGGATATATGCAATTCAGGATTATTAAAACTAAAACAGGACTTATGGATGTTGTACTTAAATATCTCCGAAACTATGTTAGATACGGAACCATACTATACGTACTTACCATTTTTGTAGAGAATACAATTTTAGATGAAAATATTCCTCTTTATGTATACGCCAGGCCATACCAGACACTATTTTTCGGGTGTCATCGAATATCGAGTTCATCCTCATAACATAGCACACCTAATTTGAAGGCCTCTAAAGGCAGGCCCTTTTATTGGTTAAACTCAAACATTACTAATTAATTAATTAATTCCATATTATTTTTTAATATGTTTCCATATCATATTGAAACAACTATAAACTTACCGATTTTAAAATACTTAAAAATTTAACTTACATATAAATTTCTAAATGGACAGTTAGGAGAATCAGGTTGATAATCGGGATCTGCTATAGAATCATCGTCATATTCATTCTCCATTTCAGATTTGTAGGAGTCACTTACGTAGTTAGTTGAACTCGAGTGACGACTGTTATTGTTTTCACCTTCAAAATTAGTTTTTAATTCTTCAGATATTTGAGAATTCCCAATAGTACTTGTTGATGGCCGAGTGTCATCCAGCCAGTTACTTTCTGATTTTTTTTTAGTGTGAATAAGGTTGAGGATATTTTGAGGTCATTGGACTGATATAACGTTGTTTCTGATAATATTGATGGTTGATTATTGTTATTGTCTTCAACTTCAAAATGACTTTCTGATTCTTCAGGAACTGTAGCAATCCCAATAGCACTCGTTGAAGGCCGAGTGTCATCCAGCAAGTTACTTTCGGATGTTTTTGTTAGTGGGAATAAGGATAATGACGTTATGTCATTGGACTGATTACACTTTGTCTCAGATAATACTGATGTAT
This sequence comes from Rhamnusium bicolor, assembly GCA_029963845.1. Classification (NCBI taxonomy): domain Eukaryota; kingdom Metazoa; phylum Arthropoda; class Insecta; order Coleoptera; family Cerambycidae; genus Rhamnusium; species Rhamnusium bicolor. The sequence continues at coordinate 841,586 of JANEYF010004595.1, read as the reverse complement.
CAGTTAATGTTTCCCTGTTTGGATGAAACCTGACTTACAACCTCATTTAATTGTGTATTTTTTTTCTTTTCTAAAATGGATTCTTCCTGATGTATTGCATATATACACTTAGATTCAACTCCCAAAAGCCAATCTTCAATTATTTGTACTTTTTTAAGTGGAAGCCTCGGTGGTACCTCATTATCAGGTAAGTTCAGTTCAGTATTTTTAACTGAATCATTAAGGAGGGTGGCAGAAAATGATGAATCTACATCTTTATTATCATTGCGCAATGATGATTCTGTTTCGTAATAAAAAAAAGATAAAATTATAATCAGATAAGTATCGTTGAAAGCACATATTCATTGAAAATTGGTCGAGCATAATCGCCGGTATTAGATTGTTTTAAAAGTTTAAAATAATAGGCTCAGCCCATCGAGACCTCAACTAGAGAAGTAACTATTGAATGTACGAGAGATTATAGAAAATTTTATCTGAGGTTACTAATTGATAATAAAAAAATGCGAGGTGTTCATTTATTGTGGAGCGTAACTTAGTCCACCCGTGAGGTATTTTTACCTGGAATTAAATCGGGAAGTTTTGCAATTTGGCAGGGTTGTGGATTTAGGTATCTAAAACTAAAATTCTCATTTTGCACAAAGCAAGCGATCCCTCTCGCGCCGCCATATTGCCAAGATGGCCGTCAAAAACAGTTTTTTCAAATATCTCCCTTTACCTTGCGTTCTAGAGTCAAAATACCCATAACCAAAATTAAAGAGTAGGAAATTTTCCATAAAACATGTCATATGTATGTTTTCTCTAAAGTCAATGGTTTAGATACAACAGAAGAAGTCCAGTAGAAGCGGCGAAAAACAACAATTTCGAAGACCAACTTTGACGGCGCATAACATTAAAGCTATTAACTCTATCGCAATTGCTCTAATATTTTTTTAAAAAAAATTTCTTGCTCTACCATATAATTATTATTATTATTCATTATTCATATTTTGAAGTGTTTTGAAGTTATTTGACGTCAAAGTGCGAAAGTATCATTTTTGACACATTTTTGTCATTTATCCTCCTAGTAGATGGGCACCTCGTATTTTTTATTATGAACTAATTACTCTCCACTTAGTCTACTTGAGGTATTTTGGAGCTTGCTTGGCCTATAATACTGGGTGAAACAATTTACACACCCTACATAACCTATGACACTAAAATTACTGGAAATCTAGTACAACCTTTATCTTCGTATATAATATTTTCTTACCTGTTGGTAGACACATAGAAAGTATTTTTCGGCATCTGCTTGACATTATTATTTTCATAAGAAACCAACTAACACTGCTAATAGCCTTTACCGCCTTCGAATAGCATAACCAAATAATAATACGCGCGGAAATAATTATTATGCGCTGTTGCAATATCGTTTGGTTCAGAATTGTTATAAATTTGCTAATAAACGTATGTATTTCCAAGATCAATGCGAGCGCCGCAAACGGTAAACCACGACACTAAAATATTTAGGATTGATACAATTCCAAGCCACGTTGATATATTTAATAACAAGCCCCAAGAACATTTTTGTTGAGGTTCGACTAACCGTACCTAACCGGTGTAAGATCTACCAACATCGTATCATGACGTCAGTATGCTACCAATAGTGTTTAGGGGCAAAAACAAGGAAAAACAATCCTGAGCCAATATACAGGCTCAGGTTTGTCACTATGGCTCAGGATTGTTATTAAGTTTTACTATAGCTGGCTCAGATTTGTATGGTTACCATATATATATATATATATATATATATATATATATATATATATATATATATATATATATATATATATATATATATATATATATATATATATATATATATATATATATATATATATATATAAATATATATATAAATATAAATATATATATATATATATATATATATATATATATATATATATATATATATTAATTCGTTTTTCGGGTATACTCCCGCGTAGGTGATAGGCCCCGGAGAGGGGACCGTGGCTGTCTGAACGACGTTTCGGCAGAATCTCATCTGCCATCTTCAGGTTCTAACCGTTAACTGCTTATTGCGGCTTCTGGTTACTCGAACTGAAACCAGAAGCCGCAGTAAGCAGTTAACGGTTAGAACCTGAAGATGGCAGATGAGATTCTGCCGAAACGTCGTTCAGACAGCCACGGTCCCTCTCGGGCCTATCACCTACGCGGGAGTATACCCGGAAAACGAATTTAACATTCACCACCCGCGAAAACCTGAAAAACAACATATATATATTTATATATATATATATATATATATATATATATATATATATATATATATATATATATATATATATATATATATATATATATATTAAATATGATTTGAAGGAAACAACTACTCAGCGGGCAAATACCCCGACCTGCATTGAATTACACCTTCAAATCATGATAGATGGAAAGCCAATATCATTTGTCAATTCCTAATCAGACATAGATCGATTTCGAACTTATTTGTTCTCTTCAGTATGCTATAGGTTATGGAACAGACAAATGATAGTGGCCAACCTGCTAGTTATATACTAACTAAGGTGAAGTGAATAGTGGTGAGAGGTATGAAACTTCTCATATGGTCTGAATGCTACTATCCGACCGACATCCTAGATGTCTCTGTGGCGGATAGCGACTTGCATCACAGCAAGTACCGAGAGCGGCGACCCCTAGCCCAGGTGGACTAAACTAATGTTATTAAATATGATTTGAAGGAAATAACTACTCAGCGGGCAAATACCCCGACCTGCATTGAATTACACCTTCAAATCATGATAGATGGAAAACCAATATCATTTGTCAATTCCTAATCAGACATAGATCGATTTCGAACTTATTTGTTCTCTTCAGTATGCCATAGGTTATGGAACAGACAAATGATAGTGGCCAACCTGCTAGTTATATACTAACTAAGGTGAAGTGAATAGTGGTGAGAGGTATGAAACTTCTCATATGGTCTGAATGCTACTATCCGACCGACATCCTAGATGTCTCTGTGGCGGATAGCGACTTTTTCATCACAGCAAGTACCGAGAGCGGCGACCCCTAGCCCAGGTGGACTAAACTAATGTTATTAAATATGATTTGAAGGAAACAACTACTTAGGATTAGGAATTGACAAATGATATTGGCTTTCCATCTATCATGATTTGAAGGTGTAATTCAATGCAGGTCGGGGTATTTGCCCGCTGAGTAGTTGTTTCCTTCAAATCATATTTAATAACATTAGTTTAGTCCACCTGGGCTAGGGGTCGCCGCTCTCGGTACTTGCTGTGATGCAAGTCGCTATCCGCCACAGAGACATCTAGGATGTCGCACAGTGCTGCGAGTAAATGTAAATTTGGGACAAAAATCATAACTGTTGAGATGTATGTGGTATTTATATATTTTCAACTTTATATGAGACAGTTTATCATAAAATTTGTCTTAAAATATATTAAACATTATAAACCATTTGTCTTAACATAATACAGGGTGTTGTACGAATAGTTTAATTTAAAATAAAAATCCAGTGATAAATAAATATTTATTTATTTATTTGCATACACTGGTCAACAGGTAAACCCATTTCTAGAACAGGAAAATACACAAAACAAAAAATACAATACAGTATAAGTATATAGAAAAGATATTTAAAAAGAAAAAAAAACATTGTATAAAAATAACAATAAAAGATTGTATAAAAATAACAATAAAATAATGTCAGACAGTTTAAGACGGAAAAAGAAAAAAGAGAAACAAAGTTATTATAATATTTTTTAATAAAATTAAGGGTGCAATGAAAAATATCGAACTGTCCACAGTTGTTGTAATTGTTGCACATAGTAAATAGAGGTGAGAATCTAAGAATATTTGAGTGCGAAAATGAGAGGTAAAAAGTTTGTGTTCTCCGAAAATATACACTAGGCACATGAAAATTTAATTTCCCTAATAATTCTTGGCAGTCAATTTGATTGTATAAGATTTTTTATAGAAATACTTCAGAAAAATATTCGCGTCTATTTTCAAGAGATGTCATGGAAAACTTAGTCAACAACTCTTGTTGGGGAACACCGATAGACGGGTATGCTCCCTCAGACTTAAGCCATAATAGTTTTAAGAATCGTCTTTGCACTTTCTCCAAAGAGTCTACGTGATTTCTGTAGTGAGGGTTCCAAACAAGAGACGCATATTCAAGTTTAGACCTAACAAAAGCAAAGTATAAGGTTTTAAGTGTACGATATTCGAGAAGTCTCTGCTAGTTCTAATTAGGAACCCAAGAATTTTAAGAGATTGAGTCACTAAATTATTTATGTGAAGTATAAATGAAAGTTCGCCATCGAATATTACGCCAAGGTCAGCAAGAGTTGAAGGTCGTTGAAGGACTGCGTTGTCAATACTGTAGTTAAACATAACAGCCTCGGATTTAGTTGTGTAGGTCATAACGTTACACTTAGACACATTCAGATTTAAATTGTTTTCAACGCACCAATTAAATAAGTTTGAAAGGCTGTTTTGCAGAAAACGCAGTCCTCCAAACAATTACTTTAAAAATTTTGACGTCATCAGCGTAAAGTAGACAGGACACATCAATAACATTCACAATATCTTTAATGAATATGTTGAACAACAGGAGACCGAGAATTGACCCCTGTGGGACTCCGGATGTAGCAATATATTCGACAGACTGGAAATCATTATACGCAACATATTGCCTTCTATCCGAAAGATAAGCATGACAAAATAATAACAGAGACGGCGAAAAACCAAAAACAGACATTTTGTTTAGCAGTATGGAGTGATCCAGTCGGTCAAATGCTTTCGAGAGATATATTACGTCAAGTTGCCTGCGTTGATCAATGGCTTCAGAAATAGACTGAGTTATGCAACAGATTAGAGGTGGTAGAACGGCCTTTCATAAAACCATGTTGGTACACCGATATTTGGTTGCTAACGCTATAGTAAATGTTATCATGGAGTAAAATTTTAAGGGCCTTTGAAAAATTACATATGATAGATATTGGTCTAAAGTTGCTAATACCATGTTTATCACACTTCTTAAAAACCGGACACACTTTTGACATTTCCAGATTTCAGAGAGGCAACAGTTTGTAACACATAGATTAAATAAAAACGTAAGCGGGTGTGCAAAAATACTAGCACAGTCTTTATATGTTTAAAAGAACAAATATTTGTGGTTTATTACCATTCATTTAAATGTATTTGTATGAGGAATATATATATATATATATATATATATATATATATATATATATATATATATATATATATATATATATATATATATATATATATATATATATATATATATATATATATATATATATATATATATATAAAGCTTTTCTGAAATTTTAGCCTGGGCTTCACGTCTGTCACTGGAAATCCAAGTATTCAACAGGTCACCATTTTTAATTAACAACGCGATATCTAATAACAAAAATTGTGATTTGGCGCTCACCTGCGTTCAGTGAATTATATATCAGTAACAAGAGGAAACTTCAAACTGTCAAACCGTGTTAAATATGAAATAAGCATTTTTAAGCTTTTTGAGAAAATGCATCGTGAAGTTTAAAAACATTATAATTTGTCCCAGTATATAGGCAATTGTCGTAAACCACAGTTTTGATATGTTGTTTCCACTTTCTACTGTTTTAAAAGTTGTATAAGGATTCATACCTTTACAAGTACGTGCCATTTTCAACAACAGCCTCTAAACCTGAACGCATACACCTTTTTAACTTATGCATACAACTACCGTATCGCAACAGGTCTTAACAGGCAGCATTAGGCACGTGAGTAGTGGGGGCGGTAGTGATATACCTACATTGTAATTGGTCGTAATGTCTACATTAACTGTCACTCTTCACTTGCGCCTACTTAGATTTCCTTTATCAAGCAAGTCGAAATTCGAATATTGTCTTATATTCACAGCACTGTGTGTCGGTCGGATAGTAGCATTCAGACCATATGAGAAGTTTCATACCTCTCACCACTATTCACTTCACCTTAGTTAGTATATAACTAGCAGGTTGGCCACTATCATTTGTCTGTTCCATAACCTATGGCATACTGAAGAGAACAAATAAGTTCGAAATCGATCTATGTCCGTTAGTGTTCCATAAAATAAATAATCTTTAAAAAAGGGCAAATAAAATATAAAACAAAATCTAGCAACAAGTGCGTAGAAAATATTATAAACAGGCAGGCGTCTGAACGTCTGGAATTAATAAACAAAATAAAGTCGGGCGAGGTTACTATTTAAAGTAAAAGATTTCAATTATTATTATTCATTCAATTAGAATATTTTAACTAATGTAGTCCAACTACGAATTCATAATTTTCCATTAAATTAAAATAATTTTTCAAAGGACTTTTATTTAATCTCCCTTAACCCTTCTACGGGTTATGGGCCCAGTCTAATCATTCGCGAGTGATAATTAAACTTAAATAAAATAAATAAAATTTTAAAATAAATAAAACAAGATAATAATAATGGACAGTTTACCACCTAATAAACGGAACATTAAACCTTTTAACGGTGAGCGATATGCAGTGTGGAAGTTTCGCATTAAATCATTGCTTGCAGAACTAAATATTTTAAAAGTGATTGAAAGTGAACCACAAGAAATAATTGTACGTAACGAGGACGAACAGCAAGCTTGGCTGAAAAATGAAATTACCGCAAAAAGTATAATCGTGGAATATTTAGGTGATGCTTTCCTTGGATTTGCGAAAGAAGATACCACAGCCAAAGATATTTTGAAAAACCTTGACAAAATATATGAGCGAAGAAGTTTGGCGACTCAGCTCGCTTTAAGAAAAAGATTGTTAAGTCTGAAAGTGCAAGGAGACACCAGCTTACTACAGCATTTCACTAAATTCGATGACTTGGTAAGCGAATTAATCTCAGCAGGTGCCAAACTTGAAGAAACTGATAAAGTCTCCCATCTTTTATTAACAATGCCACAAGCGTATGATGGTGTCATCACAGCACTGGAAACTTTAAATGAAGAAAACTTAACACTTGCTTTTACCAAAACCAGATTATTAGATCATGAAGTCAAATTGAAACAGGAAGCTGGGAATACAAGTGGAAAAGCTTTATTTACTGGAAATACATTCCATAAAACCAATAAGCCAAACAAAAATAATTGGTCAAGAAATTGGAAGTCCAAGCAGTTTCATCATCAAAAACGCTACAATCATAATGAACCAAAATTTCGAAATGATAAGTTCACCAATAAGTTTTTCAAAAATAAAAGTAACATAAAATGTGAACATTGTGGCCGTCGTAATCATTTGATGAAAGACTGTTATTTTTACAAGAAAATGATAAACAATGCTGAAGATCGAACACGCACTGTACACACAATACAAACAACAAATAATATTGATGATGGAAGTGCAAATTTTGCCTTTATGGTTAGAAATCTCTTAGATTCAAAATACACAAGAGTTTCTTTCAACGCATCCAATGAAGTCATTTTTCTCCTTGACTCTGGAGCAAGCGATCATATTGTTAATTGTCTCACTATTTTTGACAAAGTAACTGACCTAACTCAACCAATTCAAATAGCCATTGCAAAAGTAAATGAGTTCATTACCGCTATAAAAAGGGGAACCATTAAAGTAAAGACTAATCTAGGAGTGACCGGCCGTTTGGAAAATGTCCTTTATGTTCCTGAAGCACCATACAATCTATTATCTGTGCGAAGAATTCAGGAAGCAGGAATGACGGTAATATTTGACCAAACTGGTATCAAAATAAAAAAGGGTGTAAACACCATTCTAACAGGCAAGCCCTTGAATGACTTATTAACTGTATGCTTAAAAATACTAAGTAAAAACCAGACATTTTTAAACCGTCAAATGCATGTTGTCAATAAAATTGATAATTATAAAATATGGCATGAACGTTTGGGTCATAATGGAAAAGATAAATTTTCAAATATAAAACGCAATCAAATAATTAAAGATGCGGATTTAATCTCACAAATTACTCCAACAAATCAGTTATGTGAGGCTTGCATAAAAGGTAAGCAATCAAAATTACCATTTGCAAAATCAAAAGATAAAAGCCATATTAAAAGACCCTTATATATAGTTCATACTGATGTTTGTGGGCCAATAACTCCTCCCGCAATAAATAACAAAAATTATTTTGTCACATTTATTGATGAATATACTCACTACACTGTAGTTTATTTACTGACCTATAAGTCAGATGTAATTAATGCATTTAAAGACTTCGTAGCTAAAAACGAAGCTAAATTTAATTTAAAAATAGTATATCTCTATAGTGACAATGGTAGAGAATATTTATCGAACGAGTTTAAGGACTTTTGTGTTCAAAAAGGTATAACCTATCATTTAACTGTACCTCATACACCTGATCAAAACGGTGTAGCCGAACGAATGATGCGCACAATTACAGAAAAGGCTCGATCTATGCTTATTGGTGCCCATTTAAATAAAATGTTTTGGGGTGAAGCTGTGCTTACAAGCACGTATTTAATTAATTAATTTAACACCAACTAAAGCGTTAAAATTTAATAAAACGCCATTTGAAATGTGGCACAATCAAAAAGCACATATTAAGCATTTAAGGGTCTTCGGCGCCACAGTTTATATTCATACTAAAACTAGAAAAACTAAATTTGATGAGAAATCATTCAAAGGAATTCTAGTAGGTTATGATTTAAATGGCTATAAAATATGGGACGTTGCAGCCGAAAAATTTATTGTTGCACGTGACGTCATATTTGACGAAATAAATTTTGAAAATTCCAGACCGGCAAAGTTAGTGGCTAGTGAGGATTCTGAAAATTCCATGACAAACACTCCTAAATATGATATCTTAAATTCAGAAGATGTAATACTAAAATCTGATAAATCAAAATCAGACGAATTAATTAAACCTGAAATATTAAAATCAGATAATATAAAATCTAATATAATAAAAACTGCAGATAACATAATAAAATCTGATAATATAGAATTAGACAACGTAATTTCGAGTAATAAATCTAATACAAAATTAGACAATATTACAACTAACATTGCGAACCCAAGAAGGAGTGAAAGGCTTAAAGATCGTCCGACAATTTCATATACAGAGGATGATATTCAGGTAGATGATTTATTACACGCGTATTCAGTAATTTGCAAAGCTCCAAACTCTTTCGAAGAAATTAATGAAAGAGATGATAAAATTCAGTGGGAGCAAGCAATTAGAGAAGAAATTAACTCTTTGTTAATTAATAAAACTTGGTCTTTTTACCAAAACCCATAAATAAAAATATAATTGATTCTAAATGGGTATTTACATTAAAGGGTGATAAACATGGAAATGGAACTAAATATAAAGCGCGCCTGGTTGCAAGAGGTTTTAAACAAGAGTACCTTGTAGATTATGATGAAACTTATGCACCAGTAGCGCGTATAGCCACTTTTCGCCTCCTTTTGGCATATGCAAACCAATATGATTTGTTAGTCCACCAGATGGATATAAAAACCGCCTTTTTAAACGGTACTTTAAAGGAAGAAATATATATATGTGGGCTCCTCCAGGGGTACAAGCTCCTAAAAATTGTGTTTGCAAATTAAATAAAGCTCTATATGGGCTTAAACAATCTGCCAAATGCTGGTATGAACAATTTGATCAAGTATTAAAGGGATTACAATATAAGGCTTGTCCTGTAGATCCCTGTTTATATGTACTAAATAAAGGTAATATCACTGAGAATATCTTCGTAATTCTTTATGTGGATGATCTAATGGTTATAACACAAAAATATTCAACAATGATTAATTTCAAAGAATATTTAATGAAACAATTTTCAATGGTCGATCTTGGTGAAATAAAATTAGTCTTAGGTATAAATATCGAAAGAAATCAAAATTCGATAACGCTTCACCAAAGTACATATTTAAAATCTGTGCTAGAAAAATATAACATGGCTGAATGCAAAACAATTGCAACACCACTACCAATAAAATTAAATTACCAGGCATTACAGTCTGAGGAATATTATAAAGCGCCATGTAAAAATTTAATTGGCTGTCTAATGTATGCGATGTTGTGTACACGGCCAGATTTATGTGTTTCTCTTAATATTTTAAGCCGATACCAGAGCAAAAATAATATAGAACTCTGGAAATGCTTAAAAAGGGTCTTAAGATATATTAAAGGCTCATTAGAACTTAAATTAACTTTTGTCAAAATAATAATTATGTTTATACAATAATGGGTTATGTTGATTCCGACTGGGGTTCAGATGAAAGTGACAGAAAAAGCACAACAGGCTATTTATTTAAATGTTTTGAAACATGTACAATTGTCTGGAATACTAAAAGACAACAATCTGTAGCTGCTTCCTCCACGGAAGCTGAATATATTGCTCTCTTCGAAGGTGTAAGGGAGGCTTTATGGCTTAAGTCACTAATGACCAGTCTAAAGTTAACTAGTATAAATCCAATTTTAATTTACGAAGATAATACTGGATGCATGAAAATAGCAACAAACCCAATTAATAATAAAAAGAACTAAACATATTGATATTAAATATCATTTTACAAGAGAACAAATTGCAAATAAAAATATAATAATTAAATATATTTCCACAGGTGAACAGCTGGCTGATGGGTTTACAAAACCATTATCACCGACAAAGTTTCACGAAACAAGAACAAATATAGGCTTGAAGTGAAATACTATGTAACCTGATACTTTTAAAGCTTTTCGTTTAAGATTTAGTGCTACATCATGTATAAGTAACTCGCTATTAAAAATATTAATCACTTATTTTATGACTCTTATGAGTATTCTTTTTCATTAGGTCTGTTTGGGTTTTTCTGGGTTTTCCCAAACCATGCAACAAATGTTGGACCTTTAATTATTTTCCCAGGTTAATATACAGTTTATGTAATAAACAATAAGTAAGTGCTTGTTGCCAAATTTTGAGTGGGAGCGTTAGTGTTCCATAAAATAAATAATTTTTAAAAAAGGGCAATTAAAATATAAAACAAAATCTAGCAACAAGTGCGTAGAAAATATTATAAACAGGCAGGCGTCTGAACGTCTGGAATTAATAAACAAAATAAAGTCGGGCGAGGTTACAGAAACAATAATAAAACTATTTAAAGTAAAAGATTTCAATTATTATTATTCATTCAATTAGAATATTTTAACTAATGTAGTCCAACTACGAATTCATAATTTTCCATTAAATTAAAATAATTTTTCAAAGGACTTTTATTTAATCTCCCTTAACCCTTCTACGATGTCTGATTAGGAATTGACAAATGATATTGGCTTTCCATCTATCATGATTTGAAGGTGTAATTCAATGCAGGTCGGGGTATTTGCCCGCTGAGTAGTTGTTTCCTTCAAATCATATTTAATAACATTAGTTTAGTCCACCTGGGCTAGGGGTCGCCGCTCTCGGTACTTGCTGTGATGCAAGTCGCTATACGCCACAGAGACATCTAGGATGTCGGTCGGATAGTAGCATTCAGACCATATGAGAAGTTTCATACCTCTCACCACTATTCACTTCACCTTAGTTAGTATATAACTAGCAGGTTGGCCACTATCATTTGTCTGTTCCATAACCTATGGCATACTGAAGAGAACAAATAAGTTCGAAATCGATCTATGTCTGATTAGGAATTGACAAATGATATTGGCTTTCCATCTATCATGATTTGAAGGTGTAATTCAATGCAGGTCGGGGTATTTGCCCGCTGAGTAGTTGTTTCCTTCAAATCATATTTAATAACATTAGTTTAGTCCACCTGGGCTAGGGGTCGCCGCTCTCGGTACTTGCTGTGATGCAAGTCGCTATCCGCCACAGAGACATCTAGGATGTCGGTCGGATAGTAGCATTCAGACCATATGAGAAGTTTCATACCTCTCACCACTATTCATATATATATATATATATATATATATATATATATATATATATATATATATATATATATATATATATATATATATATATATATATATATATATATATATATATATATATATATATATATATATATATATATATATATATATATATATATATATATATATATATATATATATAAAAAAAAAATATAACGTACAGAGCAAGAGTTTAAACGCGGGTTTATTTACATTACAGTAAAAAATAAATGAAATTAACGGGTAACGCCATTTGCAATTTTTGCATTATCCACCGTGCAATTTTTTTTCTTTCTGCGGGCGTTACCCGTTAATTTCATTTATTTTTTATATTTTTATATATTATATATATAATATATATATATATATATATATATATATATATATATATATATATATATATATATATATATATATATATATATATATATATATATATATATATATATATATATATATATATATATATATATATATATATATATATACTATATATATATATACAGTTAAATATAACATTAAAGCCTTCTTGCTATTCTAAATCTTTTGAGCTTTGCTGCTCCATCAATTTCGTTCACTCTTTGGTTAAATCCTCCTTCATCATTATTGGGTTCGATTTCTATCTGTTCGTCCCATACATCAGAATTAATCAAACAAAAATTGTGTAAAACACAACGGGCCGCTATTATTTTCACTGCTTTCTGTGCACTTTTTACGTTGATCATTTTTAGAATTCTCCATCTTCACTTTAATATTCCAAAAGCATTTTCTACTACTACTCTAGTGGTGCTGTGTTTCTTGTTGTGCAAAATTTGAGTTCTCTGAAGATGTCCCGCCTGTCTAACACAAACATCCAAAATTTAATTTTACGTTAAATATGAGAATATTTTTTCTTAAGAAATAAAATGCCTTATGCAAATAGAAACAACATTGAACTTACTTGTAAGGTGTCATTAACCAGGTTAATAGAGGGTATGCCTTATCTCCTACTAGATGGTATTCATTTGTGGTGAAGTACTTTGTTTTATTATTGTTCTCTTTAATATCAGTATAAATTAACGAATTCTTGAACACCTAAAAAATATGAACAATTGAAACATACGAAAATATTTTCAACATCTATGATTAAGCTCCACAAATACGAGGACACGCAATTTGACGCCTGATGTGTTAGCACTTAAGAATATAGATAATATATTTAAGTGCCAAACATTGACATCTAATTGCGCTTCTCAAGGCATAGGCCCTTGTTGCCCCAGATAGTTAACATTTTAATACAAACAGTAAGTACACTTACTATAACTGAAATAAAATACTTACCCTAGAATCATGAACTGATCCAGGGAAACCAACATTCATAATATTTGTAATGATCTTCTCCTTGGTGGCAATTATTTGAAGTTTTATGCTGTGGTTACAATTTTTATCTATGTAGCTTTCTTGTTGGCTTAAGGGTGCTTTAAATTTGATGTTACTTCCATCTATAGCACCACTTACACCTAAAACAAAAGTGGATATTATCTAAAATGTACCGTCACAACATAAAAATCACCACAATGATATATTTAAAAATATTTCCCTGGATATCCACATATTCCTACAAATTGTTGCTCAATTGTAGCAAGTTCAACAGAGTTTGGTCAACGTATGTACCTTTCAGTCAATTTAATCAATGTATCGATAATTACTTCAGTATATTTATATGCTGTAGAAACTGCTACATCAAATTTTTCTGCAACTAAAAACAAATTACCTTGTCCTAAGTACCATAATGACATCATTAATGCTTTTTCACTAGAGACAGGTATTTCTCGTCCTCCAGTATAATCTTTTTTAAAATCCAAGAGGACGTTAATTTTTTCATTTATGTTAATAAAATGTGCTTTTAGACATTCTAAACAAACGAAAAAAGTCATAATCAATGTAATTTTGAACCCATAGGTACTTCCGCAAAACCAGCTACTCGGACGTGCTGTTGTGTCGAATAATGTACATATTATTGAACTAACATCGTCAGTGCCATTTAATGCATATTACAATAATAATAGATTGCTTTCGGTTTGATCGTTCATTAAGCTAACGCAAAGGTTTAAAGAGTCCATTTCCATTTTCAAATACACAATACACTACTCAAGGGCTAAGGATATATATTTCTTAACTATGTAACGACTAACGAGGTTAGAGATACTACTGAATAAAGCTGTGAAATGTCAAACTTGTCAAATTGATGCGTTCAATTTTTTGTGGAAATCCGTTTCGTGACGTCATCATACAATGCGCTGGTAAACACACGTTTAATACGCTTAATAAAAAAAAACCAACTTAAATATTTAAGTATGCTTAGTTAAGTGTCACTTATATGTAAAACGATGGAAATGGGCGTAAGTTACATAATTCCTGAAACATGTAATGCTATATACGATGTTCTGCAAAGTTATATAAAGGTAAGTAATAAATTTGTAAGTCATAACATTTTATTTGATTTTAATAATAAATGACAACAAATTAAAAATCATTGTAATCTGAAATATATGAACGAATAGAAAAATTTGAATGTTCGTTGGAACTGTTGTCAGTGTGGATAGTCTGAGGTGATTGCAGTGGTGTTGTAACTATGGCGGATGGACTTGCTGCATACAAAGGAGGACCAGAAATTTGATGTGATATTGTGAGTTGACATATTTCAACCATAAATAATGCCTCATTTATGAATTTTTCAGGTAATATTCTTTGCATATTGTCCCCTATATCTCTCAATTTCATAGATACATTTTTCCCAAAAATGTCATTATCTGTCATCTTTTACTTTAGGTTTTTTAAAGTGATCTTCAATTCTCTCTAACACACTGTTACACTTTTGTGACATCGTACGTTTTGGAGGTCTTCCTAAAGTAGCTTTTGTGGGTGTACTCGCAGGTGGTGTCGTCTGGATTAACTGAGATTCTTGTGTGCTGGAATTTGACATCATCTGGCTTTGTTCAGACTATTCAACAGATTCACTAAGTTCTGTTTGAGATTCCTCAATGGGTCGCACTTCGTTTACTGCCTGTAAAAAAAGACACTCTTTGTATAATTATAGTGTAACATTTATGCTTTTTTTCAGTTCCCCCAAACAGAAGAGGACTGGAGAAAAATAGCAAAGGACTTCGAAAAAAGATGGAATTTCCCTTATACGCCGTATTAGTGTGACGTCAGAAGCCGCCATTATTGTCATAGGTCAGGGTGCATTATCCGAACAAACTTTGTATTTGTATTTGTGTGGGACGTTGTGTTTTAGAGCTTTAAAAATTAAGAAACTGCTATCAGAGTCTTTAAAACATAGTGAATTGGACTATATATAAATAATAATACTAATACAGGAAAAAAATTGGTAAGTAAATTATTCTATATAATTAAATTTACAAAAGGAAAAGTATAACATAACCTCAAATTTTCAAATTTATGAATTTTGCTGTTTTTTGGCGTATCATATTTTTATGAAGGTTGAAAAACTAGCTGAGGGATAAAATGTAATCTGTACTTTCAATTAAAGAGTAATGAATTAGTGGTACTGGTATGTTTTAGATATAGAAAAAAATGGTGATGTGTTGGGCACCTGAATGTAAGCATTACAATCAGAGGGAGACATGCAAATTGTTTAAGTTTCCAAAAGATGCGAAGGAAAGAATGAGGTGGAAGAAATTTATTAGGTAATAGATAGAAACGTTGATTTTTAGCGTAGTTTAAACTTATAAGCATATTTTCTTTCTAGACGATCTGAAGAACCTGGTCCTGGAGCATTTCTATGTAGCTGTGATTTTCCAGGTGGGAAAAGAGAAAATGGTCCACAGCTTTTTCAGCACAACATAACAAAACGTTTTTCTTATACATCACCAGAAAAAAAAGATAAGAAACGTCTCAAATTAACTCGTAGTGATGTAGCCGAAGCATTAGCAAATATCACTAGGACCCAATCAGGTATACCCGAGGATATTCACCAGGCAGAAATATAAAGGTAGATCATTCTATTTATTGAATTGTATGAAAATAATAATTTACATATTTTTAGGGCAACATTCCAACGGCTTCAATTGAAGCAACTAAAAACATTTATTTAAATCCTCAGCCATCTACGTCTAGAGCTGCAGATGACAAAGACATTTTGTCTACAACCATGTTGAATGCAGAAAATTAATTTTTAAGAAGGGAGTTAGAGCAAAAAGAATCAATGCGAAGAACTGCTTTCACATATGAAGAAATTTGCCATTTTGATAATTTAGTATCTTTATATACTGGTCTACCCAATGCTGGAATTTTTGATAGTGTTTATCAGTTGTTGAAAAATATTGAAGTAATTTATTATTTAGAATGGAATGTGGATAAAATTTCAAAGAAAGATCAACTTTTAATGTGCTTAATGAAATTGAGGCAAAATTTTCCCCACGAAGATCTTGCTCAAAGATTTGCAGTGTCCCAGGCTACAGTAACGAACATCGTAATAACATGGATCCATGTTTTACATGAAATTTTATATAAACAGATGATGTCCATACCATCACGAAATAAAAACAAAACCTGTCTACCAAATTGTTGTAGTACGTTTACAAATTGTCGAATAATTGTTGGTTGCACAGAAATAGCAACTATGGTGCCAAGAAGTTCCATGACTGCACAGAAAGCGACGTACAGTGCATATAAACATAAGAATACCTGGAAAGCACTTATAGGGGTTGCTCCAAATGGTGTTGTAACATTTGTAAGTGATTTATATCCAGGTTCAACATCGGATAAGAAAATTGTTCAACATTGTAAAACTCTGGAACAGATGGAAACTGGAGATTTAATTTTAGCAGACAAAGGATTTCTTTTGAAAGATATTCTTCCACCTGGCGTAAATTTGAATATCCCACCTTTCTTGGTTACATCTCAATTTACCCCTGAGCAAGTTTATCGAACTGAAACTATTGCAAGGGCAAGAATTCATGTCGAAAGGGCTATAAGACGTATGAAATGCTACAAAATTTTAGATTTCATACCTTACAGTCTGCAGAGTCATGCAAGCTGTGTTGTCCAAGTGATTGGAGCTCTTACTAATTTACAACCTCCTCTGATTAGAGAATTTGCACAAGCATATTCTGCAAGTAGTGACAATGAATGAACCTTATTTGTGCAGCGGATGTACTATGAAAATTGAGAATGTAAACTCAAATGTAAAATCTGTTACTGTAAATTCAATATAGATTTTAAAATCAATATATTTATCTTATTTTTATTGATAACCGTTGTCCTATGAATTTTATACTGTTAAATATTTTTTTCATATGCTCATAACCAATAAAAATCTATCTAAACTCAGTTTTTGCTATAACTCGGTGTAAGGTCAAATTAATCTCTCAAAAGTTTTTTAAAATAATTATTGAAAAGTTTTAAAATGTTTGGGTTCTTATTTTTATTTTTTTTGGTCAGAAATGCAATAAAACAATGCAAAATAAGTTTGTAATATTTATTTCAAGCTTTCATATTTGTTATATATGGAATAAATTTCTCCAAATAAAATTTTTTCAATAAATCCATATTTTCTTCCCATTCCTAGTATTTCGGGATTTTGACAATTTCGCACTCTGCTGGAGTCCACACTACCAGAAAACACTTTTCTTTATTGGTAATGTGTAATTGTCTGTATTTGGTCCCAGTAAACATGTTTTGTATTTACTGTATTGTCCCCTTCTTCATTTTTATATATAATATATGTTTTGTCATTCCGTAATGCATCTTCTAGCGATACACTTTTATATTTATACGGACATTTTACTTCAATGAGGACATCCTCTCCTACAAAACCATCAGGACTGGCTCCTATATACTCACATTCCTCGAGCCACAATCCAGTTGAAAACACTTCCATGCCTGTTGCAGCTTTGAACGTTTCAATAGCACGACATCCTTATTACATTTCCACTAGAATAGGAGTTTTCTCCACGTTCCAACTGGGCATTGTTTGCACTGAAAAAAAGCTGACACCATCGAAAATGTAATAACACGCTTTTCAGTCATTTTACCCCTAAAATTAAAAAGAAAGTTAAAATTTTTTTATAAAAAGGTACCCTATAACAGTTTGTTATAATTTTTTGTTATAATGTAATCGCTTGAAATTAATTTTAAAACAAAAAATTCATATGAAAATGTGCTATAAATTTAAGGTTATATTTATCAGTTTCGTTTATCGGAAAAATTATCGTATTTAAATAGAATTACCGATGTAATTTACTTATAACTTACATCCTAAAACTATTTTAATTAAGGTACTTACACTAATTTTAATCAAAAACTGTCTTTAAAACGTTTAAAATTCACAAAAGGAGAACACCATATACAAAACACAAGGCAAAATAGTTTGTTTGGATAATAGACCTTGTCCTAGGTCAACAACTGACGTCACCACTAATACGGCGTATTGTCTTGGTGCTATGGACGGGAAACACGTAGAAATCATACCTCCGGCAGGAGGCGGATCTTACTTTTATAATTACAAACACAAACACAGTATGGTTCTTCTTGCTATTGCGGATGCCAATTAGAAGTTTATCTTGTGCGATTTTGGTACGAATGGGAGAGTTTCAGATGGTGGCGTCCTTAAAAACACCGAGTTTTTTGACAAATTACAAAACAAGTCACTGAATATTCCTAAACCATCTGAAGTGAGAAATAGAAGAAGATTGCCATATGTTTTTGTAGCAGATGATGCCTTTTCCTTAAGAACTGATGTGACCCTTCCGACAAAGTGATTTAAACTGCAGAGAAAAAAAATTTTACAATTATCGATTATCAAGAGCTCGATGCATTGTTGAAAATTTATTCGGAATTCTAGCAGCACATTTTCGGATTTATCATACAGCTATAAATTTACAATTAGAACATATAGATTCTGTGGTAAAAGCAACTTGTGCTTTACATAATTATTTAATGTCAACAACGCCTGCCTACGCTCCCCAAGAGAGCTTGGATTTTGAAAACATTGAGAATGGACCTACTAACAAGGGAATGACATCAGACGATTCACATATGCAACCTTTATAAAGAACTCGCCAAGGAAATGCATCCATACTTGCCAAAGAAGTGAGGCGAGAATTTATGAATTATTTTGCGAATGAAGGAAGCGTGCCGTGGCAAGACAACTGTATATAGTTATTTAAAATATGTATAAAGTTTGAAAAATAAAATTATATTACTTACATCACTTTCTTTTAAATTAGGAAGTTGAACCTCTAGGTATTTCTTGGTCTCCTAAAAAATGAAGCAAATGGTAGTACCACAAGGTGATTTCGTAAACATCTTCTGTGCCTGCCCCCGAGCACTGACTTTTTTTCAAGTTTTCTACTTTCTTTCCTGTAATTCGTTCTTAAGTCGTTGATTTTTTTTACCACTTTCTTTTGGTCGGCATTTGGCTCGATTTGTTTTAGTTTATCTATCAATTTGCTGTAAGCCGCTTCTTTTTTTCACCTTATCATGGTAATCTTTCGACTTTATGTGCCAAAGACATGGCTCACTTTCATATAAAGAAATAAATTCTTCAAGAATCTCCCGATTCCCTTTTTTTAAATCACTCGTCATTGCACCAAGACTGCTTTACTACTAACCTGTTTACACAAGTCTGTCGACCTGCCGTACACACGTTCAAGCATACCTGCGCAAACCCAACATGCACAAGTATATAATATAGAATTTCATCAAGTCTCATGTCACTTGTACAGTCACAATACTTGTGCAAGTGTTATCATACACACGTTGCGGTATACTTGTATAATAAATTTGCGCATGCATACCGTTCAAGTATGCACCTACGTCTGTAGCAGTGTTGCCAACTCCTAAAAAATATTTCCGTCAGATCGATGCTTAGATTCCGCTAGATTGGACATTATTCCGCCAATTCTTTAAAAGAAAGCGTCGTAGGCAACCGCCGGAGGCCAACGCTGTAGGCTAAAAATTGTTGGGTGCCACGCCCCTTTTTTGGGCCTTTTAACGGTATTCGATATCGATATTTAGTTATAAGAAAGCAATCAGACCAAAATTAATAAACTAAAAAAAGTAATATTAAAGATTTTTATTAAATTTAAAAAAATAACGAGCAATAAATCAAGGGACAAAAATAAGTTTCTCCTAGATTTAAAACTGAAGAAAAAAATAAAACTCTGTTAACGAACGACGTAATAAAATAACAAAAAAGTTGGGTTTTTAGTTCTTTAAAACTCATATAAAACAACAAAATATAAATCAATATTGTTTATATAAAATCCTAAAATAGTGATTTTGTCTAATCATTAACTAAGTCATTTAAATTTATATTGAAATCAATGTCTGTATCGTTGTCAAAGTAACATTCTTTTGTCCCTATTTTACTAAGCACATCGAGAGGCACAATATAGTCTTTACAACATTTTTCAACTCTTTTGAGTCCATATCTTACCGAAAGTATGGCATTTACCATGTCGGTATTCATTTTATTTCTAGACTTATTTTTAACAATATTTGGGAACTAACGGCCGTCTGCACCGTTTTCGTTAAAGGTGGCTTAGTGCTAAACTCTACTTTAATGTAACATTTCGTCTGCACCGCTACTTAAAACCTGGCTTTAATTTAAGCCTCTGATTTTGTAGGCTTAAAGTAATCTCAACTTTAAGCGACAATGCACGCATGCTCATGGCCCGCATCAACTGAATCCTAACCTGAAAAGCATATTTTCAATTTTCATTAAGGATTCTCATTTCTATAATAAATACGATGAAAGACTACGATTATTTTGACGATGAAGACTACTTGGAAAATGATTTGGAAATTTTGGATGTTGTGGAAAATGGATTACCAAGAAGGATATATGAAGGGTCAGACTACTTTCATGAATGGATAACCTACAATTTTTTCAAAGGTTTCGTCTAACGAAGCCCACTGTTTTGAATATTTTAGCGGAAATAGAAGATGTCCTGAAATTCCCAAATGATCTGTAAGTTTTATTCGAGTATAACTGTACACACAACTATACATATATATATTTTTTCAGGAACAATAGCGTATCACCAATTAACCAATTGTTAACATGTTTAAGATTTTATGCTAACGCTGGGCATTTATCAAGTATTGCTGATTTTATAGGAATGCATGGTACAACTGTGTCTAGGATAGTAAACAGGGTTTCGAACAGCTATTGCACAGTTAGCACCGCGGTACATTAAAATGCCTGAAAATGATGATGTGATAAAGACTCAAAATGATTTTTTTTAATATAGTCTCCTTTCCTCGAGTGCTAGGGTGCATTGATTGTACCCACATTCGCATACAGTCTCCAGGTATGTCATATATATCTGTATTGTTTTTATTGGAATTTTGTAACAAAATAGCAGTCAGATGAAATTAGTAACAATGTGGAATTTTGGAATTTTTGCAACTAATCAAAATTAAACATTTTACAGGAGGTGAAGATCCAGAGGTATTCAGGAATAGAAAAGCTTATTTCTCCATTAATACACAGGTTGTTGGTGACAGCACACTGAAAATAATGGATATCGTAGCGAGATGGCCAGGGTCAGCGCATGATTCGACTATTTTAGGAAATAGTAGAATAAGAGCACTGTTCGAAGTGGGAGAATTTCCTAATAGTATTTTACTAGGTAATATTATGAGTTTAAAATGTGTTAATTTTCCTACATTTAAAAATGTTTTCTCTTTTAATATAGGTGACAGTGGTTATGGCTTAAAGCCTTATTTATTGACGCCTCTACCTAATCCAATCACAAGGGCTGAACAATTGTATAACGAGTCCCACATAAGAACACAAAATTCAATTGAGTGACTTTTTGGGACATGCAAGAGACGCTTTCCTGTTTTGGCTTATGGTTTACGAGTCAATATCGAAACAGTTAAAATGATTATAGTAGCAACAGCAGTACTTCATAATATAGCAGTGGATGCAAATGAACCACCACCTCCTGATGATTTGAATTTGGAAAATATCAACTTGATAATGTTGCAAGTACAAGAGATGAATTGATTAATAATTATTTTAATAATTTACAGTAAATTTATATTTGTAAATGCTCAAATAATATATGTTCTTTACGTTGGCAAAGGCATTGTGTTGATATTTTTAGTACCTAATAAATTACTCTAGCAAATTCTTTTTTACTTTTGCATATCGTATTACAGGATGGGATAAAATAATACACGACTAGATTGAACTATAAATTTAACCAGTATATTATAGAAATAATGTAAGAGTAAGAAATATTTTCTGTTATAACTGAACATTGAAACAGAACAAAGAATTTTAGATACCTTACAAGTTTTTATTATGTACACTGATCTTATAATTCTAAAGTTAATCAATTGGCATTCTCGCCTAACTGCTTTTTCTTCAATAAAATGTCTAATTTTAAAATTTCCATTCTTAATTCGTGTTCTGCTTTGTGATACTCGACCAATTCCAACTTTTTGTTTATAAGGGTCTCATATTTCTCCCCCAAGGGAGACGACGTAAGTGTTTTTACAGTTCTTGTCGGTCTCTGACGTGATAGATTCAACCCTATTTTTGCTGGAGTTTTATTCTAAAATTTATATACACCAATATAAGTATACACTGTAGTTAGGATATAAGTATAATAAAACGTATACCTCTTGGATATTTCTCTGTAAGAATGGTGTTAAAGGTTTCTTTAAATTAGAAGTCTTATAATTTCCCCAATCTGTAGAATCTGTTTCCCTGTCATTTCCTTCCTTCACAAAATCTTTTGGTTTCTGTAAATGTCTGATTAGTTAACACATGTACCTACATCATCAATTTTACCCCACGCAAAAACAAAGCTAGAAGATGCAAGGAAGAATGAATACATATTAGACAAAGCATTAATAAAAAACAAATAGTAGTAGCGTTTAATAATTATATTTACTTCTACATTATGGCGAGCACCTCCTAGCTATGACTTGGTTACAACTTTATCTTATAGTTTATTCTATTAACTGGTACTGCTTTACTCATATGCAAGTCTTCGTCTATTTCATATATGAATTTAATGTTTTCAGAGGCCATAACAAGCTAAACAATAAAAGAAATTACTTGAAATGTATTTATGTATGACCATGTTTGTTTCACATACATGATTCTCCTCGTCACAGTCTACCTGAGTCGAACTGGAATTTGCGCAAGTAGTATTTTCTACTACCATGTCACTATCATATGTGTTAGATAGGCCATATACAGTTTTATCATTAATAATTGATAGAAGTCATTTGTGTTGTCATCTTTAATTTTAGGAACTGCTCCTCCTCCAGTAAGATAAATCTGCTTTCTCTCTTCTCCAATTCTTTTCCTCACAACCTTCTTTTGATTTTCATAATATTTTTTTCGGGGATTCTACGGATCGGTGACACAAATTCGGCGCACCAGAGTAAAATTCGTTTGCTATTTTCACCCAAGTATTATTTTTATCACCAATAGATACAGCATCTGTTTTCTTATTTTCTATAATAGTTTTATATTTATTTACCATGCTTAAAAGGTGCTGTTTTTCCAGGGCCGTATAATTTTGAGACCTTGTACGCCCTTTACTTTCCATTTCAATATATTTTTCACTTTCGAATGATGAATGATTTAATAAATTTAATTTGCTATTTGAGGTTACAGGTTATTTTAACAAACATCACTGACTGTGAACCTTCTCACTAACATAAAGTCGTAAAATTCCCCAAATCTGCACTTAAATTGCAGCGTTGCCACATTAACTCTACGCTTAGCTAATTGTCCTTAAATTTTGAACGGTGCAACGGCTCAAAGATTAAACGTTTCTTAAAGATTTAGGGGTCCTTAGTTATTCCTAGCTTAAATACAAAACGGTGCAGACGGCCGTAAATATTCTTTCCACATCTGCATTGGAAAACGGCAAGACTAAAATCCCCAAAGCAAATTCGCAAAGTTCTTTAAATGGATTTTCCCCGCTTGCATCTTGATATTTCCAAACTTCTGTCCAAAATTTTGTCGTGTTAGTTACATTTTGTCACTTTATTATAAAATTTATATTTTTATATTGCACAGTTATTTTTTCAATTGTTTCATCAGTAATTTGCGCATTTTTTAATAATTGAATTAATGGATCTATTTCTTTATTTTGATTTAATATGTTTCGAACTGAAATTAATGAAATTTTTTCAAATTGTTTAATGTTGTCTGGAAGGCGTTGTTTTAGCTGCTTATATACGTCAATTAAAAAATTAGTACATCTTTCCCTTATCACATTTTCATCTGCAGACGTGATCATTTTTTTTTTGTAGTATTTCTTTAATTTTTGTTTCGAATTGGTAACCCAAATAAGGTTTAGGATTTAATAAAATCTGGAAAATATCCCCGTCTGCATTTTGAGTTTCCCAATCCGGAACAAAAATTCTATTTCCAATACTTTTGATTAGCATATTTAAATCATTTAATAGCAAAATCGGATCAACTTTATTTGATTCAAATGATTTATTTACCTTTTGCACCTCAGTTAGTACTGGTTTTAGAAATAAAAGATAGGCTAAGTTTGACTCATCTTTAAACATTGAATAGAGAAGTTCTGAAGTATAGCATTTTTCAGATAAACGTGTAGTTTCAAAATGAGTTTTTTAATTCAATATATTGGTTCAAAACTCTACCTATTGCTACTTCAATACTCAGCCATCTTGTGGAACACGCGCGTACTATTTTCTTGGGATTAGCACCATCATTTATGGCATTAAAAAGATGTTTATACTGATTTTGACGATTCGCTGATTTGCTGAATCAGTTGTAAGTTTCAGAAATCATAAATTCAAGGTTTCTAGGAAATGTTTCCTTGGCCGCGTGAGATACGGCTAGTTGTAAGGAATGACAAACACATCTTATTAAACTTAGATTTGGAACTTCCGATTTTAAGTGCGTATACACGCTGTTATTAACGCCTGTCATAATAGTATCGTTGTCGGTACCAATGCCTACAAGGTTATTTAAAGGAAGTTTAAACATTTCTAGAGTTTTCTTAACGGCAGTAACTATACTTTCGGCATTACACTGCTCTAACTCAACAAACGCTAAGAATGTGGATATCCTTTTACCTAATTCACTATTGCGCGGGCAAAAGGGCATATGTCAAAAAATATGAATGTTCAGAATTAATTTTCGAAGTTTCTCCCGATTTTGTAAATCAGGAGGACATTTTAAAAAGTGAATGCATTTGATTTGGTGACAAAATTTAAGGTGAAAAACAGTAATTACTCAATTTTGCGCCCACTTGGCGTATTCTAGAATTTAGACTAGACTTAAGTCCAAATGATCCAAAAACTTTACGAAAACAATAACATAAGTCATTTGGATAGAACAGCATTTTATTAAAAAAACTTATACAGTGAACATAAATGTTATCGACCTTGGTCAACGACCAATGACAAATAATTATTCTTGATCTGAGTCATATTCCTCCAAATATTCCTCCAAATCCGGGTCGATGTCAGCGATGACTTTAGTCTGGAGATTTTCATAAAAGCTTCGGAATACTTCAGGAACTAATGATAGCAATTCTAATAAATGCTCCTTTTTTTCTGCAGCTATAGGTAGCAATCGATCGTAACGTTTCGTTAAATTAAAATTTCCACGTCGATCACGTCTACTTAAGTTGATTTCTTTGAATTCTTCATTTTCATCCAGACTGTGTCGGTAGTAAACAGTTCCATGTTGTTTAGTGTACTTTAACCATTTACAATCATGTAATTTAAATGGATCTCCTTTAGAATTTTTTGTCGTTTGACTAATTCATTTTTTAACAGATCAGCAAAATTATAAAAGTCCTGTTGGCATAACTCTACTACCTTAAACGGTTTTGTTTTATTTGTGCAACGAATTAGTGTGGTCCAGTTCTGTGGATGTGAAATTTTCATGCCGGATTTCTTTTTTTGTTTCTCAATGAGTGAGTGATCAACGTCACATTCCATGTGGGAGTGACCTGATATCATAAACTTATGGTTAATTTCATGTAATGTGGGTTTTAGCTGCATTATTGTTAAAAACATAGCAATAACTGGAAATTTTTTATTTTGGCCACCACACGTGTCTGAATACAGTGTGATGTTTTCTACGTCTGGTGACAAATCTATTATCTCTTTGAAAATACAAGACGTAATTTCATTTGCACCTCTCATTGCTAGTGTTTCATGCCACATATAACATGAAGCAAAACCAGTTCCACAGTTATGCATCGTGAGATTATACGTCCAATATTTTCTTTTGTAAAAAGAAACGGAAGTTTCCAAATAGGGAGTAGGGAGGCATTGTTGCAAGTCGAAAGTATAGCAGACAAACGAGTTATCAACTTTCGCATGGTTTTTATCAATTTTTTTGCTTTGATAAGCAAGATCAGCCTCTTGATGGTGTTTTTTCCTGTTTTGATTTTATTTGGTTATGTTCATCCACATCACTAGCAACTTGAAGCTGCATATTCATAACTTCGCATTTATAACAAGTATCTGTCTTTGGGATTTTGAATGCCAATTTGAGTTTATGAAATTCATATTTATAAATTTTCCTCCCAACAGGCTTTGCGTTCAATTCACAGTAAAGTTTATACATTTTTGAGAGATTGAGGTCCGATGACAAATACTTTTTGTCATTTACACGCCGCGTATAATGACTCTCATACCTTGGAAATGATTCAATATGAGCAATAACTTCTTGCCGTTGTTCATGTGAAATTAGGTTCCAGGGTCGATGCTTTCCTCGCAAATCGTCTTTAAGAATGCCACATAGACTGCTGCCTTTGTTCCTTAAAGTATTTCTGATAAATTTGTCAGTTTCACTTAGAGTCGCTGTAAAACAACCTTTGCAAACTTTACGGCGCTGTCCATCAATTTTAAAAACATAATTGTATGTAATATCTCTCGTTTTAGCAGAGTTTTCGTTTCGAACACGACGAGTGCGAATGGGAGATGTTGTTACCAATTTTGCTATGTAATTGGTTCTTTTTCTATGATCTCCCTGTTGCCAATAGTCACTAAAGATTTTATCTCTTAAATCAGGCTTTAAACATTCTCGACACTTCATTCTACAGTTTGGTAGCTCATTCATTATGCGCCTTTTTATAAGTTTGCCCTTGGCGGTAACATATTCTTTGCCTGTGTGTCTTTTGACAGTTCTTTCTTTCGTCAACTTTCTAGCATATGGCTTTAATACCTGAATTTCACCAGATTCAGTATTTTGTAATTCCTCTTGAGCTTGGTTTACATTTTCAACCATTTCGAATTCATTAATTGGATTCACTTCCTCCTCTTCTCCAGGAATCTCGACGGCTTCGTTAGTTGTGATGTCATGTACTTCAGAATCAGGTTTATCATGTCCTTTCTCTCGAATTTCAACGAGGGTAGCGAGGCTATTTGCTTCATAATCAGTATCTTCGATGTTTTCTTGAAGCTCTTGAATTTTATGTACCTATATTATCATTGTCATGTTTTTTAGATTCAGATCCATTATGTTCAATTTCCACTTTTTTGATTTTATTTTTATTTGCGTTTTTTGTGTTTTTGATTTCTTTTTTCATCTTTCCCTTATTTCTTAATTGAGGTGTTTGAACACTTTTCTGGCTTTTTATTGCAGGACTTCTAATTTTAATTTTGTTTCTTCTATTTCTTTGGTTCTCAACCTCACTTCCGCCTGTTGAGTCATCAGAGTTACTTTGTTGATAATCTGGATCAATATCGCTATCATGACCATCCCAAAAGTAGTCCTCTATTTGGGGATCTACAATGAAAATAATTCAAAAATAAAAATTTCCGTCACGCCATCACTATATCATATCAAAAATCTACGAATTATTTTGAAGAATAATACCTAAATGCACTCGCATATTATTATAATCGTTTAAAGAAAAAAATATTAGAATTGATTTAATTCTTTCGTGTCTGAATTATTGTTAATTCAAAATATAACACGAAATATACATAAATGTTCAAAAAGTGTTTTGATCTTTAAGGCCTATTTTAGTGAATCAAGCTAACATATCAAATTACGTAAACTGAGTGCCATCTTTCATTTTAGCAACAATTAAGTTCAGTAAAATCGGCACACAAGAATGATAGGGAAAACATAACCTCAATTTTTCTTATAACTCCTTTTAGAATATTTATTTAAAGCGAAAAATACACTTACTATTAGGTCAAGGATCCTCTTTGTACGTTCTTACATATTTCTCACACATACACTAAAATATGAACAACTTTCACAAAAACAGAGTAGCACATGTAACAAATCAGATGTTTTTGTTTACTGACTGTTTGGATATAAAGGAATTAAGTCAACAAGCCGTACTGGTATTTCAGACACAAGTTGACTTAAATCTTTTAGATCGAAAAAGCATTGGATGAAAAGGGAATTAAGTTACATATGTCTGTTTAATCGCTGTTCTGGTAGTTAGGTCCCTTTTATCACATTTCGTTGAATTGACAGTAATAGGAGTTGACTTAAATCGATTTTACCAGACACATCTTTAGCAGACGGCGCGTTCACAACTGTAGTTAGGTCGTTTTGGTCATTTTCTGACTTATGACCTTTTGCCCGAGCAATAGAGAATTGATCATCATAATATACAGGGTGTTTACAAACTTGGAAATTATTTTTTGAGGATAAGTACATCTTGATATAATAAATCGTATAGTGCATAAGAAAACCTTAAATATTAGAAAAAAATAACTGACCTTTCTCAACAAAAAAGTGCGAACATGTTGAGAACTGCTGGAATCGAAGGTGAATGTCCTGTCCCAATACACAGCATATTTCACAATAACTGTTCCATGTTGCCATATCTTTCATCACACAAAACTTTGTTGCTGTTGAACATGAATGAAATCTTTTTAAATGAAAATGGATAGTTTATTTCCTCCTATACAATCCGATTAGACGTACGGTTTGCTTAACGAATGAACGCACACATACTTAAAGTTGGATTGTCCTCTACCAAATTTAAAATGTTTTCCTCAGCGTTGAAAGGCATATCAGGACCTCATATCATGTCTTCGACGGGGCCGTAACTCACAAATATCGTGTAATCGTTGCACAAAGGTTACAAATCATGCGGTATTTGGTTTATCCCTATTTGAAAAATGTTCCACGCACAGACCAGACAGCCGATGTAATTTGACATGTACAATATGTAGATATTAACATCCACAAGTTCATTATTACTGTTACTATGAAAAAAACACTGTAAAACGAACCGAACGAAGATTGAAAACAAACATTATTAAATAACAATTCTACTACAGAATTTTGTGACTCCATATTTGCATAGTAACGTTTTATCACTATAGCTCTACAAGCAGTGTAGCCAACATTAGGTGCGCTATCTAAAATTTCAGTTAATCTAAGTTGTTTTACGGTAACACTGCATAAATAAAAGCATAATTTTATTTAATGTAGCCTCCGTAAAACTACATAGATTAACTGAGATCTGCTAGAAATAATGCACCTAATATCTCCCATCCACGAATTTCTTAATATTAACAAATTCGTGCTTCCATATCAAAAATAGGAGTACTGCAACAGAGACAACTGACTGCAAGCAATTTCTGCGCATATTTGATTTATGAATCACCAATCACCGTTCTTTGTTTATTCTGTCAAAATGTCTGTAATTTCTCCGTTTTGAGATTTGTCATTTTGTTTTGTTTTGTTTCCGTGACTAGCAGGAGATTTTTTGTGTTCTATCTTCTATTTTTCAGTTTTTTTGCGGCACAGCAATGGAAAAAGTATATCGAATTTGTGTCTTATGTAAAAACTGAAAACAAACTCATGTCTGGCAGAATTTCACGCGACATTTCTCAGGTTAGAAATTGTTTTATTTTTATTTTGTTCAAGCATTGTCAGCTAAATCCAACAATCAGCATTAAGTATAAGTATTTAATAGAAGAATTTAATCGTATAGGTTTCCCAGTGACGAGAGCCAAAATGTGTGGATATAAATATGTATGAGGTTTTTCAAGTACCAGACATCATAAATACTCTATTCTTATGTTCAGAACATTTATGAACGACGACTACATAGATCAGAAACTCAAGAGTCTGGGAAACCATTACAATCGAGAGAGGGAGGTTTTCTATCCATAGCTGTGCCCTATCCAATCAAGACAATGGAAGTTTTAAGAGCACAAGGTATAATATTTATGAAATTAAGATAGCAGTATTTGGAATCTTGTCAGGTTAAAGAAATTGATAATTTTCATCCTATGCTATTGGTCCTTTGAAACAATAATTTTATATCACATACAGCCTAAAGCGTATCTCGACAACTAAATTGAATAAAGCAGCTTGTTTCAGTTTTTATGTTAATTTGTAGTGGAGGAATTTTACCAATGTTAATACATAATTCAATCTGTGCTTTTATTTTTAAAGGTATCTTAAATATAATGTAAAATAATTACGCCCATTAAAATTTCTTAAAACTGGATCCCGTCCCATATAAATGTTCAGAAATTTCTTGGTCGATTGCTAGATTGTAGATGTAATAGTTATAACCACCTTTTCAGGTTTTTGGCATGACACGTATAATATCGTGAGTGTAATATATTAAATATCAAAATTTTAATGCCTCGTGCTAAAAGCTAGATAATATTCAAAGAAAAACATTCATTTATAACTTGTATGAGGTATATTACAATATTTAATTTTCTTTTTAGTCTTCCCTGCCATGTACATTAGAAGATCTGGTTTCCCAATAATCAAGGAATAGAAGACAGAAAGTTCCCTCAAGAAATCTGGCGATTTGCACAATTCTATTCTTCTAGAGCTTACAACTACATTCGTAGACTTGAGAAAATCTGTTACCCTATCTGATAACAAAGCTTTTGTGCATCTTTAATAGTGACAACTAGTTAGCATGCTATACTCTTCCTGACTCGAAGGGTGACGCCCATATTCTCTTCCTCTATTATGTGCATCTCTTTGTACTTCTCTCGGTTCATCTCTTCGTACCTCTCTTTGTACCTCTATCTGTATATCTCTTCGTACATCTCTTTGTACCGCCCCTGTATATCCCCCTTTAAGCGGATGCTGTTTTCGTGGCCTATCAGTACTCCCTCTATTAAATCCTTGGTTCCCATAAAACCTTCCTTTATCTTGTTCGCTCCTCTGCCCTGGTTTCCATATATTTTCATTGCTAGCTCTTCTTTCTTCATAACGAGGTCTCCTTGCAGTTCTGTCAAAATCCTTCTGCACTTCTATGATTTCTCGCACTTCTTTCCTGGCACCATCATTTTTTTGTGGGCAGTCCCTTGCCCAGTGTCCGCTCTGGTAACATCTATAACAATTGTCCTTTCCCGACCCCTGCCGGTACGCAAATGTCCCAAACCGTTACACGAGTAACATTTTATTTGTGATATCTTCTGCGGCTACATATTTTTTCCTTGGACCATTCTCAAGTTGACTTCGTGGAGTTTAACCAATTCCTCCGCCTTATTTAACGTTAAGTGTTGTTCTCGTAGCAACAGTACCCCTACATCTCATAATTTCCTTCTTCAGCCCCACCTTAAACTGGTTCAGTAGCAAATCTTAATTTTTCTTTCTCAACCCCAGTACTTCTTCCGGAGTCGCCATCCTAAGATCTTCTTCCAATACACGGGCCCCCGCAATACGTAACCGTGTGCAATACTCCGTAACGGTTTCCTCATACCGCTGATAGCATTTACTCAACCCTAATTGTCCTTCCCCTGGCAATCGCGTAGGTACAAAATTTTCGATGTCTGGCTTTAAGAGCCCTATAATCTAACGTATCCAAGGTTTCATCTGATTTCAAGAAGTCATAAGCCGCGCCTACACATTTAAATTTTAACAAGTTTAATGTTTCAATTTCCGACCAATTATCTAATTTAGCGCGTTGTTCCAATTTCTCTAAGTATCGCGTAACATCCCTACCATTAAAGTTGTCTAAAGTGGACGCTATCATTCCTAGAGAATACATCATAGATCCTCTGGCTATACCTGCGAATCCTGTTCCTACTCCGCTGCTTCCTGTCGAAGTTATAGATCCACCAGCTACTGCGGTGGTAGTAGTGGTTGTAGTTGTAGAAAGGGTTAATGGGTTAGTAGTAAACATTTTAGAGTGGGCTCGTATTATCTAAATAGCTATAAGCACAAACCTGTTAATTACCTTCGGCACACTTCTGCTATATAATAAGGAGATTTTTATCTCCTATACCTATACAAATCTCTATAAAATTTCCTTTTATTCTTTATCTACCTTTTCTAATTCACTCTGTATACTTAATTTCCAAAACTAGTAGCCCGTATATTTATTTTTAATTCACCCTATATATGCAGTTTCAAAAATTAGTAACTCGTATACTTTTCAACTCGCCCTGTATATATAATTTCAAAAATTAATTACTAACACTGATCAGTTCCTATTGACACCTTTCGATTTGGCCCCTGTAATAATAATAATAATAATAATAAATTTATTCACCATCAGACCAACATACATGAAGGTATCGGTATCGTCAGTCAAGTTTACAAAGCTGTAGTCTAAAAGTATCTTAAAATTAAGTTAAACAAAATAAAAGTCTAAAATATCGTTTACAACAAATTCTAAAATTAATAATTTAAATGAATTTACTTAAAATGCATATTATCATTCAAAAGAATATTGTATAAATTCATCTACAGTATAAAACATATGATTGAGCTACAATTTCTTTACATCTCTCTTAAAATGTTTGATGTTATTGATTTCCTTAATGTGTGCAGGAAGCTTATTATATAGTTTTGCTCCAACATATGTGGGGCTTTTCTCATAAAGTGACAAAAAATAGTTAGGTGTCAATAAATTGTTTTGTCCGCGAGTATTATAATCATGGTGATGATTGTTTCTTAAGAAAGTATTTAAATTTGATTTTACAAATACAACTACTTCAATAATATAAATGCAAGCTAACGGTAGCAATTGTAACTCTTTAAAATAAGTTTTACAGGAAGTTCGTATACTGACCCCTACTATATTTCTAACTGCCTTTTTTTGTAATTTAAACACTCTCAAAATGATGGGACGAGCCCCAAAACATAATAGCATATGAGACTTTTGAATGAAACTGGGCGTAATAATAAGTTATATTTGTAATATTTCTCAGTCTGTAGAGCGCAAAACAGACTGGAGATAGTTTTTTACATAACAGTGTAATATGCATATCCCAATTCAAAGCACTGTCTATATGTATACCTAAGAATTTTGTGGAAGTGACTTGCTCTAAAGATTTACCTTGAATTTTAAGTAAATAACTCTCGTAGTGATATATTAATCTAAGAGTAAAATGAATAAACACAGTTTTATCGCCATTTAGTATCAATTTTTCATTTTCAAACTTAGAAACAAATGAATTAATTTTACTCTGAGTATCAGTCATAAGATTATTGATGTTTTCATTTACATTCAAAATTGAATTATCATCTGCAAACATTACTAGGAGACAGGAGTTGTTAGGTAAATCATTGATAAAAAGTATAAAAAAGTAGTGGCCCCAGATTGGAGCCTTGAGGTACACCACGTTTAACAAGTAATTCATTAGATTTTACGTTGTCAATTTCTACCAGTTGCTTACGATTAGACAGGTATGACTCAAGCCACTCACCCAGCCTTCCACGAAATCCATATTCATTAAGTTTCCGTAAGAGTAAAGCATGATCCACCAAATCAAACGCTTTACTCAAATCCATAAAAAACTCCGAAACATTTTTTTATTTTTATCTAAATTTTCATAAAGTTTATTTAGAAGAGAAAGTATCGCGGAGTGTGTCGACCTGCCCATTCGAAACCCATGTTGCTCATTACACAGTATATTATATTTATCACAAAACCTCAGCATTCTGTTATAAATTACTCTTTCCAGTATTTTTGATATTGATGATAACAACGAAATAGGCCTGTAATTATCCAAAATTAACTTATACCCTTTTTTATGTAAGGGTGTAATCTTCGCTGTTTTAAAAATATCTGGAAATACACCTGTTGATAGAGACCAATTAGTCAGATATGTTAGGGGGGGCTACAATAAACCAAACTACCGATTTTAACATATTTGTAGTAATGTTGTCTATGCCACATGCATTAGATTTCTTAAGAGATATTATTATATTAAAAATTTCATTTTCCGACACCAGGTCCAGGAATATTGTAGGATATGCTTTGTTTGTATTGATGGAACGGTCTTCATTATTTTTAAAACGTTCTGCTAAAATATTTGAAAATTGCAGAAAATGAGCATTGGTAGTATTGGCAAGTTCTTGAGGATTTGTTATTTTATTATCGACTCTCAGTTCTTGAATTTTATTGTGCTTGGTATTATTTCTACCCAAATCATTATTTATAATAGACCAGGCCACCTTAGATTTGTTAGAGGCATTTTTAAATTTGTTGTCATTGTACAATCTTTTAGCCGCCACACAGTGGACGGAAACGCCGAAAAGCTGGCCAAATTATAAAGGCATTGAGCTATTTTTACTGAAATTGTGCATACAGGGGTATTTTGTGTCGCTGATCAAGAATCCGAAGTTGAATTTTGAAAAAATAAAATGGCGGCCATGAAATCCCCCAAAACATACCAAAAATCGCCAATTATCGCTGCATTTTTACAAAACTTTGTATACAGTTTTTTTGGGTTGCTGATGAAGAATCCCATATAGAATTTCAAAAAAATTACGGTC
The DNA here is from genome assembly GCA_029963845.1 of Rhamnusium bicolor. Taxonomy (NCBI): domain Eukaryota; kingdom Metazoa; phylum Arthropoda; class Insecta; order Coleoptera; family Cerambycidae; genus Rhamnusium; species Rhamnusium bicolor. Next base: position 806,901 of record JANEYF010004595.1, on the reverse strand, counting down.
AAAAATATATACATAGTTCAAAAATTATTATTGAATTGAAGCGAATTCATGTGTCTCATTTGTTTCGGGAAAATTAGGATCTGGGGAATGGAATAAAAATGTGTAATGACTTTGAAAATTAATTTTATTCAGTTACTATCTGAATTACATTCATCGTCGCATTCAAAAGGAGCCCACTTTATGGTGCACGAATGTGCATGCATCCGTGCATTCGCGCACAGTTTGATCAATATCTCGCAAAGATGCAAAAAAGATGCAGCTAATTTTTTATACACTTTCGAAAAAATGTTCATTGAACACATTCCAATAAGTTTCAAGACCAACCATCACCAACCGCGTAACTTATGGCTTTTTTTGTGGAGTTTATGAATCGTTGCATGCACAAAAATGCACTCCACTTCGATAATTATTTACTAATTACCATATAAATAAACTGATCTGATATTGAGATATTTTAATTGTACTTACTTTCTGATGCAGAATCCATTTTTATAACATAGAAAACTGCACTTTGAGAATTTTTATGCTGCAGACAAAATTTATCGATTTTTGAAGTGTTGCGAGCTGCCGAAGTGACGCGCTGCACGGTCGCACAATAAGTAATTTCCTCGCTCAGGTAGTGAACCCAGACCGGTATTAACGGTCGTTTCTAATGCTAGGGGTACTACTACAACGATTTAAAACGTTTCCATTAAAAAAAAAAAATCTTCATTTTTTTTAATTTTGGCCAGCTTTTTGGCGTTTCCGTCCACTGTGCGCCATTACATCTTTGTCATGTACCTTTTTATATAATTTATACGCATTTTCATCCTCAAGTCTCCTAGTTGCGATCTTAATTTTATTTAGTAATTTCAGTTTCTCGCATGAAATTCTAATTCCTTGCGTTATCCATCTGTTTTTGTTACAATTTATTTTAATATTAGAAAAGGGAAAACTTATATCAACATAGTAAAACAAATTACCACTAAAGGCTTTAAAACCGTTATTTACAGAATTTGCATGATATACATTGCTCCAAATTTCTCGGCTAACATTTTGATTAAAGGTCTGGTAATTACTATCAGAAAATACTCTAGTTTTTCTGTGTTTCTCATTTGGTAAAATACTTGGAATATTAAAAGATAAGATTTGGCATGTGTAGTCTGATAATCCATTCGGTACTATTTTACAAATAGAATTATTGCAACTGTTGTTCACAAAATTGCTACAAATATAATTTATGCAAGTTGAGGAATTTATGGATATTCTAGTTGGTTCATTAATGTGAAAATCAAGATTGTACATGTTAAAAAGATCAGATAAACGATATTTATATGCATTATTCGATAAATAATCAATATTCAAATCGCCGCACAATATAAGTAAAGACTTATCTTTTAGTAAATTATTTAGTAAGTCGTCTAGAGTGTCAAAAAATATATTGATGTCACCAGTAGGTGATCGATAAATAGTCACAATTTTTAATTTTTTGCTATCTAATTTAATTTCTATACCTGCTAGTTCTATATCTTTATCTTTTGATATCTTTCCAGAATTTCATTAATACTTATATTGAGCGTCGATTTATGAAAGATACACCACCATTTTTATACATGCTTCTACAGAAAGTAGCTTTATTAACGTAACCATGTATATGTATTGCATCTATTTCTGTTTGCTGAAGCCATGTCTCTGTTATACACAATATATCTACATCATGTTCATCAAGCTCGATTTCCAATTGATCAATTTTATTTTTGATACATTGTATGTTTTGATGATATAAGTTAAAATTACGGACATTCATTATTTTATTATTGTCATTTGTTAATTGCTATTCACTATTTATATTGTATTTAATTTTTTTGTCTTTGAATATATATTTTCTTCAGAAAGATGGGACAATTAACATCAAATATGGAGTGATCGATGTCAAATTCTGTTTTAGTGCAGCATTAGCATCTATACAGTTAATGCATTTAGGAACGTCACAATCACATTGTGTATCGTTTTGATGTTCATTTACCAGTTTTGCGCAACATAGATATCTAGAATTGTCATTACACTGTTCTGCCCTGTGCCCAAAACGACCACATTTAAAACAGCGGAAAACACTTACGTACTCGTACAGTGGACAACGAGACCAATCGATGTATAATCCGTTTTAGTTCATTATCTTTTTGAAAGATTCGGGATCGCATTCCACAATAGCCATCCATTTGGTTCTTATTTTCTTTAGTACTTTTACACTTAGGGATATTGAATTATGATTTAAAAATAAGTTTTGTTTTTTTATAGTATCTAGCAGTTCCTCGTCTTTCATTTCTCTGTCAATGTCTACTATTTTGACATTGGGATTTTTTAGATACGGCGTATTGACTTTGTAATTTTTACCTAACTTCTTTTCAGCAGCAATTTTAACTTTATTTATTTCTTCCTTACTGTTACATTTAATCACCACGCCACCTTCTTTCACAGTTCTAATTTCAGTTATGCCAACTTCTAAAGCAGTAGAACTTACATATTTTTGAACCACTTCCAGGGTTTTCTTGCTGTCTTGTCCAGTATTTTTAGGTTTTATTATTACAACTTCACTAGCTGCCTTTGCATAACTTTTTTTCTCGTATAAATTCCTTTCATCTTTAGCAGGATTATGAATTTTATTTATCATACTTCTTAATTCTGAAATTTCGGATGATACTTGCTTTTGTAGTCCTGAAATATCTTTTTTTAATCCCCATACATAATCCAAAATTTCTATGCATGTATCGCAGAACCATATTATACCCCTACAGTTTTGCACCGCTTCATATTCAATAGACTGAATATTTACACATTTTAGATGATGTCATGTCACAATCACCAGAACATTTAATAACTTGGTCTTTAGTCTTTCTTTTACACTTACTGCAATGTTTGTTCATTATTGTTTACATTAATAAAATCGACCGCTGGTGAAAGGAGATGTCAACCTTAAATTTACTATCGTCGGCTGCAAGCGATATCAGACTTTACGTTATCACCAGCCTCCACACGTTATCACGTTTCACACTGCTATTTAATGATAAAACAAACAAATTCTTAGTTTTTACAAATATCAGTTAAAAACCGTCTGGTTAAAAATATGTATACACAAATATCACAATTTAAAATTATAAATTATAAATTATCGACACTTTCCACGGGTTAAGCAGGAGATACTTCACATTCGTACCACAGAACGATTCAATATGTATATTAATTAATCTCTAAATCTATCAACCCAAATGACCCCAAAGCTTTATAAAATAAAATTAAATCTATTAGGCGGATATTTACATTAAGTATTTCCAAATACTCCCCAAAAAAAAATTCCCTGTATATACGTTAGTCTACTCTGGTTTTTTTTTATATTTACTTCCTTCGTAAAATAGTCTAGGCGAAACAATTACTTAAGCAAACCTTTCAACGTGCCCTGGTATATGGTTGGTCCAGTCAAAAAAAAAAAATCAAATAACTTAAGTCGTCCGCACGGCTATCAAAATAAAATTATTCCTTTCCTTTTTCTTTTGTAGACAGAACAACAAACAAAAGAAAAAAAATCCACTTAATTGAAATCAAAATTAACTATAATTTTCTCAAAGCCCAACTTTTTCCTTAAATTCCACCGTTCAAAAATTCTACTAAAAATAATTAAAAGAAAAAAAAATTGTTAAACCACACAAAAAAAACTTTATTTTTCTAACCTCTTATTACAACTTTATTTGGTCTGACTATTTGTCCTTACCCTGTATATAGCACACTTTCATATCCCAGTTTTTTTTTCTGTAAAGCCGTACAGGTCTATATTTCGTTGGCTTGGTATTACAAGGTTGCATGTGCTGCATATGCCATTTTAGGTTAAACGTAATTAACTATTTTGTTAGTGGTAAAAACTAAACCATTACTGATTTAGCTCTGGTTTTCTATCAGTAAATATGAAAAAAATTATGCTTTTATGAATGTTGTTGAGTAAGTAGAACTATATCAAAAATTAAAAAAAATATTGAATAAAAAAAACTACATGCAACTTTGGGATTTTCTTGGTTAGGACTTTATTTGATACATACACCTTTGTTGTGCTGCAATGAAATAAAAAGTAATTAGAAATACTACATTTATATTAAAACAAACAAAACGGTATTTTATAATTGACATTTAACATAAACAAATAATTCCTGTGACGTAAACACATTATACACATATACATTAAAAGAAAAGGCAGAGCAATTAAGTTGTTTTTCTCTTGTGGCTACCCTGGTGGAAATAGTTTCTGCCAATAATCTAATTTAGTCTTGCAGCGTTCTGAAAAACAATTCCAGAAGAATGAGTAAGTCTAAAAAATTCTGAAACATTCTGAAAAAGTATGAAAAGATCTATGTAAAACTTACTAATCATTTTTAAAGACTGCATTTTTACAAGTTTTTTGGACTCTTCTAGAATACTTTTTTTAGAATTAATCAGATCTTTCATGAAAATTTAGCTAAAGTAAAAGTAAGACTTTTTCAGAGTTAATCAGTAAAATTTAAAACATTTCAGATTTTCGAAAAATTATTTACTGTAGGTTTTATCATATTTATTACTTCTCGTAAGGAATATAAAAACTTGATAGGAGGAGGGTTATTAGTAAAAAAATATTAATGTTTATATTCTATACATTTTTAAATTTTATTTACAATTTTTTTTTGATAATTAATTATATACGGTTAAAATATACAAACTGTTTTTATTAAATAATTACAAGACGATAATTATTATTATCATAATATATATAATACAAAGTATTTCAGATAAAGTTGGATCGTTTGGATCATGATGCACAGAGTATTCTTGATTTCTATCATTAGTAGCAGCATTCATTTCATTTCCAAAAATTCCAAATCTTGCACCGCCAAAGCCGTTGCTGGTAAAACAAGTGGGCATGCATTATTATTAATGTTCACATAACTCCGGATATATCTGTACTTTTTATAATATTTTCGATTGGACATACGTGCTTTTGTTTATATCGATATAATCCTAACAATCAACACTACACTATTATTTTATAAACGAACACAAAAGGCACCTCTTCTACATTAGCTGTTGTCATCATAGATAAAGTTGGCATCATACGTCGAACGTAGAAGTGAAATTGAAAGTGGGGTGATGGCATGCGCAACAATGCATCATTCGATTTAGGATGGCCAATCAGAACCCCTGATTATTACTGACTAGACGCCACAGAGAACCTCTGTGTAGTCTGTGCTAGACGCGATAGACTTATGGTTTTAGAATAAATTGTGTACTAATACTGTATTGTATGTTTTATTACGTGTATTTCTTAAATGTTTTTGAAATATTTTGTACCAGGTATATATATTTATTATTAGTATTAATTAAATATTCTTGAAATAGTTTATATTATATTTATCTTAAAAGTATTTCGTTAATATTTCTTAAAATCACTTGTATTATATAACATTTTATTAAGTGTATTCCTTAAATATTTTTGAAATATTTTGTATTATATATTTATTTGTAAGTATTTCTTTGTATTATATATATTATAATAATAATAATTATCGCCTTGTAAATTATTTTTATTAACAATTCAATACTTGAACACACAAAACAATAACAAAACAGCCACTAAATTTAAGGTGGTAACCAGTTTCATAGTACATTCAAATTCTAGTGATGGAAAACAAACCTAACAAAACAACAAAACAAAAAAAAAATAAAAGAACAATCCTTAGGGGAAAATTGTTCTCGTACGTCAACGACGTAAGCTATGTTTTTTCTTCAAAAGGAAAATTCAACTTACTAACTAGGCAGGATAACATTCCTGTATTAAAATAATTCTGGACCCTACTCAATTTTATATTCCCCCCCTTAAATAAGACTTCATTAATAGTGAGCCGCCCTATATAGTGATTTCCAGACTATTAAAACCAAAAAAAACCATACAACAAAAAAAAAATGTAAATGGTGAAATTCAAGATGTAGGTCCGCCCTGTAAGCAAAAGCAATCTCTACCTTTGTCTTTTAAAATTTTAATTTAAACTTAAACTTGAGTTTGAACCCCACTGGTTAGTATATCTATATATATATATATATATATATATATATATATATATATATATATATATATATATATATATATATATATATATTTTTTTTCTATTTCTTTTGGAAACATGCAAACATCAGACTCACCCTTTTCTCCCAATCCGCGCTCGGTCAACAGGGAAAAGAAAAACGTTTCTCACTTTTATAACCGACATGCAACTCCACTTTACGTTTGAAACAAATTTCCCCCACTGACATACACTTTATTGACCGCAACAAACAAAAAAAATCCCAAACAACCCTTTCAAAAAACAAATCCAGAATAAACCTCCCCTAACACAAAATTCTTTGAGATGATTCCGCCTCGCGCGTATGACCGGTTTCGTTCCGGTGGACTAACTCTCTTTTTTAAAAAATCACCGACACAAAATGTCAAAGAACAACCCTTCAAAAATAAAATAAAATTACCCTCAAAACCCGCCCTTAGGGTGTTGCGTTATCACGTCTGGCCTCTACCGAACCATCGTGCCAACTCCTTTTTTTTAAATCACACAATAAAAAAAACGCTTTAAACAAAACAACCCCTAACTAACCCTTAGTGTACCGCTTTTACACATCTGGCCTCTCCCGAACCGTCGGGCCAACTTCCCTTTTAAAAAAATCACACAAAAAACCTTGAAGAAAAACTGCCCCTAACTAACCGCCCTTAGGGTACCGCGCTCTCACGTCTGGCCTCCACCGAACCGTTGGGCCAACTCCGTTTTAAAAAATCACACAAAAAACCTTTAAGAAAAACTACTCCTAACTAACCGCCCTTGGGGTACCGCGCTCTCAAGTCTGGCCTCCACCGAACCGTCGGCCAACTCCACTTTTATTCCCCTCTAAAAATTTCGTCTCCTTTTCTTTTTGCTGACTTCATCAAAATTTTTATTCTCCAGAGGTCCCTCATTAAAATCCATATTAACGAATTATGCTAGCCGATCGTACACGCAGGGACCTCTTCCCGCAGCGAATCAAACCTTCCGATTTTCTCTCCCAGCATTCTACATTACGTCCCTCCACTCTCTACCAGTTGGTTGCTCCACAGCATCCCATTGGCTCATTCTAATTTTCGCGGCCAGTTTAGCTCCTACAACAACTCACAGAGGCCACGGTAAGTAACAACCTCACCATAACTACGCTTTAACTCTGTCCCAAATTTTATTTGCTGACAAGCCAAAATGCAGGTGTGAGAAAGTATCTCAGAAACTTTTCTCAAGCGCGATAAGAAATTGCTTCGACTGGGCAATGCGGTTATTTCCGGTCGTGAAGTCAAAACATTTCTTGCTAAACTCATTTATACAGGGTGGCCCACAAAATAATCATACATATGAAATAAAATAATTAAATAAAAAAAAATCTATTACTCACAAAGCAAGCCTAGCCTTGCTACAAAAGTGCACAGTATACTTTTTTTTCGTAGTCGACAGATGGGCTGTCATATTGTATACTGCGAACTTGCTTTTATAAAAGAAAGAACCTATTTCAGCCTTAGGGCAGCTGAGAACATTTTCTAAGTCAAAGCAGAGTACTGGTATTTTCCCTTCTCTATCACTATTTCGTTCCTTCCTCATTGCTTCTTTTTCCTTCAAGTGATCGTCATATACACTTTTTCGTTCTTCAGACATTCTATTCTCTTTTTTTAATAAACGGATTTCTTCGCAGAGGTCACACCTATCTTTTTTGGGAATGTGGAAATGCAGATTGGAATTTTTGCAAAATATGGCTCTGTATGCAGATTCTTTTATTGGACTTTGATTTCTTTCTTGAATCCAGTTTGTGTACAGTTCGTACATTTTGCGGATGCTGAGAGATGACTCTAAATATTCCCGTTTTGAGTCTTTTCGACAATAGTGCGACTCAACGCGGGGAAACATGTTTATATACTCCTTCACGAGATTGATAGACTCTTCCGAAATGTATTTTTTTTTGTGTTTACCCATTGTACCCTGCTGGGTATGTTTGCAGGATTATTTTTGTTTTTATGAGCATTATAAATCGGTTTCTGGCTTATGGCAAGCGTCCCTGTGAAAAATTTCTTGCAAACTTGAATTTGACTTGAGTTGACATTAAAAAAATAATTGTATGTTGCAGTTTTTTGAGAATTTTCCACCGTTTTTCCCTTCCTGCGACGTTCAGGAACAAATTTTTTGGTATTTGAGAGTATGAAGAGACGTTTTTCAGCCGTAGATAATTTATAAAATTCATTGAATATATCTTGTCTTTCTTCCTGTGTAATTTTTCTGCCACATTTCAACAAGCATTTATCCAAACAATCTTTCGTATTTTGTATTCTCTTGGCAGGAATGACTTTCTTTCTGGAAGAGATATACTCAAGACCTTTTTCATGCAGTTTTTTTCTTTTGTTGGATTCCCAGTTTTCAGGATTTCTCCCCCTCTGTCTTTTATCACGAGTTTTCCCTTTTTTTCTTTCCTTTTTAATTAAAAAAAATAAAACCGTTTTAACCTTGACGAAAAATACTGAATGGATATACGTACCACCAGTACCACCTGTGTTAGTCACATCATTGTTCATTATTTTGCCATTATTGTCGGCATTTTCGGTACTACTGCCTGTTTCATTTCATTCGTCTACTTGTTCTTGAAAAGACTCTTCAGACAATTCACTGTACCTAGAGCATTTTTAATTAAAAATAATTAGGAACATAACCCCACTTTTACATACCTTTCGTAAATTTGGTCATATTCCTCAGGAATAAAATCACGATCTTTGACGGAATCGTCACTGTCCTCTTCAAAATCGGTTTCCATGTTTTTCTCCCTATATTGCAATGTTTGTTTGTTGTAATTATTCACTGAACACACCAGGATTACCAGCAAATATTGTTAACACGATAGAAACGCAAAGTTGTATGTGCACTTAAAAACACGCAGGCGGCTCAGTTACATAAACAAAGTTGTATGTGAAACATACAACTCTGTAACTTAACTCAACTGTGAAATTCTACGTGCACCCAAGTTTTACTGTTTATAAGTTTTTTTGATGTGTGCTGCCATCAATCGGGAAGTAGCTAAAGATACCTCCGGCTACATGCAACCTTGTAATTCTAAAAACTTAAAATCATAAAAAATGTAACATGTAACCTTGTAATACCAAGCCAGCGATTTCTTAACCAATTCTCCGCAATGCAAGTTTCTGTCAGAGTCCAGAATTACCAAATGTCTGCCTGACCCTGTATGCTAGCTACTTTAACGCGGAAATGTCACAGCACAGAAAATATCATTTATTTCGGAATTTAATAGTCCCACAAATGAATTATTCACACATATTAATAAAATAATTAAAAAAATAACCTCTACAATTTTACTGGTGACTGGGCAAATCTTTATTTCGCTAAGTTAACCCCAATCTACCCTATCTAAAATAGGTAAAAAGGTGCTTTTTCAAACAAAAATATATATATTCTTACTTAAAACAAAATAAAATTATGTCTGTCTCATCAAAATTACTCCCAAAAAAAAAAATTTCTTCCCCAATTGGATAAATAAATTTTTTCCACTCCAACTAACAAAAAAAAATTATGTCATCTCTGGTCACACAAAAAATAACATTTCCAACACAAAATTCAACATAATATGAATAGATAACAGACACACCTAATTTTAATTTTTTTTCAAAACATAAAATCGCACCTTCAAGATAATTTTCTCTCCTTGTAAGACAAATTAAGTTTCACCTTATTCTTTACACCCACTGAAAAAAAAATTCAAAAGTGTCCCTTATTAACCTTTATCCTCCCTAATTTATTTCATCCCCTTCAACTAATTTATTTCATCCCACCGCTGATAGCAGTGTAACGACAGCTAGCCTGAGGGGGGTGTTATGTCCTCGCTTGTGTGTTTTTTATTTTTATATATATATGGTTTAAATAGATATAGATCTGTGTAATAACTGGTCGGTTACCAAAACTGAATAAAGGGTAGGTTACCCGCTGCCACCACCGACGTCAGTAACTAGGTTACTTCAGACGGAAAAATTTGGAATTATTTATTTACTTTACCAACCAATTACCACCTTTTCTACAGACCTATACCTGGGTAGCCTCTGGTTTTTGATTTACACCAATCCCTCGTTGACGTGGGCCCCTAGGGCTTCACAAATGCCTAGTATAAATTAGGGGGATGAAAGTTGGAGGGTGGTAGGCCAGAAAAACTGTATACTTAAGGAACAAAATTACATATATTACGTATTCAGTTAAAAGGATAATATATATAAAGACAAAATACTAAAATTTAACAAGGCCTAATACAAATAGAAAAATAATTTCATACGTTAAACCAACACTACCCCTTTTACTAAAATATATAAAACTGCATTTAAATTTATAGAAAAAATTTGACCAGTCTAATACAAAAATATAAATTAGCAAAACAAAACAATTAAATAGGTGCCTTGCACCTAACCAAACCGGGCCGTTTAGCCAGAGTTACACGCCCCTCACTACACCTATGTCCTATATTGCACAGCCTATCTTCATGGGCCTTTGCATATAAAGCTTTTTCTAGCTACCTATTCTATGATTATTACTTGGGACCTTTCTACCTTTATATGTATGTTTATTTATCGTTACCCTATATTTGAGTGGACGGGCCCTACAGGCGCACCACCAAATCCATATGTTTCCTTGTTTGTCAAATGCCAAGAACAAGGCAATATTTAAGTTAAGCTATCAAGCTCCTACCTGTGTCCACTCGTTACCTATACTTAGGGTTAGTGAGTCTAGTTATTTCAAGATATATATCTTGATATATATCACTATATATCACTTACCAAAACTCAATAAAATCCTTTAAACGTCCACCCAGCGCTCACACCACCCACTCACTTATTTCCCACCGAAAATTCCTCTAAGCACACTGCCTAAAGCACAGGAGTCTCGGACTCTTGTAATTTTCTTTCAAAAATAAATGTGCCCAAAATATTATCACTTATCACTCGACACTCTTTATTTCGCGACTTCTTCTCCCGTGACCTGTTTCAACCGCGGCCCGAACAGGAATCCCCTTTACTCTCGGTTTTTTTTTTCCAAAAAAAAAACGTACTCCAAGATTCTATCACTTGTTTACGCGACAAACTTTATTTCGCGACCTCTTATCCCGTGACCTGTTTCAACCACGTCCTGAACAGGAATCCCCTTTCACTGTTTTTTTGTTTAAAAAAAAAACCGTACCCCAAAATTCTATCACTTCTTAATCGTAACTCTTTATTTCGCGACGACTTTTCCTGTGACCGGCTTCAACCGCGTCCCGAACAGGAATTCCCTACTCTCATTTTTTTTGTTCATCATTTTGTTTCCTCCTAAATCCCTACTCCCCCATTTCTCATTTCAAAAGAACCAATCGCGGAACAGCGCGCTCGCGATTCCCGCTAGGTAGCGTTCCTAGTCCCGTTTTCAATTTTCTTACTAGCTGCCCGAAGTTGCCAAATCCCACGAGGCCGTCATTCTCGTTCTTTGTTCCGACTCTCAGCAAAATGGTCTGTGGCAACCATGTTTTTCGCCATTTAGCTCTGTGGTTCACATTGACTCAGCGCTTTTGTTATCACGGATTTCACAGAAATCTTGCTGCGAATTCATTCCTGAACTTATCAGCATCGCCAAACGTCTTAAGCAAATATAAACATCCTTTACTTTCGTTGTAAATTATCTTTTTTCAAGTCCGCCGCCCGGCCCGTCTAAACAAATCCTTAGCAGTTAGTTAAATTGATTTTCCATTAAAAATCTTTTTTATGAATATAAAATAAAAAAACTTTCTACTCGTTCAGTTTTATCCTGATATTCCCAAATTTTTATTTCCCTTGTATCTACCCAAAATAAGAACGGTAATTAATAATTTTCTTTAATGCTAGACCTACACTATACAGGGTGGACCCAAACAAATACTTCCTTTAAGCGTCTAATTCAAACTATTAGTAACCACCGACTAACACCAATCCTACATTGAGAAAACAAGTACATAACAACCACGGGTTGCTACATATGCACCTCGAAAAAGAAGTGTAGCTGCGGTATTTCTGTCTTCCATTTTAAAGTGATTAGTTGTTAAAAATGTATTCAATTTTTTAAAATTTAATATTAACCTCTTTTTACCATTTGGCTTTGAAATCAAAAAGATTCTAGAAATAAATTGCCCTTTATAAGGCTTACAGTATCTAATGGCTCCTATGTCTAGAAGATGAGATATTTCTGTCTGAATATTTTCTGCTTCTGCAGCTGACCAGGTTTTCTTAGTGCAAACAGTGTTTTGTTTTATTTTCCTGGCTATAGGTAACCTGTAACCTTTTATCCAAGACCGAATGACAGGGTCCATCGTTATGTTGCACCATTCTTTGTAAAATAATGAAAGACGACCAGCGTTAAAACTGACCTCTTCATTTTCAGTTCCCTTATTTATTAGCGATAACGACGATTGCTTCTCTCCGGATTCCTCTGGTTGTAACGGGTCTGCGGTGTGGATTTTGTTCTGAATGGTGGTCTCGTCTTCAACGATGACTGATATTGTTTGTGTTTTTGCCCTCCCGAGACCCATTCCTGCCCGGCGGGGGCTTTGAAGTTTTTTGAACTTGTTTTTGGTTTAAATTTAGAAGTTGAGGGTTTGTGCTGAACTTTCAACTCCTGACCCGTTGACCCGTTTTCTCTATGGCTTTTGTTGCTTTAAATCTTTCTGATAAGTTGTCGTCAAACAACCAACCATCTACTGATGCATTATGTAGCAAATCCCTGATATTTTTGTCAAGGTTAACACTGACTACATATTGTCTGGACAGAGACTGTTCATGGTATATATCCGCAAGCAACCTAGCTGCATCATTCACTGCTTCAATTACAGGCAATAGTTTGTCCCCCCCTTCTTCCTTTTGAGTTATTAGCAACCTAGTTTGTGCTTTACCCAAGGCCGATAGGCTTGTTCCCATTTGGGCTTGCACTTTTTCTAACCTACGGTCTCGATTTATGCTTGTCTCGGTTACAGCTGCCTTAATCTCAGGATTAAGCTTGGGTGGTTGAACCATTGTAAGGTTTTGAGGATATGGATATTTTTTTACTATATTGTCTCGTATTTCCTGGTTTAGTCCAGTGACAACGACTGCCCCCCACTGAGAGGCAATGTCTTTTTGAATGGGCTCACCGATTACATCGGCCGCTTCACCACTTTTCCCCAATATGATTAAAGTATCCCTGTCCAACTCGTCAACGTCTACAAACTCTACTTCCAGAGGATCCCTGTTTTCTTTATCGGTATTACTACCTGAAATTTTAAAATACATACCTTAGAGTTTACATTTACTTCCATTAATTTGATGCCAGATTCATGACCTAGAGACTTACTCAAGTCAACTAGGAAGTACCACATATATTTTAATATGTAGGTATGCTGGTACTCAACCAACAAATTATCATACTCATGACCTTCTAGAAGACTTACTCAAGTCAACTAGGTTTTTAAGGAGACTGAATGCTTGTCATAATTATGACCTTCTAGTGCACTTAATCAAGTGCACTAGGTGTGAATATTTCCAATTTGAATAACCAAACCTGAAACATATTTAACTTTCAACTTACTGTCACTAGCCAAGTCCTCATTTCCCTTCTTTGGAGTGAAATTATAGCGTATAGTAGTGTACACACGTATATTTTCACTCCGTCATTGAAGTTAATTTTAAGTGGTTTTAAGTCAAAATAAAATTACGATTTCTTGTATGTTATATACATTGAGATCTAGTGATTGTACTAGCCAAATTCATGGTTGGAAATATTGTGTAATTTCTTCGTAATTTGAATTTGAATAGTATTTGTCAAGTGTACTGTAATTAAATGGAAGAGTCGATTTGCAGTTTTTGTAATCAAGCGATAGCACGCCGTGCAAAAACGGTTACTTGTGATGGGTTTTGTGGTAAACTTTATCATGCCGAGTGTTCTAATTTATCAGCTGATGTCTTGAAAAACTTAAATAAAATATCTGCTTTATCCTGGAAATGTCCCTATTGCGAAGTCTAATGAAGAACAATTTAAAGCCATCCTGAAGGAGGTTGATGAAATGTTTAACTTCATGAAAAACGATTTTATGAAATGGGCTGACAAAAAATTCGATGAATTAAATAAAAATAATAATAATAAACCGGATACTCCTAAGTTGTATTCTGCTGTTGTCGAATCGAAATCAGCCGTATTAGTAAAACCTAAAAATCAGCAACAAAAGAATTATGTAACCAAGGCTGAGGTTCTTCAACATATCAACCCCGTTGTTTCTGATATTGAAATATCAGGCGTAAAAAATATTAAAAATGGAGGTATTCTCATTGGTTGTCACGACGATGCAGGAGTTTCTAAATTTAAACAATTAGCTAATCAAAAATTGGGCGATAAATACGAAATCAAGGATGTGTCTAATTTTAATCCAAGAATTAGGCTTGTTGGCATGACCGCTGAATTTAGTGCTGAAGATATTGTGAATTTTGTGAAATTTCAAAACAAGTCCATTATGAGTGATAAGTTTGAGTGCAAAGTTTTGAATATATCATTAATAAAAAAGAATAAAAATATATATCAGGCTGTTCTGCAGATAGATGTAGATTCCTATAATAAAATAATGTCAACTGGAAAGGGTAAGTTGTTTGTGGGGTATAATCTCTGTGATGTGTATGATTCTATTGAAATTAAAAGATGTTTTAATTGTAGTGGTTTTCACCATTTTTCCAAGAATTGTACTAGTGATATTTGCTGTCCTCGATGCTCTGATAATCATTTGGTGAAAGATTGTAAAGCTTCCGATTTGAAATGTATTAACTGTATTAAATATAACGAGGAAAACAACACCAATATCTGCATCAATCATGCAGCATGGAACTCTAATGAGTGTTTTGTGTATAAGCAGAAGATAACTGAATTTAAATCAAACTTGCAATTTGCTAATTAGCAACTACCATGTTACCAAGATGACAGTGTAATTAATAATACTCAGATTCAAATTTCTAATCAGACTTTAGCTATTCCCACTTTAGATATGTATTATCAGAATGTTCGAGGACTGAATACCAAAACACATGATCTTTACAACGCGATATACACCTGTGAATATGACATTATAGCCCTTAGTGAAACTTGGCTTCAGCCTCATGTTTTAAATTCTGAACTTATTAGTGGTGATTACTCTGTTGTAAGGGATGATAGAAATATTTTACATACTCACGTCAAAAGAGGCGGAGGTGTCTTACTAGCTGCCAGTAAAGCAATTAAACTGAGTGAAATTAATTTAGACTTTGTTCACGATACCGTCCCCTGTATAGATATAGTGGGAGCTAAACTGAAATCAAATTTCAATACTTTTTTTGTTTTTGTGATTTATATTCCACCTGGTTCGAATATAACCATTTACAATCAATTATTTGAATGCCTTGAAACTCTGGAATATATTTGTGAAGGTAAAATATTTTTTATCGGAGATTTCAATATCCCCGAGTATCATGATTGCTGCTTACGTAACATTTTTACTGATCTAACATTGTTATTAAATTCTTTCTCTAATTTTTATGAATTGAACCAACGCAATTACACAGTTAACATAAATAACAGGTTACTGGATCTGGTGTTGTCTAATCAAGACTGCGCAGTAGCTAAATCTCAAGACGTACTACTCCCTGAGGATCCTCATCATCCTGCACTTACCATAGGCATATCTTTAGATGTTTCTTAGGTAAATAATGTATTTCCTTTAAATAATACTGAAACTTTTAATTTTCGTAAAGCGGACTATTTAGGCTTATATAATCATCTAAATTTACTTGATTGGGGCTGTTTATCTGAAATTCAGGATTGTAATTTAGCGTGTGAGTTGTTCTATAAGCAACTTATTTATGTTTTTGAACTATATGTCCCTAAATCTGTATCACGCCCTAGAAAGTATCCACCCTGGTATACAAAAAATATTATCTTGGATATCAAGAAAAAAGCAATCCTCTGGAGAGATTATAAAAAACATAATAATGCCAATTCTCATCATGATTTTAAACAGCTAAGAGCAAAAATAAAAAATTATGTTAATACTTCTTATAGAAATTATCTTAATGGGTTACAAAATAAAATTAAATCGAATACTAAACAATTCTGGAGCTATGTAAACTCCAAAAGAAATAGTGGTTCTATACCAGATTACGTAACATATAATAACCTTGAATATAGTAATCCTTCAGATATTGTGAACGCTTTTGCTTCATTTTTTAAAACTGCGTATACCTCGAATAGTTCTAACGTTAACTTACATAATGCACTTAGTTCAACAAATTGCCTGCATATAAATGTGTTCAGTGAAAAAAATGTGTTCGACGCTTTATTAAGGCTGAAGCCTAAATTCACTAAGGGTCCTGATGATATACCAGCGTTCATTATTAGAGATTGTGCCTACGCATTTGTCTACCCTCTGATGATCATTTTTAATTTATCATTAAAATCTGGGGTATTTCCAGATCGTTGGAAATTATCTAGAGTGTGTCCAATTTTCAAAAAAGGAGATAAGATTAACGTTGAGAATTATCGCCCTATTACAATAATTTGCAATTTCGCTAAAGTTTTCGAAATCACATTATATGACGGAATCTATCACAATATACGAGGGCAGATCAGTAGTTTTCAGCATGGCTTTGTAAAGAGTCGCTCAACAATTACAAATTTATTTTCTGTCACTCAATATATATCCGAGGCAATTGATTCAGGCAATCAAGTTGACGTTATATACACAGATTTTTCTAAAGCCTTTGACAGACTTGACCATGGTATTCTTCTTCATAAGTTAAATGCATTCGGCTTTTCGGACTTGTTGACGTCTCTATTATCCTCATATCTAACTGACAGGATTCAATATGTAGAATATCGTGGTTTTAAGTCTGATCAATTCTTAGTTACATCTGGAGTGCCCCAAGGTTCAATATTGGGACCTTTATTATTTATATTGTTCATAAACGATATACTTGACCGTGTTAATGTTAACTGTTTGCTATATGCTGATGACATGAAATTATTTTGCACTACTAATACCGACGAGGATTGTGAGCTGCTCCAAAGAAATCTAAATAATGTTAATGATTGGTGCCTTCTAAATAACTTGCCTTTAAATATTACCAAGTGCAATGTCTTATCCTTCAGTAAAAAGAACCAACCATTAATATTCAATTATCAATTGAACGGTACTGTCTTAAACAGATCAGATGAGTTTACTGACCTAGGAGTTATTTTTGATTCGAAAATGAATTTCAATAAACACATAGAAAATATTGTTCTGTCTGCTTATAAAAGTTTGGGTTTCATAATTAGAAATTCAAGTGGTTTTGATGACATTCAGCTGTTAAACCTTCTGTATACAGCATTTGTTAAATCCAAACTTGAATACGCCTCACTTATTTGGAATCCCGGCTATAACAAATATTGTAATAGTATTGAGAATATTCAACGTCGTTATCTAAAATTCGTGTCATATAAAATTGATAATGTATATCCTGTTATTGGCATTGAACATGGTCAGTTGTTAAATAGATTCTCCTTTCTTAGCTTACTCGACCGCAGGAAACTCTGTTCTCTTCTATTTTTGCACAAACTAATTCACAATCTAGTTGACTGCCCAAATATTTTAAATATGTTGAATTTCCATGCCCCTGCATTTGAAACACGTCATCAGAGAACATTTTATCTACCTACCCCACGAACAAACGTACTTAAGTTCTCGCCTTTGTACTTTATGTGCGAGACTTATATGTCCATTGAGGATCAGCTTGATATATTTTATTGCAGTATTGCCGAAATAAAATGTATATTCACTTAGTCATTTTAATGTAGTTTTTAACTGTTCTTAATGTATTTTTTTTATATTCCATTTTTTATATATATTTTATGTATGTTATGTAAATAATGTGTATTTTCCCACCCCGTAATTGGTTTTTACTGTGGGGTGGTGTAACTAAATAAATAAAAAATAAATAAATAAATAAATAACGGATGTACTCGGTGATGACTCATATTTACGTCGTTTGTATTTGCGTCGTCGATGACTATGCTTCTTCAGTTGACGAATGCGTTTTTTTAAGTTTAAATATTTGTTTCTCCCTGTCATCTTCACTTGAACTGGTGCTCGGACTTCTTTCGTCGGTGTCAGAAGAATTTTCGGGTGATGAAATGTATTTTCTCTTATTTTTGTTCATTTTTTGGCGCTTGATATTACAGCCAACCATCTGCAGTACACGGAAATAGAAAACTGAGGAGCTTGGAGCTTGTAAAGTGTAGAGTGAGAAGGGAACAGAGTAAATTTTAGCTTGGTATTCGTGGCGCCATCAAGTGGACGATAGTAGAACTACAATATTGATCATGAGAGCAAGGCGTGAATATAATCACTTAAAAAAAACTTAAAAATAATAAAAACAACAAACAAGTGATATAACTATCATCAGTTTATCTGCAACTACCAACTACCTACCACCTACTGTGAACTGTGCCTTTGCCGGCCTTAGCTTTGCCTGCTAATTGGGGGGAATCTTCGAACAACAACGGCTCGGATTGAGAAATTTCATTCCAATTGTAGTGCATTGCGCATTTGCCAAAAGTGCCAGATGAAATTTGAAAGCCGCAATCGTAAAAAAAATATATTTTATTTAAAGCCCAAAGCATATTCGAACTAAAGATTATTTGTATAAATGTTAAATACTGGAGGAATACAAATTCTCGTTTTATTATTGTAATTTTTTTAAATTTAAGGATACCCGCTAAATTAGTACTTTTCCTCCGACGAAATTTTGTTTTCCGCTAACAAATCCGCTGTCCGCAATTGTTTAATTATCTCCGCCAAGTGAAAATAAATTTCGCTAAATATGGCGGAAAATCCGCTAAGTTGGCAACACTGATCTGTAGCCATCTTAACAATTTGACTAATTTGAGGTTAGCGATACACGAACGTCACGAAGTTCCAACTGCATGAAGTTCGTTCTGATTTCTGATTGGACAGTGTGGACTTGGTAGTGCAGAAAGCTTGGACCTTGCTAACTTCTGCAATAAGTCATTGCAATAAGTTTCTATGTAAACGGTTGTATTTAAATGCATGTATTGAGCTTTCGCACTACAAGTGCAACTACACTAATTGTACCGTTAAGCTCTATGTAACTGATACTTAAGGTTTCTGAGGTGAAAGCCACAAAAATAGGCGGCTTTAAATGAGATTTAAGTAGACTTAACCTAAAATTGAAGTATTGTCCACAGAACACGTGTTGTCATTTGTTGTCACAGAGGACTGTGTCTGTGTTTGTTATTATTTCGTGTGCGAGCATTGTTACTTTTTTTATAAAATAAGATGGATAATTTTGATTGGGATGATATTATTGATGATGATTTTGATTTGCTGGAAATAATTGATTTTGGATTTCCACGTCGACTGATATATACCCGAACTGATGATTTAGATGAATAAAGCTTTTTTCGCAGATACAGGTTAATGAAAGAAACAGTGACGCATTTACTTACATTAATAGAGGAAGATCTAGAGTATCCAAGTAACATGTAAGATTTTAGCTACCTGTTAGAAAATTATATTAAATTAAAGTGAAAAATTGTAATTTTTAGAAATCAAAGTGTGTCTCCGATGAATCAGCTATTGACATGTCTACGTTTTTATTCATCAGGGAGCTTCCTTATGACAGTAGGTAACGTTGCCAAGGTCCACACATCAACAGTATCTCGCATAGTTGTAAAAGTTACTGAAGCGATCGTAAGGTTGGGCGATCGATATATCAAAATGCCCAATAACAATGAAATTGAACAGACACAAAGAGATTATTTTGGAATTGCAGCTTTCCCTAGAGTCATTGGAGCTATTGATGGTACGCATGTATTAATGGCAATGATGGAGAGATTTTCAGGAATAGAAAGGACAAATTTTCAATTAACGTGCAGGTGGTTTGCAATGCAAATCTTAAAATTTTAGATATAGTAGCACGATGGCCTGGTTCTACTCATGATGCCACCATTTATAATAACAGCAATATTAAGGGCCGTTTTAAGGGGGGTGAATTCCCTAATTGTTTACTTTTGGGTAAAATTTATTCATATTTATAATTAAGGTATCTAAAAAATATTTTTTAGGAGATAGCGGGTATCAATTAAGCCTATATTTTTGTACGCCTTTATGAAATCCCCAGACTCCAGGTGAAATACCATATACCGAGGCACATATAAGAACACGTAACTGTATTGAAAGGTTTTTTTGGTATATGGAAGCGAAAGTTCCCGGTTTTAGCAATTGGAATGCGGGTTAAATTACAAACACGTCTTGCAATTATTGTCGCAGTCGCTGTTTTACACAATATTGCATTAGAAATGCATGAAGAACAACCTCCACTACCTGAAGATGTAAATTTAATGGAATTAGAACATCTGATAGAAGAAGGTTAAATGCCTCCTGTTAATATTGAGGAAGATATATTTATAAATGCCAGAGAAGATTAATTAATAGATATTTTGCACATTTACTATAAAATTATATAAACACATGTATATTTTTAAGGACAATATTAAACTAGATATGATTAACTAGGATACAAAATACGATATTATTCGACTTTACATGAGACAATAAAACAATATTTACAGCTAACGTTTCTTTAATTCAATTTCTAATTTAAGCAATTCTACTTTTAAAGCATGCTCTGTTTCTTGTTGCGCTAGTTGTTTTCTTAACAATTCTTCTTGATAATTCGCTATACTCATTTTTTTTCTAGTAATTGCTCATATCTCTGAGCAACAAGAGAATAACTGACTGCTTTTACTTGGGTAGTTGGTCTCTACGTCGGCTGACATCAAAACTTTTCTGCAAAAATAAAATAATGTAATTAAAATGTCAATTTCAATGATAAGGCTGTCGTAAAGCTAATGATGTAAGCGCGAGTTTTTGAATTTTTTTAGTATTGACGAGTACTGGACTTACGTATTCAAACTCAACATGGAAGATTCAGAAATGAATATAATAATAAATTCTTGTGTTGTTTATTGTTTTGTATACTTGTATTAGCATTGTCAGCCGAATCGGTCTAGCTGACAATGGTTCTTAGTTATTTAGTTATATTAATTATAACTTTTATCATGTTATGTTAGTTTGTTATGTACTGAACTGTATTAATGTAGATTTTATAGTATATTTGTTATCATTATATTGGGTGAGGCCCGTAAATAAATAAATAAAAAAAATAATGAAATATCAACCGTCATTTACTGAACAAAATTAACAATAACCATCCTTTGGTTATCATAGAAACTGAATTAATTACCTTTATTGTAAAAGATTTAGCATTTCTCAAATTTTCATTTAATGGTGTTTGAAGATCTGATGGCTTATATTTTTTCCATG
Organism: Rhamnusium bicolor; assembly: GCA_029963845.1. NCBI lineage: Eukaryota > Metazoa > Arthropoda > Insecta > Coleoptera > Cerambycidae > Rhamnusium > Rhamnusium bicolor. The sequence continues at coordinate 785,421 of JANEYF010004595.1, read as the reverse complement.
TAGTATTTTCCTCTGGCACATTTTCGTAAACACGTTTTGCAGTCGTAGGAGTACTACTAGTAGTCGGTACAGCTTCTTCATTTTCTCTGTTGCAGTTTTCATGTAACTAAAGCAAACCCAAAGAGAATAATGAATATATGATTCGCTTGTTTTATGTACAAATACTTACGTCAGAGTCTTCGATTACTAATTCTATTATTTCTTCATCATCGTTTGTTTCAGACATAGCTTGATTTTCACTTGTCTAAAAGAAATTATAAATAGTCATATAAAGTAACTAAAGCAAGTCTTGCACTCTACTTATAGCAATACCGTCATCTGCATTTTAATCACTGATTCTCACCTCTGATTTAATATTTTTTATCAGCATCAAATGGATTAGTAAGTCCGAAAACTGTCTTCTCATTTAATATTGAGATAATCGAGTCATAGTTCTCATCTTTTTTTATAATATCTGCTGAGCCACCACCCGTTTTAATTCGCTCTTGCCTTTCTTGACCTGCCTGCTGCCTCGCTATTTTTCCATAACTTGCTTATGGATTCTGCACTTCTATAATGCATGGCAGGACACATAGAATTAAATTCAGCTGCAATTTGTGTCCAAGTTTTACGTTTTTCCTCGTTTGTAACTGCATCGGTTTTTTTATTTTTAACTATATGTTTATATTTAGAGATTAACTCAAACACCATTTCTTTTTCAGCACTTTCAAATCTTGGACATCTACTTTTAGCCGAGGTGGACATGATTTGTATATTATGTATATGAATAGCTGAAACAGAGCTGAAATAATAAATATATTTCCCAGTAAAAAGTTACTAACCCTTTTTTTAATGTTATTGAATTATTAAAATTTATTTTTAATACTATTTATCACTAATCGACACGTGCGGCATGAAACACGAGATATAAATAATGAGTTAAATGACAAAAGGCAAAGACGCTCAACATTGTTGGCTGAGTTCAGCATTGGCGTCAGTAGATGGACTAGAGTGACACAGATTTTAGATCACGTGATATTATTGTTCGGGTTTCTCAAAAACTGTTAGGTTTGTTCCAAATGGGAATTTTGTACCGTTGACGAATCATTCCTGAATCAGCGGTGGGACTCTGTAGCCGCTGAAATTCTATTACTAACTTCATCTTAGTGTGATTTGTACTCTGTTTCATTTTTGATCGTGTTTTTATTCCCCCACCTCAACATTTTCGAACGCCACAAGACGATCACTACAACCCTATCGTCTGAAGAAAAGCTATATGTATATGACTGAGCATGTATATAATTATGAGGGAGATAGTGATAGTTTATAATTTAAAATTAACCGAACTTAGTTCTGACACATTCTAACATTTCTAACCTAAATTAACAACAACAGGTTTTATTAGTCATTGATTTCACACTACTTTAAAGTAATAATAATTTAGTAAATAAAATGAGTCACCAATGATCATTGGAATGTGTTAATACAATTTGCAGAGAATCATAATGAAATAATTACCAACAGATTCCATGGCTTGAATGGGAGGCAAAGGTGTAGTAAAGTTTGGGCCGATTTAACGGAACAACTTAATGCTTTGGGTTACGGAGAAAAGACCACCGAAGAGTGGAAGAAAGTAAATATATTATAAAATCATCATTAATAAAAATTAATACAATCATGTATTAATTTTTATTAACCTTTATAGACTCTGGCCGATTGGAAATGTAAAACCAAATCAAAAGCTGCCAAGATAAGACAAAATCAAAGACAAACTGGTGGAGAGGTTCCTCAGAATATAATTATATTATCACATAATGAGGAGAGGTTGTTAGCTTTAATGGTCACAACTGCTTTAGAAGGAGATTCCGAAATGGAATATGGAATAAAGAGAAGAATTTCTTGTTCGTCCAGTAATATTCAAAATAAATCGTTTACTAATCAGTCAGGAAAGAAAAGCAAGGTTTGTTTGGTGTAGCATCGGTTTCCTCGTTTAGTATAAATCTTATTTCAAATCTATCTGCTCTGTCATTTTAAAAAGTTATACAAGAATTAATTTCTTTGTATCGTATATACGAATTATAATTGTCCAGAGAATGGCTCTTGCTTATAACTTTGACAGCGACAGCGCAAATATATTTCAAATAACTGGTAAATTTCTATATTGATATTGTAGGTTTGTGTGAACAAGGAAAATAATCAACCAAAGAAAGCTGAAATAAGTAATGAAGTCAATTATTATGAAATACCAGCAATGGTCCTTAATAATTCAAATATTGTAGGTGGATCATAATTATAATTTACAGTTAGATCAACCAGTTAATGATATAGAGGTTGGTAAAATATTAAATATATTGTTTAATTGATGATATAATATATACATTTTTAGGTACAGTCCGAAGTACAGGCAACTAGTAGTAATATAGGAGCAAGTAAAAGTTTGCCAAGACGAAAACAAAATGACTCTTTATCAAGCCAATTAAAATTAATGAATGATGAAACTTTAAATGTTTTAAGAAGCATACAAGAAAGTATAGCTTCCATTGCAGGAGATATAAAGAGAATCGCAAATGCACAAGAAAATAAAAAATAATTTTATTTTTGAATTTAGATACCTGTTTAACGGTGGTTACTTTAGAAGGCTGTTTAATTTATTTTTTTTATCAAAATATTGCTATATTTTTTCTACATACATATTATATTTATTATGTTTAGGTATGTGTTTTATTTTATTTAAGATATAATAAAAACTGCAATATAAAATGTAAATTTTATTAAATGTAACTGAAACAATTATGCAAAATATCTAGCGATTAACTGTCTCCGTGCATCGAATCCATTATTAAAATCATCCGTATGTTGGACTTCTACATGTTCTGGAAGTTCTGCAGGGATGTTGATGTCCATTTGAAGACCTCCCTTTATACACAAATTGTGTAAAACCGCACATGAAGTAACTATTTTACCGACAGTGACAGGATCATATCTTAATTTTCTCTCCTGTGATATACACCTAAACCGTCCTTTACTCCATTTAACCTTTCCATAACGTTTCTTGAAAGTACGTGTCTTTCTGTATAAATAAACTCAGGTGTGCCAGGAGCAGCATTAACAATTGGTGTCATTAACCAAGGCTGCTGTGGATAGCTTGAATCTCCTAATAACCAGCTATTGGTGTCACCTAAAAAAACATTAAATAATAATAAAATAATAAAAAGACATGCAAATTTCAGCTTATCTCATCACCTGCATTCTATCTATGACGCAATTCTTCATGAATTACAGAATTTCTCCATATAAATGAGTCATGAACTGCCCCAGGGTAGCGACTGTTTATATTTAAAATTAAGACATCAGCATCACAAATCTGAAAATTAAATCATTTTTAATTACTTCGTACTAAAATAGGTAAGTGATATCTTACAATCTGAACATTCTTAGAATGATATCCTTTTCTGTTTAAATAGTTGTGTTCTTCTACAACCGGCGCTATGATTGATATATACGTGCAATCAATAGCCCCCAAGACTCCTGGGAATCGGGTTTTCCTCATAAACTGAGCTTTAACTTTATTAATTTCATTTGGGGTATTAGGAAATAATATCCAGTCTGGTGCTAAATGGTTCACAATGAGATTGCTAACTTCTTTAATACATATCGACACACTCTGTTGAGATAATGAGAGGTTCCAACTCTGACCAATTGTTCTCTGGTATGATCCAGTTGCAAAAAAATAAAGTGCTGCAAAAATTTTGTGTCTTGGTTCAATTGCCAGTGCCCTGTTCTGCATATGTGGTGACAAGTTGAGTAACAGAAAATGTACCATTTTCTTATTAAGACGAAACAAATCTTTAAATAAACTGTTGCTTAGTGTAAATGGGTCACTGTCTTCCCTCGTTATTTTCCGTTCCATATTAAAATGACGATAATATTCGCTTCTCTCATCCTCTTGTAAACCAATAATTCTGTTTAGAATCTGATTCGGTAACATCTGAAAATTATCATATACAAAGTATTTATAATACTGAACACATTTAAAAAACGATAAAACTTGACTTGCATGTAATAGGTCTTTAACATCAAATTTTTCATAAATGTATTAAAATAACACTTACCACGGCAAATAAATATAAAACTTTAAAGAAAAAAGTTATTTTCTACACCATAAATCAGAGAATTTGAGGTTATTTGGAATGTTGACAAATTGAAGCATAAAAATGTTCCAGGCATGTAAACATCATTGACTAATAAAAATTCCCTAGCTTTTCGGCAGAGCATAAAGGAAAACTACCGAGAATACACGAATAGATTTCTAAGTTCGCTGGCGATTGAACAGAGTAAAACTTTAAAGAACTATCGGATTCGATTATAGAATTCTAATGATCGCTATCTGGCGTGAACAGAGTCCTACTCCAGTTCACGACCGACTACTGCGCAGGCGTTACTTGTGTACTGTTTGCTGACTGAAGCACAGCACAGTTCTTATGCTGTGACTGAAGTTCAGGTGGAACGAATTCTGTATTGTTTACTAACTGACAATCGCTTTCTGTGAAATGTATTCTAAGATTGGCAATGGTGGATGATTAATCAAAGCTGTTATCTAACCACAAAGCAACCACTCCATATCTAACCTATTTTTGCTGTGTAGTTTTGCTTTATCTAAATTTTGAACAATGGATGAAAATTATGGTATATATAATAAGTGTATAGATATATTTTTTTCTTAGAGATAAAAGTAACATATGTTTTAGTATTGGAAAAATTTCTTTTATTAACGCCAAATTCAACACTTGATACCAATGATATCTTGATGCCCAGCGTTTCTTCGAACGTTATCACATTTAGCCAGCAAACTGAAGAAGTGAAACAAAAATCTGAATTTAAGTGGAACGTCCATCAGACAAAAAGACTATTAGACTTATTCGAGGTGTACAAAAAGAAAATAGGCACTCTCGCGGTTAGAACCCAGAAGCAAATGTGGCACATAATAGCGGAAAAATTAAAGGAAGAACTAAACATTAACGTCACAGCAGAAAATTGCCACCATCGCTGGCGGGTACTAGAACGCAATTATAAAAAATATGTAGATAATCAAACATCCACAGGAAGGGGAAGAAAATTTTTCGAATATACCGAGGAAATGGAACTAATATTTGGAGGCAAAAAGACTGTTCATCCGGAGTTATTATTGTGTAGTGAACAGATGGTAGACAATTTAGATTGCGAAGTTGTAGAATTGACACCTAATAGTGCAGACAATTTGGAAAATACAGAAGTCGAAAAACCAGTTGTGGAAGCTAATAAAGAAAACAGTCAAGTAAAGAGGAGTTCTAATGTAAAAAAGAGAACAATTAAAAAAAGAAAACTTGCTTAGAACGGATGCGGGAAGACAGAAAAGTGCATTATGAGGAGCGTTTGAAAATCGAAAAGGAAAAATTGGAAGAGCTAAGAAAAAGAAATACACTAATAGAAGAAGGAAATAGGATTTTAAGAGATAAAAATTGTAAATGTAACTGAAAAATATTTATGTTTCAGAAAATACTTTTTAATTTTTTGTTATCTTGCCAAAGTTTCTAACCGAATCACCCTGATTTATTTTTGTTACAAATAAAATATTTATATTGCAAGTTCTATATAGGAATGTCTTGTAATGTTCTTGTGATGTGATTATTTATATTAACCTATAAAAAAAATTTATTTCAGTAATCATATGTGGTATGTTGAAAAAACTACAATTATTTATGTTATAAATAAAATATTTTCATTAAAAGTTTATCTTACTTCTTTACCACAATCAAACTTCACACTTTATTCATTAGAAATTTGAGATATTCAGGTTCTCTTTGAGGGGTTATTTTTTTAAGATATAAAAATGGAATTAAAAAAGGTGAAACTGGAAAAAGGAAAGAAAGGCATTATTTGAAAACTATAATTAGGAACTATTACAAGAATGCGAATACTTTTAGCATCTTTTCTTCGAAACAGTTTCATCAACTAAAAACAAATTAAAAAGAAAATATTTAATTATAAAATTTATTAAGAGGAATATACCAAACATTTTACATTTGTAAAGAATTTGCAATTTGATCTCTGACAATACTAGCATTTACATTTTCGACTTCATCATCTTCATTTTCCTCAGTTTCAGCCGTTACAAGAGCTTCCAAATTGGCTACTATTTCTTCTGCAACGTTGAAATCATCTTCTAACGAAATGTTATGTAGGACACACGCTGCTCTGATCAAATGTACAATCAATCGAATATTTCTTAATTTGACGTGATATAACTGGCGGAACTTTTGCTTTAGCATACCAAAACAATGCTCTATTTTATAACGATTTTTGGCGAGTTTAATGTTATAATTTTGTTGCCTCCTTGTTAAGTTACTCCTATCCTTATAAGGAGTTAACATGTTTCTTCTCAAGGGGTAGCCACTATCTGCAAGAAGATAGTATCTGCCGCATTTTCCTTCCAAATTATTTCCTAAAGGAGAGTTTCGAAATACTCTGCTGTCATGCACTGAACCAGGATATCCAATATATACATCCAATATTTTTCGTCTATGGTCACAAACAGCTTGCATCTGTAATATAATCACTGTAGACTCAAATAATGAAGTGATCAATTAAATTTATTTTTACCCTATTATTGTACGAGTCTGGATCATTTTCTGGCTTATCAACTTTTATATGGCACCCATCAATTGCTCCTATTATATTAGGAAATCCACTTTCTCTAAAATGTCCTTCTATAGTTCTTTTTTCATCTTCTGTAGGTCACTTAATAATTTGGGGAGACAAATTACTTAAAAAGAGAGTTACACGACATATTATTCTATTGACTGAACTTAAGCTTATATCAAAGCGATCAGCTACATCCCTGAAACTCGCTGTTTGGTGACCAATATACCACAAATATATGAGAACCTACAACATGAACAAAATATATTGAAACAATAAAAAAATAACCAATAATTTCTATTTACTTGATGTGAAGCAGGAATATTTGCATATTGCTCAATTTCGTTGTTATAATAATTACTATCTTCGTACCTTCGAGATATCATTTACAATCCCTCTCGAAATTCGGTAGTGTTCAAAAAAAATTGCGTCACTATATTCTGATACCGTTTCCTCTGAAAGTAAATTAAAATGCGAATTTTCGAATCTTGCTGATAAAGTTTTAAAATAGTTCTACCTAAATAATGACTATTTTTTACTCTTGGCTCATTAGGCAAGAGATCCTCCAGATCGTCTTCACTGCACTCATCATTTTAGATTGGCACACACAATCGAACATTCAAAATACAAACAATATTTTTAGGTTAACATGACCTGACCTAACCAAATCCTGGCTGGCAGAAATTGCAGAATATCCAAATAAGAACTGCGCAAGTTAGTACAAACCGTGCAAACAGTACCTACTTCAGATCGTGAATCGAAATGATAGTTCAGAAACCGTTAAAAAATAGTCCATATTGCAGTTGGTACGGCTAATGTATCGTTCACTACACGGTTACGTTCTCAGATGGAACGCCAAATACATATAACGCATGCGTTGAACCGTCAATGTATGGTTTTAGATGGAACAAACCTTTTGACGAACGTACTTGAATATTGATTGTAATGTCACAACTCCTTCTAACCTCTAATGTAATGTAGATGTATATTTTGTGGTCGACAAAGAGTTGTCGCATGATGCCTAATATAAAGATTATAACATTTCTAAGTGCTGTAATTGCCCAAGAAATAATGTTTAATGATGATTCTGACGATGAGGTAGAAATAACCGTTTTAGAAAAAGTTGACTTATTTTCTGAAGAAGTTATACCAAGAATCGAAAACCATCAATTTCAATTACATTTTAGAATTGATCCTGACACATTTGAGGACTTATTAAGAAAACTCTCAATAACCTTTACACGAAACATCAAAGTTGGAAATCCAGAATTAAATTTTGAAAAGCAAGTATTGCTAACTGTATGGTATTTAGCAAATCTGGAAAGTTTTAGGTAAGTAACAGCATGAATACAGTTTTATCAAATTACTTTTGTGCAGACCATTAATACATTGGGTTATTTTAATTTTCGGGTACAGACATGTACATTTATTTGTTTGCTCACCAAAATCAGTTTGACCTGGTGTGTAAACATACACAACGTATTAATTGTACCTATTAAATTTTTGTTTCAGATCTGTAGCTGACAGGTTTGGTATAAGTAAATCGACAGCCTGGTCTGTCTTTTATAAAACTTGTTTAAAGTTAATTCGGATAAATGAAATATATTTAATTATTACTTGGCCTAGTGAAAGACAAGCGATAAACAACATAAATGCTTTTAGAAGGAAAGCTAATTTTCCAGGTAACTATACAGCCTGTACCTAATCAAAACTAACAATAAGTTTTAAAATATTTTTTTAAGGAATTGTAGGTGCTATAGATGGTAGTCATATACCCATTAAAGCACCGATAAATGCACAAAATTCGTATATTAACCGAAAAGGCTTTCATTCTGTACTGTTGCAAGGTGTATGTGACCATAACTTGAAATTCATTGACTGCTATACTGGAGAAGCTGGTTCAATACACGACTCGATGCTATTTAGAAGGTCTGACCTCTCAACTAGATTACCAAATCTCAATTTTCCTCAAAATGGTCATTTGGTAGGAGATGCTGCTTATAAATTAACAACTACTCTAATGGTACCATACAAAAATTATGGTCATTTGACCAGACAACAAATCATCTATAATAAAGCTCACTCTGCATCACGAGTACTTATAGAGTATTGCTTTGCCTACCTAAAGGGTAGGTTTAGAAGGCTAAAGCTCTTGGAAACAACAATAGTTGAGTTCGGAATGGTAAAAAGTGTCAACACTTTTGACACTTTTGACACAGCTACGTTCGGTAAATGAAAAAGTGTATGTTTGGTGTGCACTTTAAATGAGTTCGGAATTGTATTTAGGGGTTTCTGGTGTAACACTCTTCACTCCACCTAAAAGGTGAGAGTAGCTGGTGTGACACTGATTTTTATAACCTCAAAACCGGCTATTTCTGTCATTTCATCAGATTCGTGACTCATTTTTCGAACCAAAATTTAACAACGGTTTCGAGTTTTGTTTATTTTTTTAAAAATATAATAATTAATTATGTTTATTTTACAAACTAACGCAGAGGGTGAAAATATCACCAACGAAATTGGTGATATTATGGTTTTAGACACAGGTAGGTAATTTTGAAGTTCTAAAAAAGTCATTTTAGTTAATTTTAAGTATTCAATTTGTTACAAAAATTCAATAAAATGTCGTGTAATTAGAACATCGCGAAATGACAGTGTGATAGTGATTATTATTGCTAATTTGTGTTTTTTTTTTTCAGATACTAATACAAGTTTTTTTATACCAGAAACCCAGATTGAGTTCATGCAAACAAATGTAGGTAAACTTCTTTTTTAAAATAGTTAGATATTTAGGGGAATGTTTAGGTGGTAAATGGGAAAAGGAAAGCAACAATGAATTGCGTTTATGTTAGTTAGTTTTTCTGCATGAGAATTTTCAATTCTATTAACACCAAATGAGTTTTCCATTAACAGTACATATTGAGAGTATTGTTAAAACTCGTGTTAAAAGGAGGAACTGAATAGAGCTTTTATAATACTTTAGTTTTAAAATTCTATATATTATGTTTATAGAAATTTATTTTAAAATTAGTTTTTGTTGCAGAATCCAACTGTTGAATCTGAAATTGTGCCCATAGAAAATGATGTGGACAGTAAGGCAGAAGAAGATGCGAAAGATGAGTAAATGGGCGCATGAGGTATATCCTCATGCGCCCATTTAATGGGCGCATGAGGATATACCTCATGCGCCCATTTACTCCTCCTAATACACTTATACAAAAAGTATGAAAAATTATTTGAATCGGGTATTAAAAAAAAAGTTTGGCAAAAAATAACAAATGAAATAAATGGTAAATCAAAAGAAAAAAAAGATATAATAAATGTGGAAAATAAGTGGAAATCGCTAAAGAGAACATATAAAAATATAAAAATAAAATCAGCACAAAGTGGATCTCAAAGAAAACATTGGGAATATTTTTCAGTTATGGATGAAATATTGGGTCTTAGACCTGAAATAAGCCCACAGGTAGTAGCGAGCAGCTCAAGTGGTGTAATTAAACATTCCCAACCAGTCAACTCTACAATAGATGAAGCCACTGAACCTAGCACATCAAATACTAATAGCACTCCTCGTAGCACTCGTAACAAAAGAGACTATGAAGATAGTTCAGAACAAGAAGATCACAGAGCAAAGAATTTTTTTAAGAAGAAAAGTAATTGTCCAAATGTTACTGATAGGCACAAGGAGAAAATGTGGAGGCAAGATAAATTTTTAGACTTATTTGAAAAGATGGTCGACAAAATGTGAACTTCACATATCACGTTCACACACCAAATTTAAATAAAATATCTTTGCGATTTCAAAGTTTTCATATTTCTTTTGTCCCATCGTTAAAACATTTTATATTTTGAAAACGAGTAGTTTAGGTTTATACAGAACAATGTCTTGTTAAAATAAACCAAGGAATAACCCCCTATTAAAAATTAAACATGTACTTTGTGAATCTCACATTAGGTTAAATTTTAAATAATTAAAGTTTGTTTATTTAGGAATTAAAATTTAGGAAAAAGTAGGAATTAAGTTTTGATTCTGTTATTTCCTTATGGACGTTCTAATTTATTAGATTGCTTAAAAGCAGTTTGTTGCAACAAACATATTTTGTTGCATCATTTATTTTTTTTAATGTTTAACAACTGTACCTTGATTTTAGTTTTTTTTTAAACGATTTAGCTAGTTTAAACTAATTGTATGTATCTGCAAAATGCATTATTTTGTTGAATAAAGAACAAGCTATTATTTATAATTTTCTATCATTTTATTTATTCATTAAAATACAAATTATACAAAGTAGTATAAGAACCAAGTGGTATCTTAGTGTTAAAAAAAAATGGAATAATCTGAAATAAAGAAAAGTTATTGCCAATAGTATAAAACAATGATTACTCCGGATTTTATTGTAGGGCAAAATGGAAATCACAGATAATTTAAATTAATCGATTTACAAATTTTTTACCGGTAAGTTAACCCTAGCAGAAATCTAAAAAAATATATAAAATTTACTGAACAGGGAAAGGGCATCATGACACTATTTAAATTATAAATTATAAATCTACAAATTACGAAGAAGCAACACATTAACGATTTCGCTCCTCTTAAGCTGAGCCTGTCGATTTTCTTCTGGTACATTAATGTCCCTTTCATTCCTAGGGTTTCTCAGTCTTTCTCCTAATATTTCCTCGTTTAGATTTCCAATATCATGAAATTCGTCATCGTTTAAAATACATATATTATGTAGAATTAAAGCAGTCAAGATTATTGTTACAGTATTTTCGAGAATAATAGTTTCCATGTACTTAAGCCTTCTAAAACGCCCCTTAAGTAATGCAAATGCATTCTCTATAATAACTCTTGCTTTTGACAGTGTTTTATTAAAGTTTTTTTGTCTATCTGTAAGATAACCATTATCTTTAAATCCAACCAGCAACGTTTTAGTTAGTCTATAAGCTAAATCTCCTATTAGATGAGTATCATTGGGAAAATCTTCTAGGGGCCTTTTAGACACATCAGATTTAAAGAACACAGTGTAATCGTGAACTGAGCCTGCTTCTCCTACATAAACATCAGTAAATAACTTCCGATGGTCACATATGCCTTGTAGTACCATAGAATGATATCCTTTGCGGTTGATGTATGAATTTGGATACTGCTTAGGGGCAACTATTTTTATGTGAGACCCATCTATGGCTCCAATGATACCTAAAACAAAAACTGATGAGTGTATGAAGTTATGCTAAATATCACTTCCTCGTGATAAAAGTTTTGCTTAGGAGATCATAACATAATATATAAGTACTTACCAGGAATGTGATGTTTTTCCTCAAAATTACGGCTAATCGTGAAACACCTTTGTCGGGATGGCCATTTGATCAAACCATATCTGCGGTTCAAATCAATAACAGCCTTACAAATTCTAAGTACAGCAGCCCAAGCAGTAGATTTAGACACACCAAACCGAACTGCAACTCCGCTAAAAATTAAAAATCTAGTAAACTGGCATTAATTAATTAGCAGATTTATTATAAACTAGAAATTTTAACTTACCGAAAACTTTCTAAATTTGCCAGATACCATATGCATATTAAGCATCCTTCTTCCAGGGAAATTTCAGGATGTCTTCAGGATGTTTTCGATTGATAGATACCATATAATTTTACTAATAAATGTTAAAAGGTTTGTACATTCATTCGAAAATGTCTTTTAAATTGCTTGGTATTCATACATTTAATCTGTTCAACAAAATATTTTTTTCTTCACCACTCTCTTCATTATCATCATTTGAATCTGAATCAAAAAACATATCGTGAGCAAACAACATTACCGGAGCACTTAACCTGTTCATTTTACAAACCTTACTCTTCTTTGTCTCTGTATTTAGAACATATATAATATGATTTAGAACAACGTTTCGACACCAAATAACAAAACACTTGTGTTTTTTGAGGTTATGTTAATTTTTACGATACACCAACCCGTTTTTTAACTCGTAGATGCACTGATTCGACACCGTCACATTTCATATTTGTACCAACACCGCACCACACCGTACCGACACCACCATTCCGAACTCGCTCAAGGGTGCAGTTAATACCACTCATAATAATTAGTACATGTATATTGCATAATATCTGTATAATGAACAGAGACAACCATCGAAATTATATAAATTTAGAAAATGAAGTCATAGAAGAACGCATTATGAACGTTCGAGAAAATTATAACTATGATGAAGAAGTAATTGCTAGAATAAAACGTGACAGAATTGCTCGTCAATTAAATAATAATCATTAGCATTTTTATATTTTTGTATACATTTTTATAATGAAAATAAACAATGTTACTTTTCTTTATTTTCTGTAAACAAGAGCATAGAAAAACAAAATACTATTTTCTTAAGGATGGGCTATAAACAAAGTAACCAATATAAAACTATTATAAATCCCTCAAACTCTTTCTGTTTATAGCAACCAATAATGGCAATTTGCCTTGTAAATAAAATAGATTTAATAGGCAAAGGTGATGTTTAGTTTTTTTGTATGAACAGGATATGAATTTAGTGTCATTTACTGAAAGTTAATTTCCTGTTCATAAAGAAAAATAAATATCACGTTTGCCCATAATTTTCTCTAATAAATCCATACTTTATTAATCACAAAAAAAACTAAAACTAATTCAAATTTGCAGAAAAATCATTTTTTTAAGATAATATAAAATTTTTACTGATGTTTTCTGTCCACAGAATTTAATACAACATAACAAAACACCACATAAATTAGACAATCCGCAAATCCTAAAGCAGAAGCTGTGTGGACGATGAAATATATTTTGATAACTATAAATTTCATTGCTTAGATATTATCCTGACGCTATAATTATGAATAACAAAATAATGTTTTAAAATTCGGTTTTAAAAAATCACAGTAAAAGTTTTAGTAGACACTCTTAAAAAACTAATTTTTATTAAACACAGGAACTTAAATCACTGTACTGTACATATTTACATTTAAAAAATATATTCAGTACTTTTTTTGAACACCTGTTACTTCCATTGTTTATAGATATATAAATATAATAGAATATTAATGTAACAAAAACATGTTTTCTTTATAACAAAAGCATTTTCCTAGAATCAACTAACTCGATGGAAGAATAAATACTGGCAATCTGATAAACCTTATTCTTTTTTTATTGTTTCAACAAGTTCTTGAAATAAACCAAGGAACTTGTCCTGTCGAGTCATACGTTCTTCGTGTCTTCTGTCGGCTGCTGAATTGCGGTGGTTTGCAATATAGACTTTCTTTTTTTTCTTAAAAAACGATTCAAAATTTTCTAGTTCCGATTCAGATGACTGCTTATTTTCTATTGTTGTTTCCTTAATAGTAGATATTTTTAATCCTGATGAAGAACTACAAGTAGCAGGTGGATTAACTTCAGGTTTTTTGAAGAGAAAAGAATGAATGGCCTCAAAATATTCCCAATGTTTTCTGTCATTTCCAGTATGTTTCTGATTGTGGTCTAAAATTTTTTTTATACATAACTTTTAGACTTTTCCATTTAGAGTCACATTGGGTGGCATCAAATTTCTTTTTGATAATTTTGATAATTCCTCAGCTATAGACTTCCAAAAATTTTTTTTAATAGTGTACAAAATTTATCATAATTGTTCTCTATTAATCTTATTAAGAGGAGGGTTTCTTGTGGAGACCATCTTACATTGTCATTTTTGTTTGAACTACAGGATTGAAAATCGTCTTCACCTGTAGACGTAGATGGCACATATAAACCGGTATCCCCATCTGAGTTATCAACAAGCCCAGGGTCTTCAACGACTACAATAAGTAAACAAAAACGTAGGTATCATTCATTACTGAAAGAGTTGATTTAGTATTGAATACTCACATGTTTCAGATTCTGATTGCACATTATGAATTTCCAAATGTCTAGTTATAACAGTGTAATCATCACTGATAACATCACAAAAAAAAAACACTTATAAGTAGTTGTACAACTCATCATTATTTACTTAACAATTTTGCACACAAAACCGATCAAGAAGAAATTAACCTCAAACTTGATAAACCTGCATGACAACGTAAACATTCAAATTAACGCAATGCATGCAGGGAAATATCTAGAATGTCAAGTTTTGAAATCGGAGAGAAATGAGCCTTTCGATTTTATCTCTCAACGTAATGCCGAACGCCTCCGATAATGTTTAATTTCCTCAGAAAACGTATTGCCGAACGTAAATCGTCATTTTTTAAAGCATATTACACAATAAAAAAAAAAATAAGAAATAAAGAAATAATTAACTCCAGGTTTCAATACACAATACTCTTGGCGATAGTATTTTTTAACCAATCAGGCGGCAGATAAGGTACTACAACTACACCGCCCACATCAAATGACGTTTACAAAAGGCCATAACCTTAAATATATACACATTGAAAATGGAGCGAGAAAATGTTTTGTTGTTTCTTACCACCGTACAAATAGCAGCTACAGCATTGTATACAGCATGGAAATTGCGGAAAAACAAGAGGTGGAGAAGTAGGCGATGGTGGGTACGTCGTATAATGGCAAGGCGTGAAGAACATGGCGATTTTGCCACACTATTTCAAGAACTGAAAGAAGATCCTGTCCTCTTCTTTCGGTACACAAGAATGAATTTACCAACATTTTACGAACTTTTACACCTTATAAGTCCTCATATAACAAAGCGAAGTGCCAGGCCTTCTATATCAGCTAAGCAACGTTTGGCAATCACATTGCGGTGAGGTGCATTTGTTTTCATTTAAGAATTGCTTATTTACAAGGGTTGTTTATAACAATTATACATCATATTTATTATAGGTTTCTGGCTACTGGGGACCAAGTTGTTTCTATTGCTTTGGCTTATCGGATAGGAGAGTCAACAGCCCATGAGATAATTAAAGAAACATGTGCAGTTATTGCGAATGTTTTGCCACAAATTTATTTACAACCTCCTAACGAAAATATGTTTGGGATTTTTGGAGGATTGGAATTTGCCTAATTGTGTAGGAGCTGTAGATGGCAAACATATTGTAATACAAGCACCACGAAATTCTGGCTCACTTTATTTCAATTATAAAAAAACCTTTAGTGTTGTTTTAATGGCAGCATGCACCCACAATTACAAATTTACATTATTTGACGTTGGGGCATATGTTAGTGAACATGATAGTGGTGTGATGACAAATTCATCTTTTGGACAAGCATTTTCTGAAAATAAACTAAACTTACCACAAGGATATGTCTGCCTTCCAGGGTCTAATGGTGTAAAAACACCTTGTTATTTTGTTGGAGATGCAGCATTTCATATGACAAAAAACCTAATGCGACCTTTTCCTGGCAAGCACTTAAGTGACCTTAAGAAAATTTTTAATTACCGTTTATCCCGAGCCAGAAGAGTTATAGAAAACTCTTTTGGTATATTGACCAGCACAGGCAAGACAATATTGCCCCCTAAGTTTGTCGATACCGATACTGGTAATGGAGAAGTTGTACCAGGCGAATGGCGAGAAAATAATTTACTACCTATGGGAAATATTGGTGCACATCGAGCAGCAAAGAGGCATATGAAATAAGAGACCGACTTGCCTCGTATTTTATTACACCAACTGGACAGATTCCTTGGCAGTATGATTATATACAAAGAGGAAAAAAATCAAAATTATTGCTGCATGAAATATATATATATATATATATATATATATATATATATATATATATATATATATATATATATATATATATATATATATATATATATATATATATATATATATATATATATATATATATATATATATATATATATATATATATATATATATATATATATATATATATATATATATATATATATATATATATATATATATATATATATATATATATATATATATATATATATATATATATATATATATATATATATATATAATATATATATATATATATATATATATATATATATATATATATATATATATATATATATATATATATATGTTGTTTTTCAGGTTTTCGCGGGTGGTGAATGTTAAATTCGTTTTCCGGGTATACTCCCGCGTAGGTGATAGGCCCCGAGAGGGACCAGAAGCCGCAGTAAGCAGTTATCTGTTAGAACCTACGCGGGAGTATACCCGGAAAATGTTTACATATATATATATATATATATATATATATATATGTATATATATATATATATATATATATATATATATATATATATATATATATATATATATATATATATATATATATATATATATATATATATATATATATATATATATATATATATATATATATATATATATATATATATATATATATATATATATATATATATATATATATATATATATATATATATATATATATATATATATATATATATATATATATATATATATATATATATATATATATATATATATATATATATATATATATATATATATATATATATATATATATATATATATATATATATATATATATATATATATATATATATATATATATATATATATATATATATATATATATATATATATATATATATATATATATATATATATATATATATATATATACATATATGTATATATATATATATATATATATATATATATATATATATATATATATATATATATATATATATATATATATATATATATATATATATATATATATATATATATATATATATATATATATATATATATATATATATATACATATATATATATATATATATATATATATATATATATATATATATATATATATATATATATATATATATATATATATATATATATATATATATATATATATATATATATATATACATATATGTATATATACATATATATATATATATATATAAATATAAATATAAATAATAATAATAACACCACATGAAATTACAACCCCCTTTATCCCTGAAGGTCTGAAATGACTTTGTGTGGGAGAGGGCTACACATTTAGAGACAATGGACACACACCCAATATCCGAGTATACTACGATTAATCTCTCTCACAGAAAAATCCCAGTTTCTCGACCGGGACCCCGAGGTTTCGAGGCAAGTACGTTACCTCTAGACCACGGAGCCATATGATATATATATATATATATATATATATATATATATATATATATATATATATATATATATATATATATATATATATATATATATATATATGACATGTTAATACAAAAAACGTTAATATTGTATGGTTATTTATGTTTAGAACATTTTATATGTCCATATAAATAAACTCATTTTATTCCTAAATGCTGCATTGCACTTAAAATTGATTTCTTAATATAAAAGTAGCCGAAATATTTTTTATCTAAAACATCGTATAAATACAAATGCCTGTCAATTTATATAAGGTTTTCAGCATAATAGGGAGATTTAGGTTTTAATCTAAAGTCTTATTTTATTATTTTTAATCATAACTCTGGCCCAAATCCTCAAACACTTGATATGTACAACCATTTGCTGTATCCTAAAAATCAACCAAATATTCAGGAATAATCATTGACCACAAAATTATCTTTAATAGTCACATGGCGCAGGTTAAAAGAAAGATTATCTCTCGATTTAAACCTCGACATACTTTTTCCCTTCAACCTTCAATTAAAATCAATATAATTTTTATTGTATCTACTTTAATACATTCTAGGTATATTATATACATATGTGATATAGCACTTATTATTTTTATTATTCAGGTAGTATCCCACGAATATAGCAATGACATCAATTTTTGTTTAAGAATATTCTTTTTTGGTTGCGTAGTTTTTTTTAATTCAGCAGTGACCAACTTGCCAATACATTCATCTGCATCATTCTCTTCTGGCAGTTTCGGTGCAGCAACAATTTGTGTAATTTCACGAATAGAAGCATTCATTCTGTTAAATGCCATTTCAACAGGATCTACTTTTGACTTTTTATTTTTCCTTCCAACCTCAAAATAGCAACTTTGTGGGGAAATGGGTTTTACATTTTCGATTTCTAAAGATGAGGACGTAGATGACTAAAAAATTAAACATGAATAAATATTGCTCTATATTACTGTAATATCCATAGTTGTATATCGAGAGAGAAAAACTCACTTGCTTCTCTTCTTCAATAGGATCCAACTGCGAAATCTCTTCCTGAATGTCTATCGATTCTGTAGTACATGATCCTGCTGTGACTGTGACTTGTTGAATTGGCTGTAGGATGTTTCGTTGATCCCTTGCATTAGTTGGCATTTTGTCTATTGCACTCCCATATGACCTTAAAATAACATAAATATATTAACATAATACCTACTATATAAGCTAATACAACATATTCAAAACGATTAAACTAAAGTGCATTTATAAAAAAGAGACATACACCCAATAACCAAGTAGGCTAGAAATATAATTTTTTTCTTTTGGAAATATGGGTGAGTAAACATCCTTCCCTCTCAACCAATACATACAAGAAATATACAGCATTATTTGGACAAATAATTATTTACTAGTGGTGTGGTACCTACTATTAACCTGTATATGTATGTTGAAAACTGACAAATTATGTTGAGCTACTTACTTTCGTTTTAATATGTGTTTTTCCAGAAGTCGCATACTCTCATATAGTTCCCATTGCTTTCGTTTAAGTGCTTCTCTTCCACTTCGTGTTTCTTCATCCTTGAGTAATCTTTCCTTGGAGAAATGTTGGCGTAGTAGTAGCCACCTGTTCTGACACTCTGCACCTAAAAATCTAATTACAGTATTTCATACCTAAGCTAAAATTACAAAAATACCTACTTGCCATGTGAAGAATTTTTCCTATTTCTTCCAAAGCATTATTTTTCATTACTTTATCTTTGTAGTCTCCCAATCCCTTATTATACAAGGCAGGATAAGAACGAACTAAATCAATAAGTAATTCATCCCCACATTTAATAATTTCTTGTGATATATCCTCAGTGTCCGTTGCCACCTCACTTTCATCAATATCGATGTATTCGGTCACGTAATCGTGAACATTTTCCATTTCAGAGTTTTCAGACAAAATAGTTTGCACCAGTTCGTAAAAGGTAAGAGAAACATAACCTCAACTCAAATGAAACGTCAAACTCTGAATTATTCGTATTTTCGTGTTCCATGATTGGTTGGCAATAAGAATAAGGAACAGAAATTCAACCGGATGGAAACTTATTTCTTATTTTCATGTCACCTATTTCTTATTTCATTGTTGTGTATCAGAGCTGCTCTGGTAGGTTTATAAATCCTTTAAAGAACCAATAGTATTAGGAAAAACTGAAATTGACTGGTTCCTGATAGTCCAAAAAGTCAGCTTTTATTTTTCTAAATGTCAATGTCAACAAATTAGTGCTTATTCGATCTTAAAATTCAACTGTTCATATTGCTCCTTGCTTTTCGGATATCATTATTTTTTAATTCTTATTCCATATTTTTTATTTCTTATTTCTTATCCCTTATTTTTTTCATTGTGTAATATGCTTAAGTGTTCTGACAATAATGCCGAACTAAGTCGTTAATACAACAATTTCGTTTTGTAAATAAAATCCCTAAAAATTTACAGCGTTGCCAGATAATGTGTGACTTTAGCAGAACTTAAATAAAGCCTAGTTACTTTGCGTGCCGAGCAAACCATTTTTCTGTAAGCCTACCTTAAAATTAAAGTCGGGATTTAGTTTAAAACGGTGCAAACGGGCATAAAGTTGTCATACTAAGCGGTATAAAAACATAATCATAACTAACTTCAAGCATGTTATGTTAAGAATATGTACCGTTTCCAACCTCGGTTACGGTTTGTCGTTCCGTAAATATTGGTTCTCCTGTTACCGCTGAAAAATTGTTGATTTACGGTATGCGGTTCCTGAAATATTTCTTACCAACACAACCGATCGATCAGCATGGTACTTTCGGTTATTGTACAGAGTGGGGGTGGCTGTTTTGGCACAGCAAATGACAGAAAAGAAGAGATAGGTTAGTTTTGACGCAAAGTTGTTTGCATTTAGTGATCATTAATAAATTTTATTATTATTCGTTTTCAATCCACTAGGAACTTGAAGTTTTCTTCCACAATGCAGGTAATAAGATTTATTATTGGTGTTATAATGTAAATGGTATATGTGTATTTATTTTTTTTAGGAGGCCCTCAGTGAAGAAAATAATAGAGAACTCAGTTGTGGTCACTGCAGTGAAATGCTGGGAACACTCCAGCACATCATAAACAATGAGATATCATCAAAACATTTTTGTTTTGTGTCGTGCAATAATGTCAATGTGGATTTTCACAACGGTAAAATGTATGGCCGGAACAGGGAGGTCGAGGAAGATATTTCTGAAACAGTAAGTCCAGCTCCTTGCAGTTCGAATTCTGCTACAGGGTCTTCTACATCTGAGTGTGAGTCTGTATGGACGGATAATTCTGTCCTGCTTTTAATAAATACTTATGAAAAACACAAGGATAAATTCTCATCTCCACTATATAAGAACAGTAAAGTCTGGAGTATCATAAGCTTGGATTTAGCGAAACATGGTGTTTAGAAATCCTCCACGAAATGCGATGAAAAGTGGAGAAATTAAAAAAAAAATACGAGAAAGTTCTGTAAGAAAAGAAGAAAACTGGAAACTCACCAGTATATTGGAAGTTTTTCGACAGTTTACAGGACACATATTTCAAGGATCCGAAATTTCATCCAGTTGCAACTTCATCAAGTAGTGGTGTATTTACAAACAGAACAAATACAAATGATGTTGAATCGTCTGAAAATAATAATTTGACAAGAAAGAATTTCAGTCCTGGGGAGAAGAAAAGGAAAAGGGCAATTTCTGCATTTGACTTGGACATTAGAAAACAGAAAAGGCATGATGACAGAATGGCGTTGAGACGTGAGATGTTCGAATGGTTTAAAGGAAATTGTAAAAATAAAAGCAAAAGACATGACAGTAATGATGATAGTGATTAGTTTTTTTAATGTTAAAGTTTACAAAGTATAGAAGTCAAATTTTACTTTTTTGTTAAGTTTTGATAAGAGAGTTATTTATTATTTTACATAAATAGCGATAAGTTTTTTTAAAGTTCCTAAAGTTTACAAAGTATAGATGTCAGATTTTATTTTTTCCTCGTTAATAAGTTATTTTACATAAATATGTATTTTTCTATTCGTTATGTTGTTAAATAATATATTATAAGTGTTCTACATAGCTATAATAGTTTTAATTTAAGAACCCAAACCATAAACCAAGTCAGGTTTTTAATGGTCATATCTCCCGAAAAATCAAACGTAAACCAAAAGTTATTTAAATGTGTATTGCATATCAAAAATCTTAATTTGAAGAGGTAGCAGGTAGCATTTGAGTACCACTTTGAAAACAAATTTTCTGGATTTTCTTATTGGTTTTGTCTATGTACAGGGGCAAGACTGGTGATTATTACAGCAAGTCTAGCTCCACTAGTGATGGGATTAATCGAGATATTTCAATATTCGATTATTATTAATCGAGATATTTTAATAATCGACTAATATTAGTAATTTCGTTTTTTACGATGTAAATAAACGAATGACATATATTTAAATGAACTGTTCGAAGTGTGCAACACGGTCGGATTTCACCCCAAGCCCCAAGTACTTAAACTCGACTTGTTCGATATTCCAGATGTCCACTGCACTTTTACGACAATAATTGTACTATATACACCAAACAATCGGGAAAACTTTGTGTTCTACCTAAAAATTTCACTTTTGCACAAGTGTGTGATACATATTGTAGTATTCCCAGGTATAATTTTTGAATTTCGCGCGAGTATTTTAAGTTGGCAAGATGGCTAGCTTACCTTGTGATCGTCTAAACCTACGTTGTGTTCAGAATTTCGTTCAAGATACACTGGTAGGAGCATTATGAGGGAAGGAGGACTGTGAAATAATGACAACAAATCGTCATGGACAAATATATTGTGAGCACATAACAAGTATATTGCGAGAACAGATGAAACATTGGAATATTAAGTATCTATTACCAACAGCCAGTGATCGTTGAGGTTGCAAAATGTAATCATAATTCCAGTCTGATAAACTACCAACTTAGTACCAGAAAAACCCCACATCACGATCTAAGAGATAAAACTGAAGAAGTGTTAGTTAGCAGCACCCCTGCCGCAGGTACCTGAGAACCTGGCTACGGTCAAACAGGCTATGAGTTGAATGGTCGAGGTATGAGGGGCAGGTCCGACCGGAAGCAACCACCACTCATCCTCTCACGGCCGGAAAATGTTAGCGACACACAACAAGGCTCCTTCATCCTAAAAGTCCTCCTGGTAATTTGCAACATTAAGTCTAAATGAAAGATAAACTTCTGGAATGAGCACTAATGCAACCCCTCGTATCTATTGCCCATAAATTAATAACATAAATCAAAACATCAAGCAGTTACACAACAATGGTAATGGTTAATGAATTCTTTTAACGAACATAATCTGATCTTTTAGTTCATTGCATGGTCTTTTATCTACAAGATTAGAAAAACATAGTAAAGGTGGCTCTCTACATGTCATAGAATTATATTACACATAACAGTAAATAAATAGTCAGTTACGTTTAAAATTTGACAAGGTCCAATAAAGGTCAGCACGTGTCGACTGAAATAATGATAACTGTGCTTATTGGGATTAGTTCCCGACTAATAACTGAACAGCCTGCCACAATAGATCAGTTTCAGGTTGATATATTTACTAGATAATGATTTAAACAAAACTTGGTAGTGAAACAGTACGCAGAAAACAACATATTTTAAGGTTACTTGACCACCACAATGTAAATACCTTGCACTCAGGAGTTTATTACTCTGATTTGATGCTAACAGGACTTTGGACAAATAATATTGTTAACTAACTAGTCACCCACCTGTAATAAGTATTTAAAAATAATAATTAACACTCGTTTCCAAACGTCTGCCTCTCTATACGTAGTATCCTCGTATTCTGTCTACCTTCTTCCGCCTTCCGCCACGTTCCCCTTTTTTTATTTCTAGCTTCTTCTTCTGTTTCTTAACGTTTACTTTTCCATCGAAGCTTCCACTCACTTAACCTGACAGCGCCATCATTCGTCATTCTTTGTTAGCGGGAATATAGATAAATTTAAATGCAGGGTACTACAGAACGCCCCTTTGAAAGATTGGAGAATTGAGACTATGTAGAAAATTCAACAAACTTTCAACATCCCTGTTGAGTTCATCTCTTGACGGTGGATAAATTTGAAAGGATTGGTACGTCACTTAGTGTGTTGAACTGGCATAATAGTATTTCAAGTTGGTAATATTGTAATTTCCTTTGTTGTCGTTGGTAACAGGATTACAAAGGGTATACACATTGGGATAGGGATTGTCTGTGATTTTGTACGGACTAGAGAACAGAGAGTAAAATTTATAGATAATTTTGTTAGCAGTATCAGAAATTGGGTTTTCTCTTAAGAGGACTAAATCATTTACACGTAACACGTCATGATATCTCAGGGGATATTAGTTTGTTTATTAGCACGGGCACTCAAATTTTGTCGCACCTCTTCCCGGATTTCATTAACAGATTTAGAAGGCTTAATAGACAAAAGAGGCAAAATTATATCATTTAGGGTGTTTATTTCATTCTTGCCATAAAGGATTTCACAAGGGGAATACAGTGTACTCAAATGGGGAGTATTATTGAAAAGTTTTTCTATTCTTGAAAGTTGGTTAGCCCAACCTGTATGGGTTGTATTACAATAAGTACGGAATAACCGACTTAATTCCTTCATAACGCGTTTAGTGGGGTTTGACGCAGGGTGTCGAACCGAAGAGAATGTAGGGGTAATGCCATGTCGCCTCATGATATCTTGCCATGTTTGCGAAGCAAACTGTGTTCCATGGTCTGAGAGTATAGTCTTAATAGGGATTATCTTGGCAAAATCTTGTACGATTTTCATAGCTGAAATTTTTACTTGAGCACGGCGAAGAGGGTACAAACGCACAAATTTAGAAAACGAATCTATGACTACGAAGATATACGAGACCTTTGCACGCCCCTCGGGTAAAGGGCCGTAATAATCTACGGTAACAAGCTCGCCTGGATATGATGTAACTATGGGATGTACTGCCCCCATAAAGTTGCGTGCAGGGAACTTTGATCTCTGACAGACATCGCATGAACGTATTATTTGATTAATTCTTTTCCGCATGGATCTAAAATATACATTTCGGTTTAAAATGTGATACAGCTTAGAAGTTCCGAAATGGCCAAACTGTTGGTGACATGCATTAACTAATTCAGTCTCTAACGCGCTAGGTATTACAAGTTTTGCTTGAGCATAGTCCCTCATTATTAAAACATTTTGATAAACATGAAATTGGGGTAAGATTCTAGTCTGTTGTTGCCCTAAAACTGTCGCATGGCCAAGTAATAACATTAATATAGGTCCAAAGAAAGAATCATCTAGTTGATGTTCTCGAAGATCTAGTAGCAACCCTTGGATGTCATTCAAATTCTGGATTTCAAATATACTAATTAGGTAGTCCTGACAAGGAGTAGCGATAATTGGAGCCGGTTCTCTTATTAGTGATACATCACCTATAGTCGGGAGGTACCGTGAAAGGGTATCTGCTGCCACATTTTTCCTTCCCGGAACATGCTTTATTTCAAAATTATATCCATTCAGATACATCATCCACCTGGTTAACCTTTCGTTTAAAAGCCGGCACTGGCGTAGGAACTTTAAAGCGTAATGATCTGATAGAATAATTAATTTATAGCCAAGTATTATAGTTCGATATTTTTTTAACCAAAACACAATTGCTAATAATGCTTTTTCCGTCACCGGCATTCTAAATTTCCATCCTAATTTTTGCGCCAATGACACACCCCTGGTATATAAAGTTTTATAATTTACCAACTGCAGCGGTGAATTGTGAATCACCCAGTATATTGGATAAATACTTAAAAGTTGACCGTTTTCCTTATTATTAAATTTAGAATCTCCTGCACGCACAAACTTAACTAAGGGAAAGTTATTGATAGTAAGGGTATTTAATGATTTGATACTAGGGAAGAACATACCCCCTTAGTTCTTCCTCGTATCGTTTCTCTGAACATTTTTTTCTTGGCAACACGAGCATACTGTCGGTGGTGGTACAGAGAATGATCGTGCCACTATGGGTACATTAGGTGGTTGATTATTGACAACAGTAGGGGGTGGAACCCGCTGATAATGATACCGGTCAACAACAGCAACTGTTGTTGATTCAGCAGGCATGTCATATCGTGGTCTTTTTGTAACCGTACTTTGGCGTTCTAAAAATTCGATGGCACCTGTGAAAGTACGATTGGGGCAAGCACACCACAAAGACTGTATCTGGGTAGGAAATTGCCGCATTATTTCATTAATGATGCTACTCTCAGACATCGCTGGTGTGAAACATCGGAATTTATTTACCTGCCGCATGAAGAAATCGGCCATGGACATTTTCTGATAATTTAGGTACCGGAATTTCAAAATTCTTGTACGTTCAATAAACTGTTTCTTCTCAGACCAAAAGTAGGCTAAAAAGTCCTGGGCAAACTGTTCATAAGAACTCCAAGAGGCCTCATGTATGGTTGCCCAGTTCTCAGCCTGGTAACTCAAACAACCTTTTACAACCCCTAGTTTCTCTCCGATTGGAACACCCAAAGACTGGAAATATTTTTCAAAGCGGTTTAAAAAGAAAACAGGATTATGTGCCTCGTTCGATTTAAATTTTGGTTTCTCAATAGTACTCATTGAACCAGACTTTGCTGCTAAAACTAATGCAACAGTCTTCCACTCCTCATGAGAACTAGTGTTAGGTTGCAGCTGGGCAAGATTATCATGCATTACTAAGTTAGGATTGTTAGCATTGGTATTAGAAATTGGAAATATATTACCTCTCGCCCCTGGCCGGTACGGTGTAGAAGTATTAGGAGGACAGTTGGGAATAATATTTTGTGTTTGTACGTGGGATGCCGAATTGCTATTGTTGCGTTCAACTGCCCTGTCTCCTCTAGCTGTACCCTCTTCGGTGATGGTATTGTCCATTCCTGGTTTTGTCATATTTAGAAAAGTTTCGTTGATGGAACGCTGCTGCTCCATAAATAAAGTCAACATCTGAGACTGCTGCTGCACCAGATCTCGTAAAGACTGCACATCAGCTGTAGTTAACGTCTGTGGAATGCTAGGACTCCTTCGACTGCTACTGTCTACTCTAGATTGAGGTGGAGTAGGTAGATTCAAATGATCAGGGTCAACGGTGTCATCTAGCACAACCTCCTCAGGATGTAGACAAGTTGGGTCTACCTGGCCATTCTGGTCGCCCGGGGTTGACATGTTGAATCACGTCTGGTCCGGATTGCAAAGACTCAAATGTCGAAAACCTGTAATAAGTACAAGCAGTAAACGTTCAAAAGTACACACTCAACTACAACACCAACTTAGTTCAGTCCTCCTTCACAACGCCCCTAGTTTAAACAGTGTATCCTGGTCACGGCACCACTCTGTAGTATTCCCAGGTATAATTTTTGAATTTCGCGCGAGTATTTTAAGTTGGCAAGATGGCTAGCTTACCTTGTGATCGTCTAAACCTACGTTGTGTTCAGAATTTCGTTCAAGATACACTGGTAGGAGCATTATGAGGGAAGGAGAACTGTGAAATAATGACAACAAATCGTCATGGACAAATATATTGTGAGCACATAACAAGTATATTGCGAGAACAGATGAAACATTGGAATTTTAAGTATCTATTACCAACAGCCAGTGATCGTTGAGGTTGCTAAAACGTAGTCATAATCCCAGTCTGATAAACTACCAACTTAGTACCAGAAAAACCCCACATCACGATCTAAGAGATAAAACTGAAGAAGTGTTAGTTAGCAGCACCCCTGCCGCAGGTACCTGAGAACCTGGCTACGGTCAGACAGGCTATGAGTTGAATGGTCGAGGTATGAGGGGCAGGTCCGACCGGAAGTAACCACCACTCATCCTCTCACGGCCGGAAAATGTTAGTGACACACAACAAGGCTGCTTCATCCTAAAAGTCCTTCTGGTAATTTGCAACATTAAATCTAAATGAAAGATAAACTTCTGGAATGAGCACTAATGCAACCCCTCGTATCTATTGCCCATAAATTAATAACATAAATCAAAACATCAAGCAGTTATACAACAATGGTAATGGTTAATGAATTCTTTTAACGAACATAATCTGATCTTTTAGTTTATTGCATGGTCTTTTATCTACAAGATTAGAAAAACATAGTAAAGGTGGCTCTCTACATGTCATAGAATTATATTACACATAACACAGTAAATAAATAGTCAGTTACGTTTAAAATTTGACAAGGTCCAATAAAGGTCAGCACGTGTCGACTGAAATAATGATAACTGTGCTTATTGGGATTAGTTCCCGACTAATAACTGAACAGCCTGCCACAATAGATCAGTTTCAGGTTGATATATTTACTAGATAATGATTTAAACAAAATTTGGTAGTGAAACACTACGCAGAAAACAACATATTTTAAGGTTACTTGACCACCACAATGTAAATATCTTGCACTCAAGAGTTTATTACTCTGATTTGATGCTAACAGGACTTTGGACAAATAATATTGTTAATTAACTAGTCACCCACGTGTAATAAGTATTTAAAAATAATAATTAACACTGCGTTTCCAAAAGTCTGCCTCTCTATACGTAGTATCCTCGTATTCTGTCTACCTTCTTCCGCCTTCCGCCACGTTCCCCTTTTTTTTATTTCTAGCTTCTTCTTCTGCTTCTTAACTTTTACTTTTCCATCGAAGCTTCCACTCACTTAACCTGACAGCGCCATCATTCGTCATTCTTTGTTAGCGGGAATATAGATAAATTTAAATGCAGGGTACTACAATATAGTTATAAAATGTAATTATACCACAAGATAGTAACGTAATACTCGTACTGTACTCTACTTGTTTCTTTTTTTATCTTTGGTGCGTCGATCGAGCTATCTCACAAACTCTGTGAAGCCATCGAGATATATTAGTAGTGTGGTCAACATTACTTATATGTCATGTGAAATAATCGGTCGCCGCTGCGTGCGCATATTCACAGCATTCATCGAGCAATTGTGTGTACAGTTAATTTTACTACTACTAATTTAGTACTACTAATTTTTAAAACAAGTCATAATCGATTATCTCGATATTTACATAATCGACTAATTCGATTGTAGTATCTCGATTATTCCCATCACTAAGCTCCACCGCACAGACCATCTGTATGTAAAACTCTCACATAAACTAAAAACACTACAAAAAATTTAAGAAAACTTTATTAGAACTACAAATCATTTACTTCTTGACATAATCTATTTCTTTTTAATTTTCCTAACCTACGTCTTTCCCTATCTGCGTCTCTATATCCCTGACCATCTGCTTCTTCTGGATCATTGCCATGAGTTACAAATTCTACATCTAAAATATCATTTTGCATTATACAAATATTATGTAATACACAGCAGGCGATAATATATTTCGGGATCCACTCTAGACAACTCGCGAGCTGAGAACTATAGTGTTCTAACTGAAAAATTTCCAATTTTACAGGAGAGCGATTTCAAAAATGGCTCTCTATATTATGTAGAATTTAAGTACAAATTCAGTGGCTTTTGTAATATTAACTAATACAATAATATAATAAGTAGAATACGATCAAGTCCGAAACTGGCAACCACTGTTCACAGTATTTTTGGAATTTTGAAAAATTTGAGAAATGTAGTTAGAACAATTTGAATCAGAAATACTTATAATTAAAACCGTTTACCGTCGTTTATTGTTCTATCTGCATATTAACAACGAACCATTAAGTTATAAAAAGAAATATTTATTGTTATAAGTCAAATTATTGTTTAGAAAAATATTTAAAATATTTCATTGCAATTTTTCCTTACACCAACATTGTCTGCAATGTTTTTATTTCTTTTGTTTTTCCATCTTATTTTCCATCTGACCATTTTTTCTGGATTTGGTCACTTTTTTCTTTGTTTGGTTTCCGGATGTCACATTTTCTTTCGTTATCTTCTTGGCTAGCTTTTTTACATTATTTTCATCCTTATATTCATAAAAT
This sequence comes from Rhamnusium bicolor, assembly GCA_029963845.1. NCBI lineage: Eukaryota > Metazoa > Arthropoda > Insecta > Coleoptera > Cerambycidae > Rhamnusium > Rhamnusium bicolor. The sequence goes on along the minus strand of JANEYF010004595.1, from coordinate 755,570 downwards.
AAAGTTTTGAAATATGTTCTTGTCCACTTCTGGCATAAATTTAAATAATTTGTAAAGGTGGTAGACTTTATCTTCAGATAGGAGGCATTTGGTTGTTTCTGGAAGGGTTTTAACTTTGGGCAAAAATTGACCATTGGACGCTGTGCTATTCCTTGTGTTTACAGTGATTCTAGCTGTCATAAAGTCGACGCTTTCATCGGAATAATCCAATTTATAATAAACAATAAACGGTTCATCATGATTATATTTAAGTTGTTTTACTGAACAATACGGTATTAGGTCGAATTTGAGAGCCTCTGCAGCTTTTTGATAATCTTTATAGTCCTTGATTTGCATCTGAATGATTCTGAAGGGTTTTTTAATATTGACAGACTTAAGGGCTCTTATAAGACCTAAGGGACTATAAATCTCAGAGGCCTCCAATTTTCTCTCAATTTGGGAATGGATATTGTCGACTTCTTGAACTTGACCGTGGCCAGGTACAGAAAATTTTTGAATGATTTCTTTTATATTTGCATGTTCTTCGAGAAACTTCTTTAGAGCTAAGGTCATATACAAGTTTCTGTTTTGTGGCACGCACGAATCGGACCATAATATTATTTTATTGATTTCTGGAAGATCTTCACTAAGCAACGATCAATAATTTAGTGCAAGAGTGTTCTATATACTGACATGGTGTAATGCTATTGGCTAAGCAGATACACCACTATAGTACTTAAATTTAGAGCCGAATCTAGATAGAACAATATTGCACAACGATTTGAGAGAAAAGTAATGATAGTAGAACAAATTTAACTAGACAGATAGAACATAAATGATCTGATCTAAACCGTACTGCGTATAACTCAATTTTGCCAAAAAATGCAGATAGAACAATATAGTTCTCAGCTCGCGAACTGTTAAGGCGACAAATCAAGGTCGGAACGAATAATAACAAAGTTCGTTTTAATTTTTGTTTATATTGTTAGATTTAAAACAACACTGTTCACAAATTTCACAATATTTATTTTTTCTGTAAATAAGTTCACAATATCAAATAATTATTTAAATTCTACTGACAATCAATAGGCTCGGGTGTCGAGTGACGAGTGCGTCCCCGCTCGAGACAGGCGTCATGTAGGCATTCAGTGACTTCATTTTGTTTTGTCTAGCGGTCTACCAGGATCGGAATCTAACACGGCCAGACTGACAGATGTTTCGCTCTCGGAACATCCATCTACCAAGGTGACTGGAGGTCCTTTTCACATGCCCCAAAAAGAAAAATAAATTAGTAATGAACCAAACTTTGTGTACTACTGCTAAAAAAGCCGTCAAACGGATGTAGCAACCTTAGCTAACATCCCAGCCTGATGACTGAAGCACACAGGCTAAAAATCTCAATTGTCTTTGTAGCAACTCTTGCTAACTTCTCAGTCTGATGACTAAAGCACACAGACTCAACCTGATGACTAAAGCACACAGGTTCAACAACAACAAAACTCAACCTGATGACTAAAGCACACAGGTTCAACAACAACAGAACTCAACCTGATGACTAAAGCACTCAGGTTCAACAACAACAAAACATCTCAAATGCATGTCTCTGACTCGATAAACTCTCAAACATGAATATATAACGCCATGCTCAATTCAAGACAGATCTAAAGTCCAGTCTTGATACAAATTCAATACATCAATAAACAAAACAGCAAAGAAAATTCATAAGTCAACAATAATTCAAGTTAGCAGCACAAATAATTAAATCATTGTAACAGCAAAAATATAAAGTTTTTTTTTATCAAGCTACATCACTAATTAATTACCTTGGAATTCATCCTCTCTTTCAAGAAATTCCAACAAATCAGTCATTTCTGTTGCTAATGACCAATCGAAAGGCCACAACCTTAGTTGTTCCTTGGCTGCCTTGACGATGTTTTTCTTGCCAGTATCAATTCTCTTCAATACATACCTGTCTTGGACGGTAATGTTTACAATCTCATAAGGACCTAGAAATTCAAATTTCGATTTACTTGTATGTAATTTACTAGCCCGGTGGAGTAACACAAAATCTCCAAATGAATATTGCTGGTTGTTTCGTCTTTTTTCATTTAACGCATTTTTGGCCTTTTCACCGGTTTGAAGTCGCTCCCTTATTCTTTTCCTGTCCAGTTCCAAATTACGGACTGGTGACATGTCTTGCGTTAGGTCATTAAGAGCTGCTTGTAGTAGAAGAGTTGTCGCTTCTATACCGATTAAAGCTTGCAACGGCGTCAAATTTATCGTTTTTTGTACAGTGGTATTCAAAACTAATTGAATTTTTCACAAAATGCTCAGCCATTTCCTTTTGACTTTGCTTTTAATACGGATCAAGTTCATAATAGTGCGCATGTAACGTTCAACTTATCATTAGCTCTATGTATATCAGGAGTGATAAAATGGTATTGAATGTGCCATTCGTCTAGAAACTTACAAACAGACAGATTTCGAAAATGTGTCCCACTATCCATAACAACAACTTTTGGAGTGCCAAAACATGAAATAAATGTTTCTATTGCATGTTGCGTCTCATTAGCTTTTACCGTTTTCAAAGGTATCAAATTACAGTATTTAGTAAAAGCGTCAATTACAACAAAAATGTATTTAAATTTATCAGTCGATTCTGGTAATGGAAATCTATCTTTGACAGTGTGTGCATTTAATTCACGAAAATCAACGCACAAACGATAAGAACCCTCCTTCTTTTTTACTAGTAACACTGGGCTCGCGTAAGGCGAAGTACTTTCTCGGATAATGTTATTGAAAAGTAATTCATCAATAAGTTTTCGTACTTCTTCGCGCTCACTAGCAGAGAATCTATAAGTTCGTCGAGTAACAATAAAATTATCCGTTAAATTAATTTCCATGGATGTAATATTTACCACAGATACGGCAGTGCCTGAGGTAAACATCTCCTCATATCTTTCTAGCAGACTGCTAATTTGACAGAAATATTCGTCGGGTACATTTATTTTGTTACAGTTATCTCTCAATGCTAGTAAGACCCTAGGAAGTTGTCTGCTAATAACACGAGTACCATCACAATCTGTGACAGAGCAATACTCGTATCGGTAAATAAATTACTTCCGATAATTACGTCATAATCAAGGTGAGGGGCAGGAATAACCATAAAAGTTAATTTAGTACGTTGACCAGTAATTTCAACATCAGCTTGAAATTTATATTTTGAGAGCAATTTGCCCGGACTAATACCTTTTATTGAAAGTTCATGTTCGATTAATTTTGAAGAAAATCTTTCAACAAATTTATCTGACATAAGAGAAATGTCGGCCCCAGTGTCAATTAAACCAATATACGTTTGATTGTCAATTTTTACTTCGGTCGGAATAGTTGTTTTCTCACAAGAAACAAAATTAACATACCGTCGGTGTTCTATTGCATTTTTAATAAAACATTTTTCTTCAACATGACCCATTTTTAAACAAAATGTACATTTGTCGGTAAGTTTATTTGTATTGGATAAATTATTGTTATTAGTTTTTATGAATCGATTCGCTGTCGAAGGTTTCTTAAACTGACTCATTACAGCTGAGCAATTTCGTTGTACGTGCCCAATGCGCCCGCACTTAAAACATGATAAGTTAGACCTTGACTCTGATCGCTCTGTTCGAAGCCGCTTTGATTCAAGTTTATTTTGTATAACATCATTATGTGATGGTTTTGAAATTGTGCTTAAATAAGCAATAAGATCGGAAACAGTACCGAAATCTCTCATTGTAACAGATTCTTGAATTTTACTATCGTGAATGCCATAAACGATTAATTCAACTAAATCAGGGGTACTCCAATTAGCATGTAAATTTTTGAGTAAAGCTAGTTTTTTTATGAACATATGAGACGTAGGTATTACACATGGAACTATTAAAAATAGAAGCTTCATAAAGCGAACGGCCAAGAATCTTCTTAAGTGGAAATTACTAAAAAATCACGTTTAAAAGTGACCCAATCTCGTACAATTGGAGACCAATTTTCAAACCAAGTTTTAGCATCATTAGTTAAGAAGCGTCCAACTCTTACCACAGTTTGCAGGTCAGACCATTCAAATTCATTTTTAATTGTGTCAACCTGTTCAAGCCATTGCTTAGCATCATCCACCTCTGGTCGAAAGAATGGCAAATCAGCCTGTTCAGGTGCTGTTCGGCTTGTTCAGATGGTTTTGAGGACCTCGAACAGCAGTTCTTCCATTTTTGTGGAAAACGTGAGAACAATCCCAACTTCTGATGTTAGATTTAAAACAACACTGTTCACAAATTTCACAATATTTATTTTTTCTGTAAATAAGTTCACAATATCAAATAATTATTTAAATTCTACTGACAATCAATAGGCTCGGGTGTCAAGTGACGAGTGCGTCCCCGCTCGAGACAGGCGTCATGTAGGCATTCAGTGATTTCATTTTGTTTTGTCTAGCGGTCTACCAGGATCGGAATCTAACAATATTATAACTATTAGTTCAGTCAGCAGTTTTGAGATGAATACAAAATATATGATTGTAAAGAGAGAACCGATTACACAGCCTAAGCAACAACACGTGTGTTTCATTTTAACATATTAATGACCATTATTATTTTGCACCCTAATATTTCAGACAAGTGGGATTAGAATCCGTGATACGTCCATTTATCTCTAAAAAAAAAAATTTAATAAACAAACAAACAATTAAAATGAGTGACAGTGAATCTGGTGATAGTTTAGTGAGTTCCCGCTTCGATAAATCTTTACCGGGTCAAGGTGTGCGTAGGCCCTTGTCATCGTCCGATGCGGACAATTCGGCAGGTAGAGATTTAAAAAAACTTGTTGCGTAAAAAGTAAAGGAAGTTTTAGAGCAGCGGCGTGGATTAAAACGTAAACTGACTCCAAATCTCGATCTCATCTCCATTTTTGATCCTGGAAAAAATGTACTTTCAGCCAACAACTGGTTAAATAAAATTGAGCAAATGGGTAAAGTACATGGATGGGATGATCAGATGATGTCCTATGGCATGCAATCCCGCCTAGGTGGTATCGCCCGCATCTGGTTTGAAAATTTGACGGACTATGAAATGACGTGGATTAAATGGAAGGAAGCCCTACTAACAGCTTTTCCAGCATCTGAAAATTATGCAGAGTCTTTGAAAAAAATGCTTAGTTATAAAAAATTAAAAACCGAAACAATGAGGCATTACTATTACTGTAAACATATGCTAGTGACAAAATGTAAAATTGTCGGCACCGATGCATTATAGATGGCATCCCATTTGAGTTACAGGCAAATGCCAATGCTGGACATTTTCAAACTCCGGAACAACTGTTCATTGGATTTCTCTGCAAATTAGAAAGAGGCAACGCCGAAATGGATGGTGCATCCTCCAAGGTGGATCAACAACTTCGACCCAAGCTGTGTCACGTGTGCCATAAGCCCGGTCATCTGAAATCCCAATGCAGCAAGAGGTTCTTCAGGCCGGAGAAGACAACTGATAGTGTCCCTTGTTCAATTTGCCAGAGACAAGGCCACACCGAACAAACCTGTTGGTTCAAGAATTCTAAACGGGTTCACACCTTAACCAGACAAGTTAATCCTATATATAATATTAATGTTTATATTTATAATCAATTATACAAGGGCTATATTGATACCGGTAGTCAAGTGAATGTCGCAAAAGTAATCATAGCGCATAATCTTGGAATATAACTGCAGAGCACAGATATTGTATTAAAATCATTCGGTGGGGGGCTCATATTTCCAGTAGGTATTGGTGAAAATATTCCCGTGATAATAAATAATATTCCTTTCAATGTCACTGTGATTTTTGTTGATTCAAATATGGAAGGAATAGACATCATAATAGGACAACCAATTATTAACGACGAGCGATTGAAAGTTACCATTAAAGGCCCAGAAGTCAGTCTATCGCCTGTTGAACAATTTACCTCTTTACCGTCATGCCCGTCAGTCCCTAAAAAAAAAAAAAATTGTGGTGAGGACCTATGAAGACACTTATATTCCTCCCTTGCAGGAGGTACATGTTATGGTTACGGTTGATGTAATCGGCGATTCTACACTTCTTGCTAGTCGATTACATGCTCACGAAAAAGAAAAATATAACATACCTACTCAAATTCTAGAAGGACCCATTTCTACACTGAATATCATTAATTTGGCCTGTACGCCTATGGCTTGGCACAAAAATCGCATAATAGGTAGTGGGGACCGGATATTAGTAAAATAAATACATTTTTGTTCCATGTCCAATATATTTACTTCGTTAAAAATAGATATTTCGAAAATTAATTGCGGAATTCTGCCCGACAATATGGCTCCGTGGTCTAGAGGTAACGTACTTGCCTCGAAACCTCGGGGTCCCGGGTTCGATTCCCAGTCGAGGAACTCGGATTTTTCTGTGAGAGAGATTAATCGTAGTATACTCGGATATTGGGTGTGTGTCCATTGTCTCTAAATGTGTATCCCTCTCCCACACAAAGTCATTTCAGACCTTCAGGGATAAAGGGGGTTGTAATTTCATGTGGTGTTATTATTAATAACAAAGAGAATTTAATCTGTCTACTTAAAAATTATGAAAATTGTTTCGTGTCCAATTCAAATGAATTGGGTTTTACAGACTTGGTTAAATTTAATATTGCTCTGACAACTGATAACCCTATATTTTACAAACCATATAGATTGTCACAACCAGAAAGGCTTATTGTTAGAGATAAAATAAAAGAATTATTAGATGCAGGAATTAAGAAACTCGAGCTCGAATTATTCAAGTCCAATAGTTCTTATTGAAAAACGAACTGGCGGATACAGACTGTGTGTAGATTACAGGGCTCTTAATAAAGTTACAATCAAGGATAGGTATCTTTTACCACACATTGAGGACCAAATTAGTCGATTAAGTGGCAGTAAATTCTTCTGTAGTTTAGATATGGCGCAGGGGTACCACCAAGTTGCCGCCAGTGAAGACTCAGTTGCAAAGACCACTTTTGTAACACCAGACGGTCAGTATGAATATCTTAGGATGCCATTTGGGTGTTCAAATGCCCCACTACATTTTCTAGACTAATAAATCGGGTTTTAGGTGACTTAAGACATACAGAGGTTCTTGTATATCTTGACGACATACTTATACCCTCAAAAACTATCATAGAAGGCCTTAAAATATTAGAAAAAGTGCTAAAGATATTTCAGGAAGCTGGTTTAAAATTTAATTTAGATAAATGTTTCTTCTTTAAAGAAAATATTGAATATTTAGGGTACGAAATATCACAGGACGGTATTAGGCCTTGTCAGCGTAAAATCACCGCAGTAACTAATTTTCAAACTCCCCGGGATGTTCATGAACTCAGGCAATTTTTAGGCTTGTCATCCTATTTTAGAAAGTTTGTTAAGGATTTTTCCAAATTAACCGCACCACTGAGCCAATTATTAAAAAAGAAAACAGAATGGAACTGGGGTAGCGATCAAAATGAAGCTTTTAATAAAATCAAATCAATCTTGACTACAAGGCCAGTGCTTGCTATATACAATCCAAATGCAAAAACTGAAGTGCATACCGACGCTTGCTCGCGGGGAATAGCCGGAATTTTACTACAATGGCAGGATGACAAACTGCACCCTGTATATTATTTTAGTAGGTTAACAACACGAGAGGAAATTCTATATCCTTCATATGAGTTAGAGACATTGGCCTTGGTAGAGTCCTTGGAACGCCTGAGAGTTTATCTAATAGGAATCCCTGTTAAAATTGTGACGGACTGTAGTGCAGTCAGGGCTACATTTTTAAAAAATGACATGCAGCCACGTATCGCTGGTGGTGGTTATCAGTCCAAGACTTTGATATAGAAATAGAGCATCGACCAGGTGAACGCATGAAATATGTGGACGCTTTGAGTAGAAACCCTGTGGCTATATCCATGTTAAGCGAAGAAGACTGGATAGTGGCATTACAAATGGAAGATCCAAAAGTATGGAATATTTATCGTAAACTCCAAAATAATTCGGCAGATAAAAATTTAAAAGCTAACTATGTGATTACAGATGGTAGAGTATGTAAAATAATTTATGATGGTAGTCACAGACCGGTTATACCTAAAGCATCTCGATTTAGCATCATGCGCAAATATCATGACGATATTGGACATATTGGCCTAAAAAAATGCGAGGCCCTTGTAAAAAGTAAATACTGGTTTGAAAGAATGACTAATTTTATCAAAAAATACGTTAACGCGTACATTGACTGTCAATACAAAAAAGGGCAGTATGGAAAGAAGGAAGGATATTTACATCCGAATCAAAAACCAGATCGTCCCTTACATACACTACACATTGACCATTTGGGGCCATTTGCTAAAATAGGACAAAATGGATTTTGTTACATTTTGATGATAACGGATTCCTTTTAAAATATATTTTTTGTAGGCCAACAAAAACAGTAAAGTCAAAAGAGGTGTGTAACCACCTTAAGAATTTATTTGCGTTGTTTGGTAAGCCGGAAAGAAAAAATTTCCGACAGAGGTAAAGCCTTTACTAGCAAAAGATTTAAGAAGTTTGTTATTAAATATCAGATAAAGCACATCTTAAATGCAGTAGCGTGCCCTAGAGCAAATGGACAAGTAGAAAGATATAATCGAACCATAGTGGATAGATTAAATGCGTCTGTAGATTATGAAGGACAGTGGCTGGAAAAACTTCCTGATGTCGTATGGGGAGTAAATAACACGATAAATGCTAGTACTGGACGTGTACCTCATCAGTTGATGTTTAATTGCAATGAAAAGGGCGAACGAATCCAAGATGATGCAGACATTGTAACTATGAGACCGAAAATTAACGAGAAAACTCCGTCATGTATCGGAACAAATGAAGAAAAGGTTTGACATGAAAAGAAAACCAAGCGTTGCATACACTAAAGGTGACCTTGTCCTTTGGGCTGGTGCAGCCACAGATAAAGAGGTCAGTGAAAAATTAAAAGTAAAATACAGTGGACCATATAGGGTTACTAAAGTATTGGGAAAAGATCGCTACGAGATCAGACCAATTAAGGGTATGAAAGGTTACAAAAAGTTTAAGGCGGTAGTAGCAGCAGATAGTCTAAGAAAATATACAAATAACTTGGATATTAGTACAGACAGTGAGGTAAATAATACCGATGAGTTAATTGATTTGTTACAAATTAAAAAAAAAATGTTGAGAAAAAAAAGTAACAAATAGATGTATTTATTTTTTGTAATTAGTTTTAAGTTAAAAGAAATTTTAGGTATCTACTATAAGATGGCCATGTATGGTTGATTATTTATAAAACGATGAAGAATGCATGTTTGCATTCCAGTGGCAAATAATAAAGAAAGAACAGATACATGTATTATGCTAATAGTAATAATTATATAAAGGCAAATAAATAATCTGTTGGGAAATGCGTGAATAGCGCCCACAGCACATAAAGAAATATTATCTTAAGAAATGCTGAAGCAAAGCTTTTAAAATATACAAAATGAGTCAAGGGACTTGACAAAGTTGTATAAAAATAATGAAACTACTGTGGCAGTAGAACTATGATGTGTTTATAATTTAGAATGTTTTGGTAATATTCATAAGTGTTGCAGCCGAGAGATGCGTGGATAGCGCTCGACTGGCGTGCACAAATCATGCAGTAGAGAAATGCGTGTATAGCGCTCTATGCATACAGCCATATCTTACATATTCTTTAGTCATACCCATGCACTTTAAATTTTACAGGTATCGCAGAAATGGCCAAGAAGGATTCCGTCGGGACAACAGAAAACCAGGAAGGCCGAATGTTAAGGCGCCAAATCAAGGTCGGACCGAATAATAACAAAGTTCGTTTTAATTTTTCTTTATATTATAACTATTAGTTCAGTCAGCAGTTTTGAGATGAATACAAAATATATGATTGTAAAGAGAGAACCGATTACACAGCCTAAGCAACAACACGTGTGTTTCATTTTAACATATTAATGACCATTATTATTTTGCACCCTAACACAACGGACATCGAGCAAATTCTTGAGTCGCCTAAATCTTTTTTGTAAAAGATTAAAAGCCCTCTCTATTGTACTTCTGGCACGTGATAAAAGAAAGTTAAAATTCTTTTGATGGTTTGTCAAATGACCATTGTCTTTATAAGGTGGTATCAGCTCCGGGAGGCAAGGGTATGCCTTGTCTCCAATTAAGTGGCTATCGTTAGAAAATTTTTCCTGGGCTCTATCATTGATGAAAGACCACACCTCACTTCTTTTCAGAACGAGCGCATCGTGATTTGATCCTGCTTCTCCAGCATAACAGTGTATACATTTTAAAGTATGATCACACACTGCCTAAAAAATTAAAAACAATTTCATAAATACATATAGAATTACCACATTTCAGAAGGTTATTTGGACACAAAATAAAATAAAATCTGGATATAAAATATCAAAAACAAACTCATTTGCAAAGTAACACAGGGAAAATTCTTTCTGCAGATATATGAGATTCCATCTACTTTTGATTTAGGTATCTGTATGTAACATCCATCAATAGCTCCAATTGTATTAGGAAATCCCATTTGCCTAAACCCATCTTTTACAGTTTCCATGTATTCACCGCTGGGCCAGGTAATTATATTGGGAGAGATTTTAAATAACGCTTCTGCTACTCGCCTTACAGTGCGTACTGCTGTAGCCTTACCAATATTAAAGCGCCCACATACAGATCTACAATGTACATTACCTATATGAAAGATTTATTTCAAAAATATTTGTCACAACTTACCTAAAACTGTCTGGAGACCCAAAGTACCAGAGCGCAATTAATAATTGAGATTTACTGGATATCGTGTGTCTACCAGTGTCAGTAATATTAGATGATATATCAGCATGTATTAGCCTAACAATATGATGGAAAGTTGCTCTATACATGCGAAAATTTTCCCTGAATTCTTTGTCAGAATATCTGTCGACAACATTTTCAATATAATTGTCTATCCTCCGTAGTCCAACTATAATTTTAGCATGTGAAATATTTACATCTGCAGATTTAAAACGAAGACTTACTAACTGGTCCACGTACTTCAAGCAAGCCATCTTCATCATCATCACTTGAACTGTCTGAACTAACAAGTAATTCATTAAAAACAAAGGCTTCTGCTTCGTCATTCATCATTGGTAGTAATTAAATCAACTTCAGAAGTTATTTATTTATTTCAGATACAAACCGGGCAACTAACAATTCAAAAATTAAAGGTTAGGTAAGACAAACGTCAGTCGATCAGATGTCACATCTGCAGGGGAATTATATAATTTTATTGATATCTCAGCCAGCAGCTAAGCGTAAGTTGTTAACGTAGCAATTATAGCACTCCGTAGATTAGTTGATAAGAGCTTCGTACATTTCCGTAGTAACTTTTCCAAAGATGATTAATGTTGGTAGTGTTTTGGAGTAATTGTAGAGGCAAAAACATAAACTTAACCTTATTTTTAAAGTCACATTTGTCATTTGAATTTTAATTCGCAGAAAAAAGTGAAGAACCCCCAATTTAGCCTCGGTTGTGAAAATTAAAATTATTAAAAAACGATGTTCCCTGGCCACAGATTTATATTAATTGAAGAAATTCGACGTGGACAGCAAAGAACAAATAAAAATGAAATGCGTTTATTAAGAAATCATAGCAATCCGTTTGAGCTACCAGATCATCGATTCATCGACTTGTTTCGTTTAAATAAAGACTTAATGAGAAACTTAATAAACGCTTTACGTCCACATTTGCAAGAGCGTAGCAGAATAACAGGAGTTCTTCCAGAACAAAGGATATTTGCAGCTTTATTATTTTATGCCACTGGTTCCTATCAACGGTTATTAGGGCAAGGTTATTTGGTATCAATGTCTCAACAATTAGTATCTAAATGCGTGAGAGAAGTAACCGAAGCCATTTATTTCCATCTTGACAATGAGTGGATCAACTTTCCAGCAAGTGAGGAAGAAAAAATGAGGATTAAAATAAGCTTTATGGAAAAAACAAGGTTTCCTGGAACTATTGCGGCGATCGATTGCACACATGTGGCTATTTTAAAACCTCGCCTTGAGGAACATAACTACCTCAATAGAAAAGGGTACCATTCTAAGAATGTACAAATTGTATGATTTCTTTTTGTAACTACTTTAAAGTATCTAATAATTTTTATTTTTCAGATTTGTGATAACAGTTTGAAAATCTTGTCTGTAAATGCTCGTTATGCTGGAGCGAGCCACGATTCTTTTATTTGGCGAGAATCCGTTATACAACAAGAACTGATTAGGTGCTATGAACAAGGCAATCGAGGTTCGAGGCTTATTGGAGATTCTGGTTATCCACAAGAGCCTTGGCTTATGACATCAATTCTGAATCCACCTCCAAATAGTGCTGCTGCACGATACAATTTAAGGCATGCATCAGCAAGAAACTGTGTGGAACGTTGTATTGGTGTTTTAAAGAACCGTTTACGATGTATATTGCATGAAAGGGTTTTAAGATATAGCCCAGAATTAGTGGAGAAGATAGTTACTGTTTGCACAGTTTTACATAATATGTGCATTAACGCAAATATTGAAGGGCTACAAAATGATTTTGTAGACAATATAGAAGATGCATTTCCAAATAGACATGATCAAAACATCAATGGAGATCAAGCTCGTCTAGAACTGATAAATAGATATTTTCGTTGATATTGATGAGCCGAAATTAATTTGTAAAAACTTTTATTTTTACTGAAATATAAATTGTTCTTTATTTTGAATTAGGTATAATTTGAGATATGGTTGCTTAAGATGTATTACGTTTTACAATTGAACACATATAATTTTAATATGGAAATATTTTAGAAAATAGAGCAATCTAAACCAATTCATTTAAGTGATTTTATTTTTGTTACTTTGCAGAAAACTAGTTAGTAATTGAAATTTGCGCAAAAGGGTGCCAATTTTAAAATGTACTCAATGAGCAAATGTTAAGATGGACATTCTGCTCTGGAATTCTAGTTCTATTTGCATAGAAATCAGATAGTTATTACATAAGTAAGAAGCAATTTAAAACTTACCTGAATAAACTCGCGACTGGGTATTTTTGTTACTGACACTGCTATCTAAACTTTTCAGAAATTAGACTTTTTCAATTTTCATTGAATTTGTGTTGCATTATTAATTAGAACCAAATTTATTCAAAAATACACAGAGTGTAGTTCCAAAAGTTTTTCTCAGTCACTTTGGTCCACTCCAATTGTATGGTAAAAAAGCAAAACGTTTTCAAAAATTCATCTGAAATTCTTTGGACTAATTGGTTTATAGAATATAGGTGGAAATAATTAATCTGCAATAAATTGTTTTATGGAACATTTCAACAATTCATGTTGCAAGATGGTAATTAAAGTATATTCATAAATTGAATAAAGCGAAGTTATTCCTTCTTTTACACAGTGACAGGCAATAAGATTAGTAACCAACATTATCTGACACTGCATAAGGAAGTGACTTCGCTTCATTCAATTTATGAATACATAGACAAAACTGAAAATATTTTTAGTGAAATAATCTTTATGGTACCATGAAAATGCACATGACTTCATGATAATATTAGATATAACATTTCTAAATTCAAATAACATTTATTAATATAAGTACAACAAAACATTAAAGCAGTTACTTGCAATATTTTCAAGAGCTGTTGCCATTCTGTTTGTATTTGAGTCTATACTTTTCATTATATCAATAAGTTCTGCATGTTGTTCTTTCAGTAAATCTACACCCATTGCATTTCGCACATTTCGCACATAAGATGGCATGTCCAATGACATCAAAAGCACTCTTAATGATTTTCGCACATAATACATCATGTACGTTTGTTTTATTACATAAATCGGATATAATTTTCTGTAGTTCATTCATTGTTAATATTTTAAAGTTAGAAAAATTATTATCTATGTTTATAGGTTCTGCATCAGTCCATTTAGTGGTATGATTGATATAATTAATCATTTCACCTATACTGCCAATAAAGTACTTATTAAAGTTTTCTGCCAAATCTGCATCTTTATTAAAAGAAACTATTCGATCGTCAATTTCAAAAAGTGTGGTATTATTAATAAAATTATGATTTTCCTTTTTAATTAATGTTTTTAGAGTTTTCCACATTGCTTTGGGGTTATTTTTATTTGGGTCTATCTTATTTTCATAATACATTCTTTTTTTAATTTTTAGAGTATTTACAACATCGTTTCTAAACACTTTAAACTGATTCCAATATTGTTGCTTCTCGTATATATTCTGACAATTTTTAAACATCATGTACAAATTATCTCGATGTCTAGCTTTTATTTTTATTTCCTCATCATACCATGGTAACTGGTTATTATTATTATTAACAACATTACGTATGGGTGCTATAGAACTTATGACATTATTAAACTTGTATATTAATTCCTCAAGAATAATGTTAACATCATCACTGTTTAATAGCCAATTGGTATTAGTGAAACTTTCATTTATTAACTTTAAATTCTCAACACTAAAATTTCTAAACTGGTTGAACCGACATACATTAAATTTTTCATTACAAATTAAAACTGATACAACTGAGTGATCACTTATTTTGGGTATATTATGTATATTCACAGCTATGTTATTTTGATTGCTAATAACAAAGTCTTAAGGTACTACTCAAATTTGTACATATCTAGTAGGTTTTCTAACCAATTGTTCTAAACCTAACATATGCAAAATATTTTTAATTTTGTTGACGTAAAAGCTGTCCTCTAAGAAATTTAGATTGAAGTCTCCCATTAATAAAAAGTTTTTGTTACTCACAACAGAATTCTCACACCAGGTCTCTACTGCTTCAATAAATTCAGCGTGATTAGAACTTGGAGAGTGGTATGTTAATCCAATACACCATTGATTATGGTTTATCCAGATTTTCAAAAACATGCACCAATAATTTTTGTCATTTACGTATTTATTAATCACAGAAAACCTAACCCCAATTTTAACTAACATTAGAACATCCCCCGTGCGTCTACTTGCATCACATCTTACTAGTTGATAGCCTTCAATCCCTAACTCCGCTTCATTCATATCCTCCACTGTTCTAGTTTCACTCAACATAATTACTGATGGTTTGTAGCAGGCAATATTACCAACAATTTCATCTTTGTGGGCAACATAACTTTGACAGTTAAAATAAATAATGTCTGCATTATATGGTATATTAGGCATTTCTACTGGTTTTTTAAAGCATATTTGTCCACTATTTTAGGTATTCTGTTTATATATTTAATTGTCTTAGTGTCGTCCCCACTAGTGCGAATCTCTTCTAATTTGCGTTTCACAGAAAAATAATAATCCCTTTGCATTTTTGTTTGGTCATTAAAAATTTTGATTCCTGGTAGATCTATTTTTCTTTGATTTCTTAGTATAAATGACGCCAGTTGAACGTTGGGTAGAATTATTTTGATTGGTCTGTTTTTTGCTGGATCATATTTGCCTAATCTTTGAATTTGGATTTGATAATTATTATCTTGAATGTCCGTTTTATTAAGGATCTCCTTGACAGTTTTTAGTTCATCCTCAATTCTTGATTGGCGGTTAGATTGGCTTGACTCTTTTATATTGGTGATGATGATATTTGATGCCCGTTTTTACCTTTCATGCAGTTCATTTATCCATTCCATTTGTTTAAAGGGTTCATTTTCATTTACATTATTATCGTTCATGTCACTACTTTCTCTATTTTCTTTGATCTTACTAACTTCTTTTTTGAGTTCAGATATTTCTTTAATTAGATTGGGCACTAATTTCAGTCCATTTTCACATTCGTCACAAAGAAATATAATTTTCCGTTTTCTTAGAGACAAGCATCTTATCTCTTCTGCAGTTAGACCAGCGCATTGTTTACAGAAACTACGTTTGCAGCTGTCACAATTATATTGATCACCTGATGATTTGTTACACTTATGGCACGTCGACATATTTTAAACAAATTTCAAAAGAAGCTGGTAAAATTGCTACAAAATTTTAATTCCTTTTGTGCGCCTCTGGGGTTGTAAAGTTTATTTTATTTTTATTAGTTCCAGATGTTGCCTGGCACCCACTTAGGTATTTGAAATGGTTCGATTCGGGTCAACCCTGATGCCAAATTATGAGTCTTACCATGTGTTGATCATTCCTTAGTAACCACAATCACAATAATATAATTTGTCGTTTAAACACAGTTTAATCATAGTTCAATATTTCACTTTTTTTTAAAATTTAGTATAACGTTATATCTTAAATTTATCTATGGTCCAGTGAATTTTTAATATTTTTGGGAAGTTTTTTACCACTTATTAACGATTTAACTGGAGCGCTCACCCACGCGTCTGTTCACTGCACTGCACCATATTATTGAAAATATTCGTTCTACTGGGGTATTTGTACCTGGTAAACAAAGGGCAAACTCAACTAAGCGTGATAACTGAACAAATGGAATATGCTGCTGCTTGACATGATTAAATACTTCCACCCATTTTAAATCTACAGCGACTTCTTCTTTTTCCCATTCTCCAATTTTCTCGCGACAAGCATAGTTTTTAAGACAACTTATCTCATCAAATAGTGCATTTTCGTCAATAATGTTATGGCTAAAGTGTTCTGAAATAAAAGTAAGCGATGCCTGAACAGCATCCCATTCTATATTTTTATTCAGTTCTGTCCAGTCCAAGCAATTTATTTTTTAAAATTCAGTAGACCACAAAGTCAAGTAATCTAAGTAGTTTTTGTAGAACATTGAAACATGACTAATGAACCAATCTTTATTTATTTCTCCTGCCTCTGTAAGTTTAGTCAAATCGTGTTTAATAATAAGAGGCAAAAAGGTATTATCTAATCTTGCATTTAATTTGACGATTAGGTTGTTTATTTCCCTAGACAATTGCATGATTGTATTTTTCTCGCTCTCAATACGTTTTACTGTGTCATGAAATAATGAGGACTGGCAATGGACAAATTTTAACCAAATTTCGGACGTTTCATTATTAAAGAAATTTTGTATAAGTACAGGACATTTTTCCAGTGATAAAAAATAAGACTTCAACGGAACATATAATTTCAGAACTCTTTCTATTGCTGGCATAAGACTAAGCCATCTTGTTTTACTGTTATTTAAGAGTTTGTGGTATTCAACTTCGTCCTCCTCACAAAAAGTTTTTAGGGATTCTACTCGCACCGTAAAAATGTAGAAATGACTATATATCTTATTAATTATGCTTTCAATATCAACAGGTAATAAATCTGCTGCCGTCTGAATCGCATTGTGAATAATATGGGCGCCATAGCCCACCCCAATTATTTTTTGTGGAAGTTGGTTATTTAATATTTTAAATACATTTTGTGTACCCTTTCTGGCTACACCACCAAAATTGGTGTTTGTATTGTCCGCACAGTAGGCAACTAATTTGCTATTTAAATTGTTTTGATTTAAAATATCAATTATTGATGTACTTATAAGCTCTAAAGTATCCCCGGGAAGAGACACAAAGTCGAGAATATTAACACATATACCAACGTTTACGTTAAAATAACGTATCAGAGTGGGGAAAAGTTTGACATATTTATGGTTAGATGCATCTGAAAATATTGATATGAACCATTTCTAGTTCCCGAGTAAGTTCCAAAAGGGCATAAGGAGCCAACACCTTTTTGATTATTGCCTCTGCTTTTGTTCTTGCGCAGGAGAATTTATTTTCAAACATTCTCTGGATGATTTTGGAAGTGCAATCCATGGAACGAAAACTATGATTGTGGGCAACCGTGTGGTAAGAAAATAAAGCTTCTGATATGGCTAAATTTTCCTCGTCATCCCGAATTCAGTACGGCGATAAAATGTGCTTAAAGTAGAAGAAGACGCAGCGGCGTTGATCATTTTTTGTGCCTTTCAGAAGAAATGTGTCTTGTAATGTCTCTTCGCCCGCCAGAAGCTATGGAAAATTGACTTATGATATATTTTATTTTATAGATGCAACTTGAATTTATTTTGAAAACTAAAAAAGATCGGTTTCGACTTAAGTTTTCTATACAACATACCTACGTAACATGGAACTCTTTTGTAACAAAGAACAGCCAAGATTGGGATCATTAAAATGTTTTTTTTATAATTAAGAGATTTTATTTGAAATAAAAATTACTTGAAGATTACTTAGATTGTAGAACTTTTTATAATTAACATTTTTTTTGTAGGTAGTACTTCTTTTTCAATATTTCAATATGCATAAAGTATATTAATTATTACTAAAATATATTTTAAAAGGTTAAAAAAACATGATTTTTAAAGTAGCTTTATTAATAATATATTAAATCAAAACATAGCGCGTTATTAAAGGAGGAATTTGCCTGTTAGAAACAGGCTGCTAAAATAATTATAAAAAAATACATACAAAGATAGGAAGTAAATAAGTTAGGACTATATACTCTGCTTTTAAACATTGAACTCAATGCCTGACATAACTTTTTAGTCTATATAATCACCACCAAACCAAACATAAATTTCTAAACAAATAACACAAAAAATGAAACTCAAGAAAAACGGTTTACAATATTATACATTAAAAAATAATAGTTAACGATACACGTACTTTCTTACGAAATCTAAAAATTATATTAAACTTACAAATATTTACAATACAGAATATACAAATACAATAGTAATAAAAGTAATATATCGTAATATATCCATTATTGTCCCTTAAATAAAATAAGTTTTGTCAATTGACTTCTTAAGGGATTTATGTGATTTGATTTTTTTTTGCTATAAAATGTATCCTAATATTTAAATATTTGGTACAGATAGATTTTATCAGGAAATATTTATGACTGACAGGATTTTCTAGCACATGATCATTTATATTATCAAAAAGTTTGCTCTCAAGGCAATCAGATATTACATCATTTGTTAATAATAATAATTTTTTTTTTTATTTAAATTGCTATGAAAGCGCAAACAACGCTCCGCTTTATGACATATTTTTATGACATCGTCAGAAGGATACATTAATCCACCATGAGTTTTCTGCTCAATTAATGAGTTCAGAAAATTTGCCCTATTTCCTGATAAAGCTTCAACACAAGTCTCACATTTTATAATTTTTTGTAACTTGCGTATTACAAAACCTGAAATGTATATTACAACTTGTTCAGAAAACCCAGAGAGGACAAGATCATTGATTAAGTAATCATGATCGTTCCATAATGTGTCATCATTTGGTTCTGGTTAAATGTCTTCTTGCATTTTATACCCAGGCGAACTTAAATTTATGTGTTCTTCGGGTGTATTTGTTACTCTGCTAGAACTTACTAGCACTAGAATCTGACCCAGTGGTATGCAGTTTCCAATACCGTGTTCCCTGACCTCGCCTCGAACAAGGATACGTTTATATGCACCCATAAATTGGCGAGCTGTCGGATTATTATTCCATCCTCCTTTGGATCGAATAGAGGAAAAAAATAATTCTAAATGATCCTGACTAACCTTGTACAAAGGAAGATACAATAATAATTTTTCCTCAGTTACCAAATCATTATGGGCCGAGCTCATAAACATTTGCTAAATACCAATACTAAGCTATATTTATTAAAATAGGCTAGTGTAATACTACCGCTGGTAGATCTCATAATACCACTTTTAAGGTATTTTAACTAGTAGCAAAGTAAACTTGGCAATGATGTAGTATTAAATCTATAGTCAAAGAGAGAGAGATGAATATATAGCGATTTCCATAAATTAGCATGAGATGCAACATTGTTATTGGATTTGTGTTTGGTAGCACTACGAAATTAACCTAACCTTATATTTTGGCTACCTTACGCATTAAAAACAACTTTAACAGAGGATTAATGTGCTTGCAGTAAATTATGTTTCAAGGTAAGGTTATATAAAATAATTCAGTTTTGTATATTGTCCTGTAGTTTTTTTTACTGTTATCATCACATATTTAAAAAATAATAGACGTGTTTGTGTGCTTTTAGATAAGTCAAATCGTTGGATAAGTATTAAGTAAAGATGGCAAAAAGAATTAGAGGAGAAAATTGGACACATGATGAGAAGATGTTAATAGAGCTTATAAATGAAAATTTAAATATTATTGAAAATAAATCGCAAGTAGGAAAAATCCTAAAATGTCGAAAAACTGTATGGGACAATATAGCGAATAAAATGGCAGCACAAGGTTGTAAACATGATATTGGCAGAATAAAACAACAGTGGTTACGAATGAAAACCGCCGCAGAAAAAAAATCAGCAATTACAGAAAACAACAACAAAAAACTGGTGGAGGGCCTCCACCTGATGATCCGCATCCCATAGATATCGAAATTTATAATATGATACCACAAGATTTTGCCAAAGATGAAAGTCAATTTGACGGCGATGACCAGGAATATGATTACTCAGAAGAAAATTCACTAGGGGTAATAAATAATGAGTTAATAAATGAAGATATAGAAATAGTGAATGAAGATATTGTCACGACCCTATTGGGTTCGTCTTAAGGGACTTACTTGGCTGTGAGAGGATTTGAAGTTATAAAGAACGAATAATATGATTTTCATGGTTTTTTATTAAAACAATAAAAATATAACAATTATCAGCAATGAAGAAAAGGGCAATCATAAAAACAACAATAATAAAATAAAAATAAAAGGGTCTTACCACAATACCGCCATATCAGGAGAGGTGTGTCCTATGAGAAGTCTTTTAGTGGACTCCCCTTGTCTATTAATTGGAGCTTATTTATAGTATTGATAAATACCTCATCAGCAGTTTCCGTATAAGTAGAACTCTCATCATGTGTGTTTTAACGCGGTAAACAATTAGTAATTGAAATATGAAACCTTATATCCTGCATTGATATTTCTTCTTTTCTGGCGTTACAGCCCATTGTGGGCCTTAGCCTCCTCTAGAACTTCCTTCCAGCTATCCCTGTCTAACGCGCGCCTTCTCCATGCTCTTATCCCAATGTTTTTCAGGTCATTATCAATATTGTCTATGAACCTTGTTCGGGGTCTTCCTCTCCTGCGTTGGCCTACTGGTTTGCCGAGCATTGTTTTCCTGGCCGGTTCACTCTCCTCCATTCTCATGACATGGCCCACCCATCTCAGCCGTCCAAGCTTGACTGTTTTTACGATGTCGGGGTCTTTAAACAGCCTATACAGCTCGAAGTTGTATCTTCTTCTCCACCCCCCGTTTTCATTTACAGCTCCGTAGATTCTTCTCAGGATTTTCCTTTCGATGCAACCAAGGATGGCTTCATCGCTCTTCGTGAGGGACCATGTTTCCGAACCGTATGTTAGCACTGGTCTTATGAGTGTTTTATAAAGTTTACCCTTCGTGCTTCGAGATATGTTCTGTGAACTGAGCTGTGGAGCTAGTCCGAAATAACATCGGTTGGCCATGAGA
The DNA here is from genome assembly GCA_029963845.1 of Rhamnusium bicolor. Lineage (NCBI taxonomy): Eukaryota > Metazoa > Arthropoda > Insecta > Coleoptera > Cerambycidae > Rhamnusium > Rhamnusium bicolor. The sequence continues at coordinate 734,100 of JANEYF010004595.1, read as the reverse complement.
ACCCTGCGCCTTACTTCCACTGTTGTATCGCTTTGGCTATTGACTAACGATCCGAGGTATACAAACTCCTTCACAGACTCTATCTCATCGTTTTCGATATTTAGGGGGCGTTGTCTCTCTCTTGCTGGTTGTGCTGCCGCCAGCATGTATTTTGTTTTGTTAACATTTATTATCAGCCCCATCTCCCTTGCTGCATGTTTCAGTGCAATATATGTCTCTGTTACTGCTGCCTCGGTAATACCAATAATATCTATATCATCTGCATAGACCAGTATTTGGGTGGATTTGTTGTATATTGTCCCCGTCGTAGTAACACCCGCTGAACGTACAACTTTCTCGAGAGCGAGGTTAAATAATATGCAGGAGAGTGCGTCTCCTTGTCGCAACCCGTTGGTGGTTTCGAACGGTTCAGATAAGTCACCACCAACTCGTACCCTGCATTTCACTTTTTCCAGTGTTAATTGTGTCAGATTTACCAAGTGATTTGGTATATTTAATTGTCTCATTGCTGAATATAGTTCCTTCCTCTTAATAGTGTCGTAAGCGGCTTTGGAAGTCAACAAATATGTGGTGGGTGCTTATTCCATACTCCTGTGTTTTTTCTAAAATTTGTCTTAGCGTAGATATTTGGTGTATAGTTGACTTCCCTCCTCTAAAGCCAGCTTGGTATTTTCCTACTTCTCTCTCCGCATAGGGTCGTATGCGTTTACCAAGTATTACTGAAAATACCTTATATGCAGCATTTAATAGGGTAATGCCTCTATAGTTTGAGCATTCGAGGACGTCGCCTTTTTTGTAGATAGTGCAAATTATGCCTATCTTCCACTCATCCGGGAGTATCTTTTGTGTCCAGATTTCTGATAAAAGCTTATATATGGCCACGATTAGTTCCTCACTACCAGCTTTAAGAAGCTCTGCGGGGAGATTGTCACTTCCCGGGGACTTGTGGTTCGCCAGCTTCTTAATGGTCTCCCTAACTTCGTCCATCGATGGTGATAGTTGCTGGTCCTCATTATTTCCTGGGTCTTCGTTGGGATTTTCCATTTCCGGTGGCACATTTCCTGCATTTAGTAAGGTGTTAAAGTGTTCCACCCAACGGTCTAGTACCTCTCGCCTAGTGCTTAGAAGATCTCCTTGTGCGCTTTTACATTGTGTAGTTTGTGGTTTGTAGCTTCTTCTTGTAAAATTTGACTTTTTGTAAAACTGCCTATATTCCTGTTCTCTGTTGAGATTCTCTATTTCCTGTAGCTCGCGATTCAGGTGTTCTCTTTTTTTGCTTTATGGATTCGCTTTTCTTCCCTTCTTCTCTCCTTGTATTCCTCTACAGTTAATCTTGTTCTTCGAGTCTGCATTTTTCTATACGCTTCATTTTTTTTTTTCTGTTATTTCCGCACATTCTTCATCGAACCAGTGATTCCTAGGTGTTCCACGATCCTTGCCAAGTACCTCTTCTGCTGTAGCCATTATGCCTTGTTTGAGTTTGGTCCAATAGGTATCTATTTGATGATGGTCGTTCTCGCTCTCGCTTATATCGACTATTCTATCATTCAGTATATTAGCAAAATGTTCCGCCACGCCATGATCATGGTGTTTTTGCACGTTATACTTGCTCGTTACCTGCCTGACCTCTTTTTTTGCATTTGATATTCTTGCTCTCATGGTGCTAATAACTAGGTAGTGATCTGAATCGATGTTGGCGCTTCTGTAACTTCTGCAGTCAGTGACATTAGAGCCATGTCTGGAGTCAATTAAAATGTGATCTATCTGGTTCTTGGTTCTGCCATCCGGAGATGTCCAAGTTGCTTTATGTATGTTTTTATGTTCAAAATACGTGCTAGCTATGGTCATATTCAGTGATGCTGCCAAATTTACTAAACGTATTCCGTTATCGTTGCAGGTTTCGTGCAGGCTGTGTTTTCCTATTGTCGGATGGAAGGCCTGCTCCCTTCCAACTTTAGAGTTCATATCACCTAGTATGACTTTTATGTCATTTCCTGGACATTGCCTGTATATACTTTCAAGTTCCTCATAGAACTGTTCTTTTTCTCATTGATATTTATTGCAATGAATTTTAATAAATGTAAAAATTATAATTTAGATTATTAGATTTAAATGTTAATTTAATTTTATGAATTATATAGGGAATTTACCAATGAGTATTGTCCTTGTTTATTTAAGGGAATAAAAATATTCACTTCTTGACAATATTTCACAATATATTCCAGCACACACAGAAGTATCGAATTATGAATTAAACAATAATGCACATATTGTGTTGTAAGTAAAATTTTCTTTTAAGTTTAGTCATCTGTTCAATTTTCAAACTTTACAAACTAGGTAGGTACTTATTTTTTTAGGGTAACTGAAAATAGAAGCACCAACACCACTTCTGACTTGAATAATAACAATAAATATGCAAGAGTTAAGAAATGTCTTGAAGGTATGCCGAAATATGAAGAAGAAAGGTTAAACCAGGAAGAAAAGAGATTAAAATTAGATGAGGATATGCACATGCTGCAAGTTATTAAAGTTAAAAAAGAAACGGAACTATTAAATTTGCAAATTTTAAAAATAAAAGGCAATAATTAATATATGTACTGGAATAACTGGAATATCACAAAAAAGCTCCTATTAAAATATAATGTTATTTTAATAATATTTTATTTTGATTTTATGTACATATGTGTTACAAATATAATGCTTATAAAATGTACATAAATAATAATTAAATCAAATACTTAAGTAAAATGACGTCTTATGTAGTTCTGCCTAAATAAATTTCCTACTGCATTTTCATTTAAATTGTCATTATAGTTCTCTTCTCCCTCATCATTATCAATATCATCCTCATCCAGAAAAAAATAATATTTATGATTTATTATTAACATGAAATGCATAATATTACATTCTAGATAGTCATCCACAGCCATATTATGCAGTATTGCTACTGCAATAATAGCTGCTTTAACAGTGCTTAATTTAATTTGAAACGTGTTAAATGCAGCTCTAAACTTCATTTTAAGTCTGCCAAAAAGTTTCTCAACAACTCCTCTCGTCTTAACATGTGCTCTATTATATCTAGTTTCTGGACCAGGCCGAGGATGCAATAGAGGTGTTAATAAAAAAGTGGGTACAGGCATACCCATTATCACCCAATAAAATTCCATTAATTTCTCCTGTCTAGAAAACAGTAATTTACATAATGAAAAATACATTAATCTATATAATTACTTCAAATTTCTGTTTGAAACTACATTCATTCCAAATTCTGGAATCATGAGTACTACCTCTCCAACGTGCAACGATGTCAGTAATTTTACAGTTAGCATCACAGATCACCTAAATAAAAAATTGTGAATGTTTTATGTACATAACCATTTATATAACTTACTTGAGTATTTAACGAATGGTATCCTTTCCGACAGATATATGTATCTCTATATTGGCCTCCAGGATTTTTTATTTTGATATGGGTGCCATCAATAGCACCAACTATATTAGGCATACGGGCAATCTCATAAAATTTCATTTTCAAATTATCAGTATCTGCCGGAAAAGATATAAATTATTCACTCTTTCTTGCCAAAGCCACAGCTACTTTCTTTACAATTCGTGACACAGTTTGCCTGCTTACACCATGTACATCTGCTAAGATTATAAATCAATTAACAAAGGATGGTTATATACAGCAGTGAACACCTACCATTTTTCTGTTGGTATACCTTTACTAAAGTATCTGAGGGCAATACACACTTGTAACTCTACAGATATACTACCACCTTTATTAGACTTTGGTTCTCTTTAATTTCTTAAGAGATCACTTATATATCTAACTCTATCTTTTGAAAATCTGTAAATTTTTCTAAACTGAATATCATTTAAGGTTTCTAATGGATTTTTTCGTTCATTATATATTTTTCTTCGCAACCGTCTTACACTTATTTCGCGAATTTCACGAATTTCTCTTACTTCCCTCACATCCATAATGCCTATAGAAAGTAAGGTTACATTTAGAACACTTTAATAAAAGCTTAGTACAGTCTCAAGTAACTACTAAAATATTAACTATTATGATACTTTTACTAAGTGTTATTAGGCAGTACTAACACTAATTTTTCATCATAATCACCCATTATTTAATAGCAGATAGTTGAAGTCATTAGTAGCACAACTAATATTTAGTATAACTTTATGAGCTCGGCCCTATATAATTGTAATGCACTTTTTAGGCAAATAATAAGGCCAATAAAACCTGTTTTTCTTTTAGATTTTATAATTAATTTATTATTCGGAAAACGTAACTGTGCAATATATTTTATCGCACCATTAATAAAAGTTGTTGTAGATTTAATATTTTTTTCACATAATGATTTTTTTAAATCCAGGTGGTACCAATGATCTGCTATTTAAAATGTCAAAAATATTATTAAACGTTCTTATAAAACGTATGGTTCCTTTGCAACCTTGAAACTCCTTTAGTTTAAGTTTTTCATCACAATCAGCTACTGATTCACTTAATAATTGAACTGCGAGTCTAACCTCATTTTTTGCTTAAAGAAGTTTATATGAGCGCTACGTAACTTATTGCCAAGATGTAAGCCTTCTGTTTGCTGCAATGTGTCCAAAGCCTCAATGTACTTCCAATCAATAATATTTCCATCTCCATCTACAAGTACTTTTTTCTCCCCAAATGTGGTTCTTACCAATTTTATCATATGGCAAGGATCGAGAATGAAATATATTTTTTTATTATTACTTCCAAAAGATGTGTTAATATTGGGAAATTTGAAGGAACATCCCAATAAATTTCCCAAAGTAATATTTGATGGGGGACCAACGCAGGTGAGAGAAACAACTCGTACTCCAGTATTTTCTACCAAAACAATACATTGTTGAACAACTGAGTGTTTTTGTTGCCCACTTAACCCATTGGTTAGAAAATACCCAACTGGTAGTTTCCATGTTCCATTTATGCAAGAAATTAATAAGACAAATGCTTCCTTAGCCAACTCATTTCCGTCATCATTAATTTCAGTACCAAAATTTACATAACCATGAAAAACTTTTCCATCCCATTCTAGGTGTTGCCGTATAGAAATCTCATCAATTATTAGAGCACAAAGACAAGGGCTTTCACTATATTGTACCTGCTTCTGCAAGGTTCCAAGAGCTTCAGTTGTGAATCCTGGAGCAGCATTAATATTTTGCAGCCATTTGCCTATTGTGTTACTATGCGGTAAACAAGTATCAAAAGTTGTTCTCACATAGTTATAGGCCTTTGGAGAAAAAAAATTTAGACTTATAGCAAATTTGCGTAGCTCAGGTGAATATTTTTGCCTTTTCTTAGGTTGTCTTTGCAACATTTCTTTAGGTATTGAAGACATATTATCAAGGAGCATTGCATGTTCGTTAAGTATTAAATTCTTTGTCTCCAAATTTTGAATAATATTTTTAAGATCTATAACCTTATTCCTATACCTTTTTAAAGATTACTTAAGTACACGTATCTTTTTAGTTTTCTCCTTGCTTTCTGTTACTTCATTAAATAATCTTCGTCTTAACACTTTCTTCCTCGGCGAGTCAAAATCTAGTTTCCTCCTCGGCGAGTCAAAATCTAGTTGCTGGCTGGATGCTGATGGACCTAGGTTTGAGCTACTAGTAGGTACTCGTGCTCTCTTTCTTGTCTGAAAGCAGATACATAAAATGTATATATCTACCTATATATCTCTATATAATTAAATGAAATAAAGAAAACATTATTTACTAAACAATACACACAATATGACATATAAAAAAAAATCTAAATTTTACCTTTTTTGGCTGCAGGTATAACGACCCCCTTTTTATATTTATTTCAAATTTAGTTTTATAAAAAAACAAGCCAGTTATTTTAAAACTTACCCAGCTAGCAAGCAAGAGATCCTCCAAATTTGTATATCTCAGGGATGAGCTTTAACCTTTCCACCAATTTAGCTTGGATTGCTTAGATGTATATTTATATATACAGGGTTTTAGTTGGGCACCACCAGTTTTTTATATCTCAAGAATAGGTAATTAATCAAAACAACTACATTAAACAAAATACATATCTATTCAATAAAAACTGGAAAAAATGAATACAAATTCGGTTACAAAACGGAATGCACAGTAATTAAAATGAATGTCCGACAAAAGGTCGGTGTACAAAAAAGACAAAGCATAATACTAACTATAATGAAACTATAGGGTTAATCAAATATGGCAGTTAGCCAATAGACAATAATTGGTAACTACTCTGGTACACAACAAATAAAATAACATAAGACATCAAATGTCAAATGAACATAACTGTAAAAAACAAATACGTAAAGCAGCATAAGACATACGTTAGATTATGAACGTAAAGATACAAAACAAATATATAAAGCAAAGTAAGGCATAAATGTAAACTGAACATACGGTATAAACTTAATCAAATACATACATAAGGCACGGTAAGACAGAATTTGTCACATAAACGTAAAGATACAAAATATAAAGGTAAGGCAATATAAGATATAATTGTCTCGTAAACATACGGTATATATATATATATGTACTTAATCAAATACCAAAAGGCAAGGTAAGACATAATTTGTCACATAAACGTAAAGATACAAAACATATAGGTACGGCAATATAAGACATCATTGTCTAATAAACATACGTTATATACTTAAATACAAAAGGCAATGTAAGACATAATTTGTCACATAAACGTAAAGATACAAAACATCGGCAATAGACGACATTATTGTCTCATAAAGATACGGTATATACTTAACCAGATACAAAAGGCAAAGTAAGTCATCAATGTCAAATGAACACACGGTATACACGATAAATCTACTAAGCTTAAACTGAAGTTCACGCCATAACATAAGGTATTAATTGCCACGAAAGGGAGGTGCAAGAATAAGTTAAGCACTTACATTCGGTAATTGCCCAGGTGAACGTATTAACGGAAAAGGGGCGCACACTTTGCTAAATACAGTGAAATACCTGGTGAGGCTAGCCGATTCAGCGGTGGACAAATTCTTCCTATTACTCGCTGGAAACGGTACACTATATTTTTTTTACTCTTCGAAGTAGGGCAGCTGATTAGCTTGATTCGCAAAGGCACCACTTGACTGGATCCAAAAACACCACAACATAGCTGGGTCAATACACCGCATTCCATAAGGCAAAATACACCGCGGTAACTAAATGTACTATACCATATTACTTAATACGCCGCCACTAATTGTCTTTGGCAGCACTCACATACATCCGCACGCCATCATAGCTCCAGGCGGACTCTATACGTCCGTACTACTCCATCGCCCCAGGCGAACTCTACGTCTGCACTCTACCATCGCCCCAGGCGGACTGTCTGTCGATTCTCCATCGATCCGTTGCTAGCCCCGCGCATTCCCGTGTTTTTGACCAATCACAGGGCTATAGGTTACGCAAACTTTCGCGGAAACAGGCAAGGTCACGCACACTCCAGATTTAAATTTATAATGCACATAAAATACAAGAAACTCTTTTTAACAACATCAGAGATTATATTTATTTTCCCATATTATTCGGCATATGCATTTTTACTGAATGTTTTCGAGTTGCGTCCAGCCTTTGACTCTTTTCAAATATACTAATTTAAGCTAGCAGCGCCGTATTATCAAATTTTTAAATTAAATAGGCACTAACTTGCTGCGACCGCAAGTGGTTTAATCATTACTGATAGGGCTTTCTATTAGGCCAAAAAAGTGGACCGTTACACAGGTACTTTGGTAATTCGGGGAAAATTGTTGGTACAGCTCCATTCAACAAACGAACTCTTGTCTGGGTGTCAGTTTTGTAAAAGTAACATGCCTCAAAATGTTTGGAACAAAGTCTGGAATTTTTCGATGGTTCCCAATCATTAATTTTCGTATTAGAAATCCATACTTTACGTTTTTCTAAATCCTTAGGAAAACTAAAACAAATTTCAATGCATCTTTAAATTTTCGTTGAAAAAAAAACAATTTATAATAAATAAAATGAGCTTTCATTCATGTACTTCATTAGTTATAGTTACAGTAATACAAAAAAATTAAACGAAATTACTTAAAAATCTTAATTTGCAAATATTAAAAAAAATGTCTACGCCTCTGGAAATATGCAAATTCTGAACTAAGAACTGACCTTCGAATGACAATTAGTAATAAAAATAATTAAACTATCGTATAAAACTAAACTTAAATCTGTTATTATACAATTGACAATTAACATGCTAAAAGATTTTGATCGAAATATTACTCTTAGTATCAAAAAAATTAATTTAAAGCTAAGGTGTCACTCTTTTTACCTGTGAAAAGTAACTCCGGGCTCGTCTTTTTCGCTGCGACTTTTGCAGTTATATGCTGAACAATTCACCATTATAATGTTAACTGTTGTTTATTAATCACTGCCACTTTTTATTGATAAAAACACAAAAAACCACTTATGATCTACTAGCTTGTTGTGCCACATATAAAATGGCTACCGCTTCAATTTCGTCACAGCCACCGAACATACGGGAGATAGCATGCGCTGCATCCACTCTCTTTCCTAATCTAAGGTATGATCCGAGTAAAACGCAATGGTGTACGTTTTGCTGTACATCACAAAATGCTGTATAACTCATTAAAATTCCGGATAATACAGCGAAATTCCGTACATACCCAGGCAACACAGTTAGGTTTAAAATACGTTTATAAACGTATAAAGTGGTATATAAGTGAGTCTAGTATATCTATATACGTTTAATAAACGTGGCAGAAATCAGTCTTGGTTGAATTATGGTATAATATAAGTATATTAATTTGTAATATCATATACGTTTTCTAAATTATTATTGCATATACTTGTATTATACATATATTAGAAACTAAAGTATAAAAATACGTCTAATAAACGTGACAGAAATTAAGTCTTGGTTGAATTATGGTGTAAGATAGTATATTATTTTGTAATATCATATATACATTTTTAAATTATTTCTGCATATACGTGTTTTATAAATATATTATAAACCAAAATAAAAAATACGTGTAATAAACGTGACAGAAATTAAACCTTGGTTGAATTATGGTGTAATATAAGTATATTGATTTGTAATATCATATACGTTTTTTTAAATTGTTTCTGCATATACGTGTATTATAAATATATTATAAACTATAGTATAAAATACGTGTAATAAACGTGACAGAAATTAAGACTTGGTTGAATTATGGTGTAATATAAGTTTAATAATTTCTAATATCATATATGTTTTTTAAATTATTTCTGTATATACGTGTATTATAAACATATTTTAAACTAAAGTATAAAATACATATAATAAACATGACAGAAATTAGTCTTGGTTGAATTATATTGTAATATAAGTTTATTATTTTGTAATATAAAGGTTCTTTAAATTATTTCTGCATATACATGTATTATATACATGTTATATACTAAAGTATAAAAACGTGAAATAAACTTAACATAAATTAATCTTGGTTGAATTATGGTGTGGTATAAGATTACTAATTTGTAATATCCTATAGGTTTTTTAAATTATTTCTGCATATTCGTTTATTATAAACATGTTATAAATGAAAGTATAAATTAATACGTGTAATAAACGTGCACGAAATTAGTGTTGGTTAAATTATGATGTAACATAAGTTTATTAATTTGTAATATCATATACGTTTTTTAAACTACGTTTATTGTACGTTTATAACGATATAAAATAAAGTACGTTTAATGTAGATATGATATATTGAACTCAACAAACGAGCGTCAATGAAATATCACCAACGTTTTATTAAGAACGTTCAAGATTTGTAATTTCCTCTACATTTTCCCAAAGTAAGTTATAAACTCAGCATACACATAATTTGAGAATAAAATGTCAATAACTAATTCTGAGTTTCACGAACTCACTATTGTAATAAATTATTAATCATTTATTTAATTATTTCCAATAATTTGTCAGCACGCATTCAAATTCATATCTGGATCCGAATTCGCGGGTTTTTACCCCACCAATCATTTTTATTCCCGCGTACCGATGCAATATACCTATGCACGCGTTTCTTGGTGCTGTGAGCATGCAATGCAGACCGCCTCGGCAAGGTTCACATGGACTAGGTTCCGCCATAAATTATACAGTATTTATGCAATTGTAGTCCTTATAGTAAAGTGCTTTACGGACTGGCATGCTGGGTGACGTCGCGTCGGTGACATTCGACAACCTACTCGCCTGTACGAACCTTGTGTTTCGCCGAAGAAGTTAGATGGTTAGTCTCCCGACCACCGCGGCCCCCGACCCCTTCTATTGTCAGCATCAACAAAACAGCAAATTAACGTACCGAAGTGATTGCACAGGTGTCATATAGTCATAGCTGGTTTTCTGTTGTCATATTGTGTATTGGTGTTACTGGAAACTAAAAACAGGTAAACGTTAATAATTAAGTGTATTTATATGATAAATGATAAGCTTTGTTCAATTCCGAGTTCAATTCATTCTTATAATTTACTTTTGTCATTATAAGATACAACTTTTAGTGGAAACCTTCCATTGGAAATACCATTACCCAAAATAATTTTAGGCGTGCTTTATGTTTTATAGCAGTTATCCTTCCAAAATTATTTATTGATACATCCCTATGACACAGTAGTATAAAGAAAATCACTTTTCTTCTTTTTATTTTTACTTTTATTAGACTGTGTGTGATGACGTCATAGGTTATCCAGCTGTTAGGTGCATATTATTTGAAGCCAATAGGCACAGACGGATACAGATATAGTTTTAAGTTTTTTATACTGTCAACTAGAGAAAACGTATAAAATTTTCTAGTTTTGGGTGTTTGGAAAAATACAAAAACACGTCAAAAGGATTATCAATTTTTAAAATAAAATATAGAGGGTGTTAAAAAAATTCTCCATTACGTAACACATCTGAGAAAAATGTAAAAAAAAAGAATTTATTATGTAAAAATAAAGCAATCTGAAATTACTAATTAATTGACGTATTTTTATATTTTTGCAAACACCCAATAGGAGAAAAGTTATGAATTTTATGCGTTTCTTTTGGAACACACAACGTTTGTCGCATTTCTTACTTTTACTTGAATTTCGGTCATATACAGGGTGATAACGAAACCCAAACCGTCCCACCTCATCGTTATTTATATTCAGTTACTGTTAATATATCGATTTAAAACTTGTGAAGCCCCCCAGTATTATTTGCTGAAAATTTAATTCTTCAATATTTTAAATGTTTTTAGGTATACCTACCTAGCCGCCCATGACTGAAATCCTATTCTTTTCCATGACAAGTACTAAGTAATATAATTATAAATAAGTAAAATATGTTAATAAAAAAAAACAAGATATACCTTATCAAAGAGACAATTTAAGAGAAAATTTATAAAAAACGTAAAAATAGCTTTAAATGACATACACTTGAGATTACAGTCATACTCTTTTAGTTGTAGTAATAATTCTAACTTAGTTGGTATACAAAATAATGTGCAAATAAATGATGAGCCTGTTAGTTTTGAAAATTCGAACACAAATATTGAGACGTTTCAAACAAATGCAAATTATTTTAACGAATTCAATGATGACAGAATTTTAAGAAATGATAATGAACATAAAATTTTATTAAATAATCTGGTCGAAACCAGCAAAAATAACCTCTTAAATCAACACGTAACCGTTGATTTATTGGAATGTATAGAAAAACCAAGTAACAATATCCCGGAATTGCAGAGTGAAGAGAATTTTTGGGAGAAATTTAGAAAGTGGGCATGTGATAATGTTACCCATAAATGTATTAATGAATTAATTCCAATTATTAAAGACAAATTTCCATTTTTGAAAAAAGATGCTAGGTCAATTATGAGGACACCTAGGACAGTGCAAGTTACGCACATTGATAATAGTGATATTGTTTATTTTGGATTGGAGAAAGGATTATGTAAAAAAATATCCGAGGGTGGTTTAATAGTCGATACAGATAATTTTATTGAACTTCACATAAATATAGATGGAATGCAGCCATACAACAATATCACTCTTGAGTTTTGGCCTATTTTAGCTCGTGGCGTTCATTTAAAAAATTCCGATCCGTTTCCAGTTGCAATTTTTTGTGGATAAGATGGCAAACAATCACCTCTTAAAGGATTTCTTAACAGTTTTTTGGCAGAAAGTGAATTATTCTTGAAAACTGGCATTCTCTATTTAAACAAATTGTACAATATTAGGATTAGCTGTTTTTCTTGTTCTGCACCAGCAAGAGCGTATGTAAAACAGATCAAAGGTCATAACGCTAAACAGGGTTGTGAGAGATGTGTTATAAGTGGTAAACGTGAACAAACAAAGAGTTATTTTGAAGTGGGCACTATTTACGCTTCTAGAACGGATCAACAATTTTTTGGCGATATAGAAAACATAGAGCATATTAGGAATAAGTGTCCACTACTTAGACTTAAATTTGGTTTGGTTTCACAATTTATTTTAGATCCGATGCACCTGGTGTATTTAGGTGTAATGAAAAGGTTAATATTAAAGTATTGGGTTGAAGGAAAACGCCCCTATAAAATAAGTAGAACCGCTATTAATAATATTAATAAGCAAATTAAGTTCATCAGAAAGTACATAACTGACGATTTCCACAGGAAAATTCGCCCTCTTACAGATTTAAAAAGATGGAAGGCCTTAGAATATCGGTACTTTCTTTTGTATTGTGGACCTCTGGTTCTTAAAAATAATATAAATGCAGAATATTACAAGCACTTTTTGCTTTTACATTCTTCAATTTTTATATTAAATAGTGAACAGTTATTACAAAAATATTTAAATGAAGCAAGAGATGCAATAACAAAATTCGTGAATTTAAGTCCTCAGCTCTATAACAAGTTTTTTGTAACTTAAATGTACATTCTTTAACGCATATTTGTGATGATGTTGAAAGTTATGGCCCATTAGAAAATTATAGCTGTTTTAAGTTTGAAAACTATTTGGGAAAATTAAAGGGTAAAATTCGGGGTAAACATTTAAGGTGAATTTAGACAGACCTATATCTTAGTCCTAAATTAATATTAAACTAATACTTATCTTAAGAACCAAAATGCCCATTTATACAAAATTTTCTAAGATATTGACGCATGCGTATTTGTTATTGTTTTGACAACCGATTACTGGTAATTCTGGGTTTGTAGGTTAGATATTTTGAGATGTCGCCTTTGACTTCAAGAAGTTTTGCAATGGTTCAAAATAGAGCCATTTTATTATTTATCATTGTTGTCACTGGGTATTGCTATTTTAAAAAATATGTTGGTGATACAAAGAGATACAGAAGGTTTAAAGTGCGGCCACTAAATAGACAACGAAAACTATATGGACATTTTAATACTTTGATTAGGGATATGCTGTCAAAGGAACCAGATCATACTCAATTTTTCAAATACACAAGGATGACGCCAGAACTGTTTGGAAGTTTACTAGATATTGTTGGCTCATTGTTAAAAAAAGGATCCTACCAAAAACCCCCTCAACCCAGCGCATCGTCTCATGTTAACATTACAGTAAGTTAGAATTTATTAATGGTGAAATATTTGTTTACATTAGGTATATAATATTTGTAGTTACTTATCGGAAGGTTGCTCTATGCAAGAAATTGCATGGAACTACAGGATTGGACTTACAACAGTGCACTGTATAATTAAAGAAACATGCCAAGTTTTGTGGGATATTCTACAACCAATAGTTTTACCTTCACCATCCTGTGAGGAGTTCAAATGTATAGCTGAAGGATTTAAACAAAGATGGAATTTACCAAATTGCATAGGTGCTGTTGATGGGAAGCACATTAACATACAGTGTCCTAAATATAGTGGGTCTGAATACTTTAACTATAAAAAAATTTTTAGTATAGTGCTTATGGCAACTTGTGACGCATTCTACAGATTTACGTTTGTAGATATAGGCATTCCAGGATCTTATCATGATAGTTTTGTCTTTTCTAACAGTGCATTTGGACGAGCATTTCTTAATGGATATATTGATATACCGCCACCAAAAGAGCTGCCAAATAGCAATTTAAAAATTGATCATTATGTTGTAGCAGATCAAGCATTTCCGCTGCATAAGAACATTATGCGGCCTTATCCAGGAACTTATTTGGGGGAAGAAAAAAACATATTTAATTATCGTTTAAGCAGGGCGAGAAGAACAATAGAGAACACCTTCGGAATACTCGCACAGAGATGGAGAATTTTGAGAAAAAACAATCATAGGAAATGTTGACACCTGTGAGAGTATTGTAAAAGCTACTATTGTTCTTCACAATTTTCTGCAGAAAAAAGAGGAAGATATTCCAGAGGAACAGAGGCAATATTCTCCAATGGGTTATGCAGATTCGTTTGACGAAAATGAACGTCTGATATTGGGAATGTGGAGAGAAGAGGAGTATATGTTAAGATCTGCCACACGGTTGGGAAGTAACAATGCCACTAGAAGTGCACAAGGTGCTAGGGACAAATTAGCATCATATTTGGTGTCAGATGTTGGAAGTGTACCCTGGCAATACGACATAATTATGACAGGGTCATTACCCAATTAAATATTTATTTTTACTTTCTTTAACGTAGATCAGTCTTTGCTCTGTTTAGCTCAATGTATATACTAGTCTGTAGTAGTTTCTGCAGACAGCTGTGGTTTATAGATTTATTTATAAGCTTTATATTTACATATTATGTAAATTTTTAAATGGAAATAAATCAAATATAGAGAAAATAAAAATAATTATTGGTATACTCGTGTGAATTTTATTCTATTTAAAATTAAAAACAAATACAAATAGGTAAGTAGGTACGCTGAAAATAAAGTAGTTGTAAAATATATGCATATATATTATTAAGTAGATATCTTAGTAGTTATAGAAAAACAGTTAATCACTATCACTGTCCATTAATATTTTTATAATCTGGGCTTTCTTCCTCTTTCTTTTAGACATGGACTTGACTGCATTCAGTTCCATCCCTACGTAAGTGCCAAATGCAGCATTTTCATTTGTGACAATTTCCATATTGCCTTTGGTACCTAATGCTTCTATGGTTTTTTCGGCTGTATTTAAAAATTTTATAAAATCTGTATCACCTTTATTGCTTTTATGAGTAGTAACTCCCTTTCTTTTCAAGGACTTCATTTGATTTTGCTTACTACTGCCCGCAACATTTTCAATGTTTTCAATAGTATCTGATTCAACCAAAGTGGTTGACTCTGATATTTCACTTTCTACTTCATTTATATTTTCCAAGGCATTTTCGTTCAAAATTTGCGAGACTGAATCCCACACGTTTTCTTTATTTTGTGAACAATAATTGCTGGAACTTTTCTTAAATAATCTAAAAAGTGTGTATGTTGGAAACTTGAAAATAGTATTAAAAATATTTTAACTTACTTGCGTGGTACTACATATTCCTCTAAAAATTGGCATTGTTTATATAATGGCCATGAAACGGAGTATGCCCCAGAGCCCGATGGAACTTTTGATATATTTCTTCGCTTTCACATATTTCAGCTGTAAAATAAACAAGAAAATAAATTTTAACAATACAATTTTCACATCACTTTTTTTTTATATACCTAGAATTTCGTGACATTTTAATTAGAACCTACCTAATTAAAAATATTCATAAATAAATGATAAATACTTACGAGGCAAACTCATTATCGAGCCTATCGTTTTCCATGCATTTTCCAGAGCTCGTTTGTTCTTGTGCTCTTTGTTTTTTATCAAACACAACAAAAAACTGTTCAATATGTTGTAGTAATTGACTGTTGTCAGTTTTTATTTCCTCCATTTGGGAGAGCAGCGACATTTTCAGATTTTCACTTCCAGAATACCAAATGAGTGGAAACAAAAAAACGAATATGCATTTCTTTTTGCATATGCATAAGAATTTTAAGGTTATAGCACCTTTGACAGGATGTCGAAAACAAACAAGTTCACTAAGGCGCAAGCGCGAATCTTAGTACTAAGGCAATATTAAGAAAAAGTTAAAAAGTTGGGAACTTTCAAGGACGGATATTAAGACAAAAGACGCTACTAATTCAAGTATAAGAGTTTATAAACTTCACCATATAATATTGGCCTCTTAACTTCTTAAGATTAAGTTAAGACGAAGATAAGATTAAGATAGGTCTGTCTAAATTCACCTTTACCTCTTGAACAAGTTACAAATAGAATTAGAAAATGTGAAAGAAACGCTACTTTTCGTCAAAAAAATTTACCTCCGCTACAGAAGCTTATACCAGTTGAAATCGATCAGAGACCGAATTATTTTATTTGTAGAAAATTAAAAATTTATAACAAGTTAGTCGTTTCAACTAAAATCCCAGACAATATTATATCAGTTGGGAGAAAAATATGCAAAATAAAATATATTGTTTGTCTTGAATGTACCTATAAATTAATAGCAAATGTGTTTAAATATCTTGAAGACTTCTATAAATACCCCATTTAGTCATCGAAATTAGGAATTTTCTATGTTAGGGGCGAAGAAGAGCAAATTCAGTTTAATGTAGAAGATATATTTTTGAAGTACAAATCTTTTCCTTTTAAAAATAGATTTTTGGTATTTCCGATGGTACATCAAAAGCTTTTCTAATAAAATTAGAGGAATGTTTGTTTGTATTTATAGTGGAGTCATATACCTGAAAATTTTCATGACGTATGAAGAATCTGGAAATAGGGCAATTTAAAAAAATATATGTTTCAGACATTAGAAAGTCTATCTAAAATATTTCATCCGGCATTGACCAAAAGCTCTACATTTTATTTCGATTGTTTTAAAGAAAATTCGAATTGTTCCTAAACAAAATGTTTCGATAAAATTGTGTAGGTTAGAATTATTTAAATAAATTTCAAACTTGCAATATTGGTGATTTTTCGTGCTTTAAAAGCATATTTCTCGAAAATTCCGTGAAAATAATTCATTCATTTAATGCAAAGTATTCAAAAAAATCATCTTCAGCAGCGTTTGAGTTTTTTCTTGAGGGTAACAAATTCAGTTAAATAATTCAAACCTATATACATGTACATTTTATTACAAAAAATTAAATATTTCTTTGTCTTGACTTTAACCGATGAGATATTGAACCGCAACGCAACTAAAACATGAAAATATCTCAATTTTATTTACATACTTTTCCTATCATGGACATTTTTCGGAATATGACTCCACTATTAGATCTAGTTTAAATTTCAATAAACAATTATTATCTCGGAATAGAAGTTTACCCCATTTTAAATATATTTAAATATTGTCGAATCTTATCCTAAAAAACTTAAACGGTATAAACGTCATTTAACAATTTTATACGTTCTCTTTCTAACTTTTCTCTTAATTAATTACCTTTCAACAAATTTTAAAATTCTCCTAGACTTGTATCCCTAAAAATTCTTACAATTCATCGAAATACAACTTTACACAATAATGTACGCTGTCGTGGAGTTCGAGAATCGAGATTGCATGGTAGTGCCTCTGAGTTGGCTATGCGATAACCAGACGAAATGCTATTGGCCCAAGATTTCAACAGAAGAGCAGTTTTATTCTTATGTAAAATCTTGCAAAGATCCCAAATCATCTTGGAATAAATATACCGTTGGAATGATTTTGCATGTAGAAGGTATATTATGAATTGTAAATCTATATTTGAAATGACCCCACACACAATTTTTAGACGATTATGAGAAAGCAGACCAACATTTAATAAAGGCGATTGAAGAAAGTTGCACCTCTGATGGGGAAGTAGAGAAATTGGGGCTTAAGAACATCATAACACAGCAAGATGACCTGTTCGAAGCCTCATTGACCCCTAAGGCACAAAAGCAAACTTTAGGTGTTTGTCCACAAGACAACAACAATGATGAAAGGTAGGTCATATTTGATCTGGTAATTTATGTATTTATAAGCATTTTATTATTGTAACATCTGTTAGAACAGTCACCTCCTTTTAGCTAACTGCTGGAAGAAATTGGATTACATTCATAAAATTCCGAATTAATTTGAATTTTAAAGTAACGTTTTCTGAATAAAAAGTCATTACTCATAAGAAAAACTAGGTAGTTTGTGGTTTTCATATGATTAGTATGAAATATATATAATATTGTGTATATATATATATATATATATATATATATATATATATATATATATATATATATATATATATATATATATATATATATATATATATATATATATATATATATATATATATATATATATATATATATATATATATATATATATATATATATATATATATATATATATATATATAAATATATCGCACTGCTAGAAGAATACTGCCACAACTCAAAAAACCCCTAATTTGAGTTGTGTCCATAATAGGTATGCCTGGAGCCATATACATGTGATGGAATAATGTCAGAAGTCTGTTTGCAAAATTTGCCGTTAGAGAGCAGAAGTGTCGTTGTTGTTTTTATATAGTACTGTTGCCACAGCCAGTGGAATAGTGTCATTTGTGATTTGTTACAGTTAGTATTGTGGTGCTTCTACTTGAACAACGACACAATTCGAAAATATTTGGAGTTGTGACAGTCTTCTACCAGAAGGTAATTAACTTTTTCATTTATCTAATGTTATAACTCGAGATGTGTCACTTTTCCGCTATTAGAGATGTAAACATCGTTTCAAGGTGTAGTGTTTTTTTGTAGTGTCATTATTCTCGCAGAAATTTGCTATTAAATGAATCTCTGATGATATCATTTTGAGTTATAACGCTGTTCTTGTTGAAAATAAGCCAACACACAATTTGTTTTCAGTTTTACATATATTTTAAGTTGTGACATATAATTTCTTTTTCAGTCATTATGTCACATTCAAGAAGCAGGATGATTGTTGAAGCCGCGTTAAAAACATACAGAAATGAGAAGGAAAATTCAAAAGATATTAAAGTTGAAGAAATGCAACTTATATCAGAAATGCGAATGGAAAAAGATCAAGACATCAGGGTTGTCGATTGATCGGGGCAGGATGAAAATATGAAAAATGATTCAGATACTCAAAATGAAGACGTACAGTTTATAAATCAAATTCAAATAGAAACAAATCTAAACGTCAAGATTCCCGAGACATCAAAGGAGAACAAAAACAAAGATAATTTAGAAATTGAGATACAATCAGAGAGTACTGAAGCGTACAATCAACCATCGTGCTCAAAATGGAAATCGGAATCTATATCTGGCATGCGTTTACGATTACGAAGGCAGGAAGTGGTTGCAGATAAATTAGAACCACTGGAATGTTCATTCTCGACCTTTGAGGAAGATTTTGATGATAGTGACAATGATCCTAATTATGAATCTTCGTCATCTACATCAAAATATTATTATGATTCAGATAATATATCGAATTCATGTAATGACAAAGTTGAAAAAAAAACAAAGAAAATGAGATAAAAAAATAAACAAATCTTAGATTCAGTGAATGAAAATAAAGAAAATGAATCTTTAAATTCAGAACATGAAGAAAGTGTGTTTAAGAAATCTAAGAAGCGAATTGCACAACCAAACGAATGGAAAAAGAACAAAGCCAAGCTTCTTCGCAATGCTGGCAAGGAGTACACAAACCGAGCTTCAAAGGTTGTTGGAGCAAAAAAATACGTACACCATGCGGTGAAAAATGTAGGCTCAAATGTTCGAGTAAAATTGCACCAGAAAATAGGCGTACTATATTTGACAAATACTGGGACATGAGGAATTTAACACGCCAACGCGATTTTTTATCAAAGAATATAGTACAAGTCAAGCCTAGTTACAGATACCAAAGACCAGGAAGTACTGGATCTCTCAACCATGCATTTTACTTTGAGGTTAATGGTCACCGAATAAGAGTATGTAAACATTTTTTCAAAAGTACTCTCGACATTAATGACAGACCTATTAGAACAGTTATTGCAAAGTCAGAAAATGGTTTTACTGAAGGAGAACTTCGAGGTTGTCACAGGAATCATAACCGACTTGATGCTTCAATAAAAGATGGAGTTAGAAAGCACATTGATTCCATACCTCGTATCGAAAGCCACTATCTGCGTGCTCAGAGTACTAGAGAATTTATTGAAGGTGGTAAGACGATTGCTGATTTACACAGGGATTATGTAGCCAATTGTAACGCAGAAGGCCTCCCTGTAGCTAAATTGAGTATGTTTGCCCGAATCTTTAATACCGAATACAATTTATTGTTCTTTACCCCTAAAAAAGACCAATGCGAGCTATGCACTGCTTTCGAAAATGCCCAAAATGAAGATAAAGAAGCATTAAGACTAAAGTATGACACGCATCAACGCGAGAAGCAATTGTCAAGGATAGAAAAAAATCAGGACAAGGAGAAGGCTAAAATGACAAAAAATATGAAAGTTGCCACCTACGATTTGCAAGCTGTATTGCCTGTACCCAGAGGTGACGTATCAACGTTTTATTACAAATCTAAATTAAATTCATACAATCTTACAATTTGTGAGCTGAACTCTCAAATCGTAGAATGCTATACTTGGCATGAAGGCGAAGGAAAAAGAGGGGCTATCGAAATTGGCAGTTGTGTTTGGAAATACTTAGAAAAGACAGCAAACCTCGTCAACGATGATGATTTAGACATTATTTTATATAGTGATAACTGTTGTGGCCAACAGAAGAATAGATTCCTCATATCCATGTACATGCACGCTGTTGCTTATTTAAAAATAAAGTCCATTACCCATAAATTTTTTATAACAGGTCACACTCAAAATGAAGGTGACAGCGTCCACTCAGTCATTGAAAAAGCGATCAAGAGACATTTAAAAAGTGGAGCTATTTACGTTCCTGCGCAATATGTTTCCATTATTCGTGGAGCTAAAAAAAGTGGATTACCGTATAATGTAAATGAACTGGCACACGAAGACTTTTTTTGATTTAAAAGCTCTAGCATATTCCATTGGAAGCAATTTCTCGAAAACAATTGACAATGAGACCGTGAAAATGACAGACATTAAGGTGATCAAAGTAGAGAAAAGCAGTCCTTACACATTTTCTTTCAAAACATCCTACTCTAAGGATAATTATAAAAAAAGTCGAAGTGAGTAACAGAAGAAAGTCAAAATCTGTACCTGCCCAATTAGTACTTCAGCCAGCGTACCATGGAAAGTTGTTAATAGGAGACAAAAAGAAAGCTCATCTTCTCGAACTACTTAAGCATAATAACATTAAAAAATTTTATACTACTTTTTATGAGTCCTTATTTCAATAATTTATTACTTGAAGTTGACATATTTAAGTTTTTTAATAATATTCTAGTTTTGTCAAACATCTTAGTTTAATATTACATTGATGTTTTCATTAAGAGTGTTATTTATTTCGTGAGCTATGTACCTACTTTTATAACCGACATAAGTATTTTAAAAACACAACCAACAGTGCAAGAACAGTGACACAACTAAAAAAAAAAATCTTTTGAGTACTCCTGAACGCTTTAAATAACAAGTCTCAACAAAGTCACTTAAGGTTTATTCAAGGAACATTATAAACTTCATTGTATCCAAATGGCGCAATTGTAACTGTAATAGTTTCCTCAATATTTAAGGATATTTAATTAAAATTTCGTTTTTTCCCTCTCCTGAAAATTCGAATTTTTTTAAGTTGTGACAGTATTCTTCTAGGAGTGCGATATATATATAAATATATATATATATATATATATATATATATATATATATATATATATATATATATATATATATATATATATATATATATATATATATATATATATATATATATATATATATATATATATATATATATATATATATATATATACTTGCTTAAACATACATAAAATATATTCATTAAATTTCACACCATCAGATGAGGATGCCGTTAGAGGAATGAGCTCTTCAAGCAGCACCTCTACCCGTGGGAAGAGGAAGAAAGTCACCACTTCACTGTCTCGCAAGTTATTGCTTTCGAAAAAGTAAGGGATTGCTCAGTGCATATATACCAAAAAAAGTTGTAATAAACATAAAAATATTTTCATTTCTATTCAGTACATTATTGTTTTATTATTATTAGGAAAAAAGGAGAAAACTCATTGGCGAGTGAATTCAGTGAGGAGGAATCCTTAGCCGAAAACTCACGAAAGATGACACCGATCTAACCTACCCCACCCAACGTAATAGTAACCTCTAACGTAGCACTCACAGCTAATGTAACATCCAGAACCCCTGTACCACTCGGAACCATAGCACCACCAACTACCGCAGCCTCCCAAAATATCGCAAGTAACGAAGTAATCCTTGAACGTCTGGCACAGATTTTACTTTGCCAGGAGCAACATACCTTGATACTTGATAATATATTAAAAGCACAACAAGCAATAAATATGCAAACGATTAATAGACCACCCAATGTACCAACTTTTCCTGTATCTACGAAAGCGGAGTATAAAGCACTAGAAATTTTTTAGAAAATGAAGGAAACTTTTGTGGGCCGCAGACATATATTAATGTATTATAAAATTTTCAGAAAGCTCGTTTGAAATTGATATCGGCCCCCAGTAGCACAAGCATATTGGAAAAATATTATTTCCACATATTGGCCGAATATTGTAAACGACAGACATTGTTGGTATTGGCACAATATAATTGTAACATATAGGTTCAATATTCACCTCAAATATTTCACCAGTATTGTATTTTATTATTGGTCCAATGTTGAAATTAACTGATGGGCCAATGTTGGTAAACTAATATTGGCACAATATACATTTATATTATTGGCAGGATATGTTGATATGATATATAACCAATATCGTAATTAAAACAATATTGGTGACATATTCCAGTAAAATATTCTGCCAATATTAAAAAAATATATTGTACCAATTTCGTACTTAATTTAGAATTGTAACATATTAATATATAATAATCACAATGCTAAATTAAATTACTAGATTGACAATAACATTGCAATGAACATTTGGTGGCAAATTAAATATGTTGGATTGATTGTATAATTTATCAGTATAAAATAATACTAAAAGGCCAGTTGTATGAATAAAATCCATCAGTCAAAGATTTAGCCAAACTTGGTTC
Source organism: Rhamnusium bicolor (assembly GCA_029963845.1). NCBI lineage: Eukaryota > Metazoa > Arthropoda > Insecta > Coleoptera > Cerambycidae > Rhamnusium > Rhamnusium bicolor. Next base: position 710,919 of record JANEYF010004595.1, on the reverse strand, counting down.
AAAAACTAAGGATACCATTATTGTAACAATTGTATCGTTGGATTTTAAATCAAGTTCAGTAGAACTTTTACTTACCTACTTTCGTACAATAATTGGCCCTTTATAAGGAACAATATTACAACCGTTGCAAAATAAATTATTTTATTTTAGTCAACTCATTAAAAGAGTTATGTTGAAAGTATATCATACTGTCGTTTACTATGAGGCCAATATGTGGAGTTTTTGTAGTATAGATATATATGTATCTATTCTCTTATTCATATTACTATAAACATATATATTTTAGTGATTATAAATTAGACATTGCTAATAAACAAAAAATGTAAACAGATAAAACAGATCATATAGCTTAATACAATATACATACATCAGTAATACTTACTTTCAAACTCAGCTGCTAAGCAAACAAAATTATTGTTTTATATGAGAACTGAAGAATTATGACTTGCTAACAAAAATAGAACAATTGTAAAACAAAAGACATATTTCTATTAATAATAAAAAACATCATATATCAGCTTTTTAGAGCAAAGGCAAAATTAAGTTTAAATATATAAAAAAGTAGAGCTTATAGGTACAAATAATTAGGTCCTATTTTTTTCTCTAGATTTTCTTCCACCTTTCTTGTCATTGGCTCCTGCCTGCCAAATAGGTAGAGATTGACCTGTTTAATTCTTTATCGATAACATTTTTAAACCGTTTTCGCACAGCTCCTAACAATGAATCATTATCTATTAGATTAAAATTAAATATTAATATATAGGTACTCCCTTAATACTGCGTTATAGCATTTGAGTTTTTGAACAGAAAGTTTTCCTTTCTTGCCTTCTGAGTAACGGATCGATAGCTCCTTCGAAAACAGTTTGTTCATACAGGTATAAACCGCTTTATGATATCTATCTTCCCCACAAAGATAAAGACACTCGACCTATAAAATAAAAATGTTTATAAAAATAAAACTAGAGAAAACCGAATTCATTTTCTTACAAAAATGTCAAATTTCTGTTAGTCATTTAATATCAGCTCAGTAGATTCCAAAGATTCATCATCTTGTAGTGGCACCTGCCACGAAGATTCATTGTTGGCGCCATATACTGCACTTCCTGTCAACTGAAGTTCTTCTAATTGGCTTAGCCGTTTGTTAAGTTGTTTACGCATGTCACCTATTAATTATAATCATAGGATTCATGATGCGTATTAGATTAGTATTTTTAATAAGTTTATTATATTGGCAGCATATTCTCCCAATATAAGGACAATGTTTCCAAAACAATAATTATAGGTTGTTTTATATTTTGCTCATCACACAAATATTAGCTGTATTATGACCCATGGTTGAAAGAAAACAAGATCAATTGTAATTAATGTAAACCAAAAAATAAAAAATAAATAACAATTTTTTTACTGTGTGTTGCATTTTCTGTTTAAATAATTTTAAATACTGTTAAGAGTTGCGAAGGTAACTAAAATATAATCAGTAGGTACTTACATTTTAATAACCAAATAATAATCACACTGGACACTGTTAAAATATAAATTATTTATTACAATAACGTGAAACACAAGCAACGACAAACACCAACACATAAATGCCGAGTAAATTTAGCAGCATCAGCCAGCATCGTGTCATCGCGATCTCGTGATGCGTGCTTGCGCGCGGCGATTTCAACGGCTGCGTATCTAGCGTCCAGTTTCTCAACAAAAAAGGTTGTCTCTTATGAAATTTATAATTGCAATTTGCAATACTTATAGTATAAAACAACACATACTTTTTAGTTAACCTTCTATTACCGATGAAGTATGAAGAGTGCAATACAATTGTCAAAATTATTCAGGCACATTTGACCTTTAATCAAAGTAAATGCTAATTTGTATTATGATTTAACCTTTCGAAAACCAATCTTGACGTCATGCGTCAGTCACTCACGAACTCGTGTTCGCCGGGACACAGCTACTAGAATGATAATACGTTTACGCGCGAAATAATTGAAAATATGAATCTATAGTACCTAGCCTAAACAATTGGGATTTATTATTGTAGATAGACACCAATATTATAATACAAATTTTAACACAGCAGAAAATTTAATTTTACTTTAGTATATTTTTAATTTAGTTTAATTTAGTTATATTTTTAATTAATTTTATAAGAAAAAATTAAATCGATAAACACTGAAAATTAATTTACCTAGTGGGTATGAATTTTTTTTTAAATAATATTTATACAACAACAAAGGTGTTTATCACATTACGCATACGACAACATGATTTGTGCGATACTTTTTATATTGGGCCTATCAGGGAAATATATTGGTTGTATATATTGGAAATAATCTTGTATCGTACATGTTGCCAATGTAGGTCAAACATTTCCGATGTTAAATGTTTAATATTTATATGTTTATATAACAACTTTTAAGATCTATGAAATTAAAATCTAATAACTATAAATTATATAATAATAACATAAAATACTATAAGAATAATAATATTGGTCCTATGAAGGAGAAATATTAACTGCATATATTGGAAGCGGGTATCTGACCAATATAATACCAATGTAAATTAAATGTTTAAGAAATATATTGCGAGTTTACACCTCTAAAACCATTTTAAAAATAAGTAATAATATTAATAATAGTTTTTTGTCACTACGATGGAAGACAAGTTTTAAATTTATATTTGTAATAATTGAACACGTTTTGCTAAAATATATGCCCAATATGAGGCCGATAATTAAACACATTGTTATTTTACAACCTACTAATTGGATATTGGGCCATTGTAGGAAAAATATTGGTTATATATATTGTATGCCTGTCTTTAACCGATATATGACCAATATTGGTTAAATTCACCGAATATTGGCTCTAGTTGCAATATATTACCCATATAAATCCATTATGGGACCAACATCTTGTGCTACTGGGGAGGCAGCAGTGTTAGAAAAGCTGTTATGAATATGTTAACATTTTTATTAACAAACAAAGTTGCTATGAAATTTAGCCATGCTGGTAGAGAAAAAAGGCCGTTTAAGGATACAAAAACAATGAACTGTATTCGTGGTAGGTTTCCTAATTATTTTATTTTATTTGCTCAATATATGTTTAAATTAAATTTCAGAATCAATTCAAGAACATTTTTTAAGAACAGAAGTACCCTACAGTAATGGAGATATTATCTCGGCCGTTCAAGATTGGCTGAAGTTGGCCAAGGCTAGATACAATTATCATGAAATGAAAGGAAACTAAGTTATTTTGGTGTATTATATATTATTAAAATTAAAAATGTTTATTACATAAAATATTAGAATAAGAACTAACTTATTTTGGTTATAAGCTGTAATGAATTTACTTTTTAAGTTTTTAATTACAGTAACTGAGTTTATAATTTTATATAAAATGATTCCTAGAAATATTTTAATTTTAATATATTTTTATGACTTAATGGTGATGAAGTTACTTTATTACTCGTAAAATAAATGCAAAAACAAAGGCGTAACTTCAAATTTCACTTTTAATTTTAATCGGAGAAAAACTATGATTATGTCATACTATACTATGCGTCTCATATAGTCTTATACCATAAATTGATGATAATTGGTAAATAACGTTCTTAGCAACACACAAATTCAAAATAACTTTTTCGTTTTTTGCGTCTTCTGTAAAATTTACTGATTTGCAGTTACGTCGATATTCTACTGGGGCAGCGATATGTGGTTTTTGACATTTGACATTTCATATGGCGTTTTATTAAATTTTAACGCTTTGGTTGGTGTTAAATTAATTAAATACGTGCTTGTAAGCACAGCTTCACCCCAAAATATTTTATTTAAATGGGCACCAATAAGCATAGATCGAGCCTTTTCTGAAATTGTGCGCATCATTCGTTCGGCTACACCGTTTTGATCAGGTGTATGAGGTACAGTTAAATGATAGGTTATATCTTTTTGCACACAAAAGTCCTTAAACTCGTTCGATAAATATTCTCTACCATTGTCACTATAGAGATATACTATTTTTAAATTAAATTTGGCTTCGCTTTTAGCTACGAAGTCTTTAAATGCATTAATTACATCTGACTTATACATACATACATACCTATGTAGGTCAGTAAATAAACTATAGTGTAGTGAGTATATTCGTCAATACATGTGACAAAATAATTTTTATTATTAATTGCGAGAGGAGTTATTGGCCCACAAACATCAGTATGAACTATATATAAGGTCTTTTAATATGGATTTTATCTTTTGATTTTGCAAATGGTAATTTTGATTGCAAGCCTCACATAACTGATTTGTTGGAGTAATTTGTGAGATTAAATCCGCATCTTTAATTATTTGATTACGTTTTAAATTTGAAACTTGTAACCAGGTTTGGTTACATTGCAGGTTCAACTAGCTAAATATCAATGTATTTCTTGTGGACCGTTGTCCACCGTACATGTAACAAGGTTTTGTTCATGTCAAGTTCTGTAATATATTTCTTATAGACAGTTGTCTAAGCATAGAAATAAAAGGTGTGAAAACGTTATTTGAGTTTCCTTGACTTATTTCTACTTTCAGGTATAAAAGTGAAATCTAAGGACATAAACATAAAGTCAAATCTTATATTAAGTACTCTTTCAAAACATATATCAGTGCCGTGCAGATTAGTGGTCATATTAATTGATAAAAATTAGGTAATCACATTAAAGCAAATTAAATCTCATAAATGAAACAAAGTAATACCAAACTTTATAAACGTACCTGTGAGCTTACAATAACGCAACAAATTTGGAGTGCCACCACTAAAACTAGACGATCACGAAAAAGATCAATTAATTAAATATTACCTGTCACTTCACGACAGGTGAGACTTAGTAAAAAGGGAATAAAGGATAAAATTAAATAAACAATAAATGATAGGAGGGGGGGTGGGTCGTCACACTGGTGCTGTGATCAGGATAAAATAAATTAAATGTACGAGGGGGGTTGGGCCGTCACACAGATTTTTACAGGGAGCATCATATTGTTCATCGGAATTCAACTCATTATAATTTAATTTTATATTAAGCGGGGTTTCAACAGGTTTAGAGTTGTTCATATTAAACTTTGTTAAGACACTTTGTAGATAGTTACTTTGATCTAATATAATTTCATCCTCATTTCTGCTAACTTTTATACCAAGAGATATGTTTATTTCTTTTAAATCTACCATTTTAAATGTTTTCTTTAAATAATTTTTAAAATTAGTCATGGTATTTACATCAAAAGTAGCAATTACTAAATCGTCTACGTATAGTATTAAATAAATATTTTTAGTAACATGACCTTTATCTTGAAAATATAAACAACGATCGACTAAGGAATTTGTAAACCCATGTTGTTTTAGAACCTTATCAAAATGTTCAAACCAACATCTTGCTGACTGTTTTAATCCATATGTATATAGATTTTTTAATTTACATACATGGTTTTCTTTGGCCGTTATTCTTTCTGGGCCCATAACCTATTGGGATTTTGGAGCCTGTAGGAGGATTTTAAATGAAACACTAGAATGGCGGTAACTGATCATTTCTATGTCCTCTTTTTATTACAGTTTTAGGTAGAGTAACTATTATATATGTTTGAAAGAAACAATTCTTAGTAATATTTTGTTTATGAACGTGATCTTTCTGTAAACTATAAAGAGGCACAAAGTGGGAGCTCTACTGACATTGAACTTAATGTATCGAATGATTTTTGTACTTATTTCCAATAGGCTCTTTTATAATAAGTACATTTTTTCATTTTACATTGTGGTCTTGCCAAAATATTGGCTACAGCCTGAACTGTACTCCGTCATTGTCATTAATTAAACTTAAATAAGTAGCGCGTTCCGAAACGTCAATTTTTTAAATCATTTTATTTGACATTTATTTGTTTTCATTTCAAATTAATATTCGTTAGTGTTCCATAAAATAAATAATCTTTTAAAAAAAGGGCAGTTAAAATATAAAACAAAATCTAGCAACAAGTGCGTAGAAAATATTATAAACAGGCAGGCGTCTGAACGTCTGGAATTAATAAACATAATAAATAAAAGGTGCGTTTTATTGCTACAATTCTGCCACCAGAATGACAAACTTGGTCGTTTTGTTGCTCACCATTCTAATTCCAGTTTGATACTTTTCATCCTGTCTCACAAGACGGAAGCATCGGTAGCAAGTCGGGGTGGGGCGATATGTCAAACGGCCAAACGAGGACTTGAGGGTTATGTTAGTGTTTATTTCATTGAGTTAGAAGGTACTGGAATATTCATTCCAATTATTATTAACAATGGAAATAAATTTAATAAGAACCAATAGCGGCGAATATGTGTGGTTTAATTTACAAAGTAAGTTTGTTTGTACTAATATAAAAATCAACATTTGAAAGAATACATTTTGGTATTCTATTTTCTGTACTTATCCTTCTGTTATTTTATTGTAGCTAACGCATACCAGTTTGTAAATCTTGAAGACTCTGAATCCGAAACTTCCCCAAAGGAATTAAATGTATCGACTAACGAAAATGTTTTAAAAAAAAATTTGTGGGACAGTCAGCAAACATTGCTATTTTTGTCTTTATGTGGAAGTCAAAAAGACAAATTAAATAGTCCAAGATACAAAAAATCTGAAATATATAAGGAAATATCATGAGAAATGCATAAAGAAGGGTGCAGTTTTAGTGCCGAACAATGCATGAATCGAATGAAAACTTTAATAAGCAAGTATAAAGAAATTAAAGACCATAATAATAAAAGTGGTAACTCCCATAAAAATTGGGAATACTTCGACATTATGGCAGAATATTTCGGCGAAAGGCCAGGAGTATCTGCTAGAGCAGCATGTTCACAAATCTGTCTAAACTGAAAGAAAATAATGAAAAAAGTTCTACTGACGTGTCTTTATCTTTTACATCTGCTACTGAGGACACTGAAGAGGACGGAGCCGCCAAACCAAAAAAGAAAAAAATTAATAAGCGGGTAAGTCCAAGGACAGAGATGATAACCTGGCTGAAGGATTATAAAAACGATGTGAATGAACGAGAGAAGAGAAGAATTAAATTGGCTGAACAACAACATAAGGAAACAAAGGTAATGCTTTCAGAAATATTGACCATGCTGAAGAAGTAAAAATGAAGCGAAATGATTTATTTCGTACATTATTTTTTTTTATATCTACTTATATATTACTATTTGATTTTGTTATGGAAAATAAAGGTCTATAAAGTTTAATTTAAATTCAATACTTTTATTATTATTATTTTATGTTCAACCACTCGGAAAGTGTGCTAGTACTAAGCTAACTTGAAATCATTTCTTATATTTCATAAAAATGCTATCGTGTTATATTTCGTTCCCGGTTAGAGTCCATGAAATTAATCACTGTTTACATTACTCGGCTTACCGCCAGTTTAGGTCCTAAAGGCGGAAATACACGGTTCAATTTGGTTGACCAATTTGGTTGAATCAACCAATTTGAACAGTGTATTTTATCAGTCAATGAAAGTGTTCAACCAAATTGGACATTGAAAGAAGTCGAGCGAATTTCTACTTTTTTGTTCAATGTGTTTTTCAACGGGACGATTCATCCATATTTGACACGTCTATACACGAGTGTTGAACATGAAATATTTTATTCAATGGAGAGGTTCAATCGTTGTAGCTATTTGTTTGATTTGTGTTGAGAATTCGCGAAATATTTAGTATTATAATTAATTATTATTTATATTTTGTTATACGTTATTCATTTAAAATGGTGTATAAATGGAAAGAAGATGACACGCCGATATTTCTTGATTTATACAAAAATCATGAGTGCCTCTGGAATAATAAATGTGAAAAATATAAAAACAGGGTATTGAGAGACAAGGCCATGAAGTCTCTGTTATTAGAGTTAAATATTCCACAACTTTCCGAAAATGGGATTAAATTAAAAATAAAGAGTATTCGTACTCGATATATGGCAGAATTGAACAAGGTACTTAAATCAGAAAAAAGTGGCATTGGCAGAGATGAAATATACGTGCTTAAATTATTTTGGTTTGCACAAGCGGATTCATTTTTACGCTCAGTTTCAATATCCAAAAACTCTTCATCAAATTTGGTAAGTACAAAATAAACACTTTATTAAATTCTTTAAATCATAATAAAACAAAAGGTACAGAAATAATATACTTAGTATTCCAAACAGAAATATTAAGTAATACAAAATAGGTATTTATGAAAATCTAAATCATTTTCCACTGCCAAGGAACAATGTTTGTAGTAACGAATTTCTCTGCGTAGGAGTCCCTAGTCAATGCAGCTGTTTTTTAAAAATTGTCGCTTGATACATTTGTTAGGTCAAGAAGTCCACCATGCTTTGTATTTCTCCATTTTCCTAAATCAATGCTGCCAGTGTTCCAATTTTCTGTGTCAACCGAATCTTGTGTTCTGTTTAATTGCTTAGGATTTGATGTTTTTCGAAGCCAGTTGTGTAGAGCACAGGCCGTTTTCACAATTTGTTCGCATGTGTTGGGTCGCAACGGGATAGGCTTTTCAAATATGCGAAATCTGGAAACCAATAATACAAAAGCATTTTCCACCATTCGACGGGCACGTGAAAGTCTATAATTAAATATTTTTTTGTTGTTCCGTTAGAAAAGTGTTTCTTGCATAAGGTTTCAATATGTTGGTTCTTAAAGGAAAAGCATCATCTGCAACAAACAATCCTTCTGGGGGTATATTACGAATATTATTTTGTAGTGCTTCATTAATTGATGACTTTGAGAACACTGATGCATCATTAGCTCTTCCATTGGTGCCCACATCTAGGTATAAGAAATTATAATTGGCATCAACAATAGCAAATAAAATTATACTAAATGTGTGTTTGTAATTATAGTATTCTGAGCCAGTATTGGCGGGGCAGCGTATAAGCACATGCTTGCCATCCATTGCCCCACAACAATTAGGAAAATTCCATAGCGAATTATAATTTTCCATTATTACTTTCCATTCTTCTGCCGTTGTTGATACCTAAAATAAAACAGTATTATTTTCAGAAACTTCCTGAATTGTCCGAGGGTCACGAGAATGAAGTTAATGATGACAGTGAGACAGGAGGTAATAATGAATCAGAAATTCAAGAAACTGACAATATACAAGGTACCGACAACTCAGAAGCGAAAATTATAGAAAATAATAAAACCCGCAATGAGGCAATCCCATGTACATCAAAAAAGGGAGGCACAAAAAGGCCTGCTTCCGGAGTATCCTTTGAAAGAGCAATTAATAAGCTTCAAAAAATTGCAGAAGACAACAGAAGAACCAGTAATCAAGAAAATGAATTTGATTTGTTTTGCAAAAGTTTAGCGATACAATTGACAAATATGCCGCTTAGCCGAGCTCTCATTTGCCATGAAAAATTGCAATCCGTTATGACACAAGAGCGTCTTTCGCAAATGCTGAATAATTCAGGCAATGAAAGACAATATAATATGCCAAATTCTCCATCAGTTTCAAGTATTTCTAAGAATACTTCGTATCCTAATATGTACACTGATACTGAATATTCCAATGACACAATACATGATGTGATGTCTCCTGCATCTTCCAATTATCCAAGTAATGATAATCCACCAGAAAATTATACAGACAATGATTTACTGTCGCAAGCTTTAAATTCAATCATAGAGTTGTAATATGAATATACATATAAATATTCTATGTCAGAGAATGAACTAAATAAATATTATTTAATAAATTTGTTCTGCTTACCTTGATATACTCTTCCAGGACTTCCCAAATTTCTTTACATATTTTAGGCACAAATCTTCCAATACTACATCTTGGTACTCTATATAAAGCTTCTAATGTTCCATAGGTATCACCCGTTGCAAGATATCGCAACGTGATTTGCAGTTTCAGTCTTGATGGAAGTGCCTCCCTCATAATCGTATTTTGTTTTTAAATTTTTGACTTAACTTTCTCATAAAGTTCTTCAAATTGATTTTCAGACATACGTAGGTGATTCCTATAGGATTCTGGATCTTCCACTGCTATTTCCGCCAGTCAATTTTTTGATGCTCCGTCCGGTCAAATTAGACCAATAAAGAAGAGTAAAGGTACATAAATTTACAGCAAGCTGAAAGTGCGTGTAATTGTTTAAAACATAGTTAAAAATAACATCTGAAAGTTCCTCATCATTCCGATGCCTGGAAAAAAATTTATTCGAGGTCAAAGGTCAAAAATCTTAAAAAAAATTGGTTTTTCACGATTTTCAGCAAAACGGTAAGTTTTATCATAAAATTATCTCAGACACAATTTGTAGATCATAAAATTCTCTATAAAAAATGTACCAATACTTTTTTTCTTAGAACTACCGTTTCTGAGATATAACGAGTCAAATAATTGTAAAAGTTGTAATCGTCATAATATGCATAAGTACGCCACGTAGATACATCTCTGAAGCTGTAATATAACTAAAAATATTTTTCAATCGGTATACATAAGTATAACTATGAGAATATCAGGTAGAATGAAATCTAGTCCCTTAATTTATACGCCAGTGTAACCTTGAGACAACATCTGTCTCCCTGTTCAATTGTGTGCGTGGCTAGGGTCGTATACCTGCTTTGTGTCATAATGCCCAATAAATGAAATACCGTTAGTCTTGAGCGCCACGCTGTAGTGAAAACACGTGTTTAATCTAACCTATTTCGTGCTGTTTTGAGTTTTATAATAAAAATGTCAGAATATTGTTTTATTTGTAAGAAACTTTTAACTGAAGGTAAAATTTCAACTGTTGAACGTGGTATGAAGACATTAATCAATGCAAGTATCGAAAGAGCAGATGAGTTTTTCAGAATATCTAAAAAATCAGAAATCTGTGACAGTACATGAAGATTGTCGTAAAAATTATACTCGAAAGTGTTCTATTGCTGCAGCTAAAAGACAACGCGAAGAGCATGAAGCCAGTACATCAACAGTAAATCCTCCTCGTACAAGATCACGTGTAAGTGATTCAGCTTTTTGTTTTACAAATCTATGCTTATTTTGCGGCAAGGAATTGAATGAAGAGCATGAGAGAAGAAAATCCGTAGATTCTCGCCGTCGAATTAGCCAAGTAAGTACTCTTGATTTTAAAGACTCAATTTTGGAAGTAGCTCGGACTCGTTCCGATGCCACAGCAAAAGCCGTTATTGCTCGAATCGAATATGAATATGATTTGGTTGCTGCTGAAGCTAAGTATCATCGAGATTGCCAGGTTTCTTTCTTGAAACCTTCCACTGGGGTAAAGTTGGTCGTCCTCAAGACGAAGCTATGAATCTGGCAATGGATGAAATATTTACTTACATTGAAAATAGCGATGACTGTCAGTTCACTTTAAATGAACTAAGTAATGTTTGCAAAACTACAACTTTAGATAATAGGACGATAAAGATGCGACTAAAAATTAAGTATGGGGATAAACTTATTATCACAGAAAAATCGGGAGCATCAACATTTATATGCTTAAAAGACAATCATCATGATATTTTGAATAAAGCTTGGTACGAAAAAAAAAATGAATATAAAAGAATTCTAGAAGCAGCAGCGGCTATCATTCGCGAAGATATTCAAGCCGCAGTGTTTGATAATTCTAACTACCCTCCACCAGGTCGCATGTTTGAAGATTTAAACAATAAAATTCCAGAGTCGTTGACATATTTCACGGAACGAGTGATTTTAAAGAATAAACGATCGAATTTAGATCATTTAAAATTAATATGCACAAATATTTGCCATAGTATTATGACTGCTGTTCGACCAAGGTCTTTTAAGTCTAAATTACAATTAGGCCTCGCAGTTTTTTTTCATCGACGATTCGGCTCTAAACGCCTCATACAAATTTTTTCGTCCTTTGGTTTGTGTGCATCTTATAATGATACAATAATGTACGAAGCAGCAGCAGTTTTTCATCGTCCTCCTCATGTTTTACCGCCAGAAAGTGGAACACTTATTCAATACGTTGCAGACAATGCTGATATCAATGTCAATACCTTAGACGGTAATAACACGCTCCACATAATGGGTATTAATCAAATTGTTACCCCAAAACAATCGGTTTTACTGGAAGAACCGATGCCACGAATAAAAGAAGCTCTTTCAGCTAAAGATTTCAAGGCAAAAGCTCATGTGCCCATACAGATCTATCAAAACGATGGTGTAGTAGGTTACAGTAAAATAAGTGTCCAAGATTTTGCATATGGGACTGAAACGGTATCTTTCCTCAAAAAAACTGATGTTGTATGGTTTTATGGGAAATGGAAAAATGCGTCTTTACCCGGTTGGAATGGTTTTATTGAACGTTTAACAAAGAATCATATAAATTATTCTAAATCTCAAATCTCATTTTTACCATTTATTCATCAACCAGCTAGTAATTATAATACCGTATATACGACTTTACTTTGTGCATTGGATAATGCGAAACGGTATGGCCACAGTGTATGTTTCGTGACTTTCGATCAACCCTTGTACGCAAAAGCTCGAGAAATTGTATCAGCCGCACCTGACGGCTCTGAAGTATCAAAATCATCATTAGACTCGGAGGATTTCATCTTCTAATGTCTTTTCTTGGAGCAATTGGTCATATTATGCAAGGAAGCGGCATGAAAGAAGTACTTGCAGAGATCTATGCTGTAAAGTCATTAGAAAAAATGCTGAATGGTCATGCTTACGCAAGAGCTGTTCGAGCTCATACTCTACTTCAGCTTGCTTTAGCAGTTATAATACTAAAAGAAGTTGATATTAATGTCATCATGGAAGCAGATCTAATAATTTATATGGACCATATATTAGATAACACGCTCTCATACAATGATATTGAAAATGATGATGAAGTATCTGGAGCTTTATTTGATAAATTTAATGCAAAACTAAAAGAATATGAGGAGCGAGGACCAACTGCAAAACTTTGGATTCAATATTTTGAAATGGTTTCGATCGCTAAAGAGTTTTTAAGAGCTGAGCGTATGGGGGATTGGAAAGCTCATTTAAACTGCGTTAAAGAAATGCTTCCTTATTTTCACGCGTCTGGACATTTTCCTTATGCTAAGTCTGCACACCTTTACTTGCAGGATATGCAACAATTACAAAGTTTAATAGATCCTGAAGCTTACGAAAAATTTTCTGAAGGATTTTTTACTGTTAGACGGTCAGACAAATTAAGTTGTGGAACTTCAACGGACATGGTTATCGAGCAGTCTATGATGAAAGCTATGAAGACTGATGGAGGTATTGCTCGAGGGAGAAGTACGAAAGAGAGTGTCATAAGTAAATGAGTTTATAGTATGCATGCTATGAATACAGTTTGAGAAAAATTAGAAGATCTCGCTAATGTTAGGATGGATACGACCGAGCAACACGTTGATGCAAGTGACTCACGACTGAAGAAAGATGCTAAAGACATCCGAAAACTTTTAGAGTGGTTCTCAACGCATGACCCTTTTCCAGAGGTAAACAAAATTGTATCTATTGCAAGTGGTGTCGTTGGTGATGATAAAATCAATTGTTATAAAGCTCGTGAAGTTGGACTTGCCTCTATGGCAAAAATAACAGGACTAACATTTAATAATATTAAATTTAAACGCGCTGACAAAGTTGTTCCTCTTTTAGCGATGAGTAGTACTATAAAAGTTCACGAAGAAAAAGTACCCGTTGACCCTGTATTATTGTTCCAGCGCATGAGTATTACTGCAGCATTTCAAGATGAAATAGAGAAATATTTTGAATATGAATTGGTTCCCTACCCTTTATCGTTGTTTGATGACATCGGGATGCGTAAAACACAGAAGTCTGCTATTTACGATTGTTTTCAACAGGTCAATATTGAAATTAACAATACTAATACGACATACATCATTGACGGAGGTTACTTACTACACCGTGTTGTGTGGGATAGTGAGGAAACATTTAGCATTATTTTAGATAAATAGGTTCAGTATGTACGTAGACATTTTGGTGCCAGAATTACTGTCGTATTTGATGGCTATGATGATTGCACGAGAAATATTAAAGCTGCAGAACAACGTCGTCGAACTTTAGCAACATCTTCATCTTCCGATATTCTATTTGATGAGCTTATGACAGTTCCTACCAGTCAACAGAAATTTCTTGCAAATACTCACAACAAATCTCGGTTCATTTCAATATTGAAAGATAAGTTTATTGCCGAAAATATATTGGTTAAACAGGCTAATAACGATGCCGACGTATTGATTATTGAAACAGCTATAGAGCAATTTAATTTGACAAATACAACTATTGTTGTTGGTGAAGATGTAGACTTACTCGTACTACTTACTGCTCGAACTCCATCTGAAAAAACTATTTTCTTTTTAAAGCCAGGAAAAGCTCAAAATCAAACAGAAATATATTCGTCAAAAAGTTTACTTTTGCAAAGAGTCAAAATCATGTACTATTTTTACACGCAATAACTGGCTGTGATACGACGTCTGCATTTTACAGGAGGGGTAAAGCAACAGTCTTTAAAATGTTTGAAAAACAAGATTTAGTTCAATCTGCTGAACTCTTCAAAAAAAGTAATTCGACTCAACAAGAAATTATCACGAACGGGATTAAGTTTCTTCTTTCTATGTACAAAGCTCCGAAAAAAATCACCTGCTTAGATAAGTATCGATATGCATGTTTCGTTAAAAACACTAAAAATAAGAAACAGGTGCAATTAGCTTGTCTTCCTCCAACCTCAGTTGCTGCTCATCAACATCTTTTCCGGGTATATTACCAAGTTCAAGTGTGGCTTGGTTATCAGCTAGACCCAAAAGACTGGGGTTGGAAGTTGGTCGACAATACATTAGAACCTATTCAGACTGAACACAATTTTTTGCAACTGTAAAAAGGGATGCAGCGCTAAATGTGGTTGTAAAAAAGTTGGACTGTTGTGTTCTCTGGCATGTACACATTGTCAAGGCCAGTCATGTTCTAATGCTGAATCACCATTAGTGGAGGATTCGTTTGATACCAACGAGGAAACATGCGATACATCGCTATTGACGCAATTTACTTACACCCAGGATGAAGAAAACGAACAAGACGAAGATCAAGAAGAAGAAGAAGATCAAGAAGAAGAGCAACAAGAAGAAGTATTTGAAGGTTATGAATCAGATGAATAAATTTCTACATTTTTTTAATTTCAATCGCTTTTATTATTTCCAACCCTTCCTAATATATTTTATTATGCAAGTTTTCAATTAAACAGAATCACAACAGACATGTGGAATAGGCCTACTGGGGAAACCACGTTAAAAAAAACGCGCTAAGTACACTACCTCATAGGTGGCGTGGAAACGTGTGCATATTATGTCGTTTACAACTTTTACAATTATTTGACTCGCTATATCTCAGAAACGGTGGTTCTAAGAAAAAAAAGTATTGGTACATTTTTTATAGAGAATTTTATGATCTACAAATTGTGTCTGAGATAATTTTATGATAAAACTTACCGTTTTGATGAAAATCGCGAAAAACCAATTTTTTTCAAGATTTTTGACCTTTGACCTCGAATAAATTTTTTTCCAGGTACCGGAATGATGAGGAACTTTCAGATGTTATTTTTAACTATGTTTTAAACAATTACACGCACTTTCAGCTTGCTGTGAATTTATGTACCTTCAAATGTCTAGATTGACCGGACACGGTCTAGTCCACCAACGTCGACGTCTTCTCTGTAGTTTTTTCTGCTTCTTTTTTTAATTCTTCTTTTAACACTTCGATTAAATGTTCGCAAATTATTTGAATACCGACCGGCACCAGTTCGCTTGACGACATTTTTCAAAGTGAACGCGTGGTGTAAATTTCATTGAAACGTGTATACATTTGCCTTCAATTTTATTGATTCAATTTGGTTGATTCAATCAAATTGTTCAACCAAATTGAACCGTGTATTTCCGCCAACGCTTCTATAAAGAACTCTTTCTTTAATTTATTTTTGCTATTAATAATACATTTTAATATGTACTTTCAACAGTTACAAAATGTATCTCTTCTGTTTATTAAGATAAAATTGGTTCTTATACAGATTGAAGTAAAATGAAAAAGTTTATAGAAAACATTTGTTTATTAAATAATAAAATTTATTAAAACTACACTAAGTTATTACAAATTAAATTCTCCTTCGGTTTCTTCTATTCCATAAGTCTTGGGCTAACTGGTTTCTTAAATTTTCTCCTCCATGGTTAATTTCATTTTGGAACATAATTGTCTAAGTTTATTAAATCTATTCGTTCCATGTCTTCATTTATATACTGCTGCACATCTTCATCGCCTTGCATAAGACATATATTATGTAAGACACAACAGCTAATAATGGTATCAACTATGTTTTGTTCCTCATTCATGTCTAACAGTTCCTTCAATCTTCTGAACCGTCCCTTTAACAAAGCAAATGCATTTTCTACTTTTACTCTTGTTTTCGAAACAGTCGTATTAAAGTGAAGCTGTTCGTGGGTTAGATGACCATTATTTCTAGTAATCAGCCAGGACAGCAGGCGATACGCACAATCGCCGATAATAAAATAATTGGGAGCACATAGAGCTAGTCCCAAAGGGTAAATGTCTGATGTTCGAAAAACACGGGCATCATGGACACTACCTGGCCATCGAGCATCGACATCTATATTAGATTGTCTCGAATAATCTCTTGCAGTATAATGGAATAAAATTTTTTCCTGTTATAATAATCAATCACATGAATTTTTGGCTTTTTTATTGGAATGTGACACCCATCAACACATCCTATTACATTGCTTAAACCATATCTATTAAAAGTATTTCCAATTAAAGGTCTCTCTTCAATTGCTGGCCACTTAATAAATAACTTACACAATTCATTAACAATAATTTTTACAGTCTTATGCAAACAAAAAGAATATAGTCGATTTTGATACACCGAATCTGTCTACAATAGATCGATAACTCTCTGGAGTGCCCAATGTCCATAATGTTATACGTAAAATCTTCTCAACTGGTATTTGCTCCCTGCCACCGAATTCACAGGAGCGTCTTCGGAACATCTCATGACGAGCAATATGATGTAATACGTTCTCAAACACTGTTGTAGTCATTCTGAAATGGCTCTTGAATGTTGAAAAACTGTACAAAGGTATAACATCTTCGTAAAAACGTGCCACTTTAGGAATCTCTGAACTGTTCATCCTAAAATATATGTAATCTAATCGCTTAATACGTAATAAGGATAACCTGAATACTTGCATGTTGATAATTCTCTCCAATATATCTGGATGCAATTCTTCAGTCGATAATAATAAATTAGTGTTAACCCTTAAATGTTCTGTAATAGATACAGCTAATGTAGCTGATATTACTGCAATATTCATGATATACGCAATAAGTATACCCCAAGTATCTTTAATCCAAAAGTCTTTATCATAACCTAAGATTCCAAAGTTACCGCCAAATACCCCACCACTCGCATTCTTATGATATGATCGGTTTGGTCGTTTTATTGTTAAATGTCATTCTATTAATTCTGCCGCTTCCGGTGGTGAACCAAAAAAAACGCACTTAAAGTCGGGCGAGGTTACAAATACAAATTAATAATAATAAAACTGTTTAAAAGTCAATTAATATTATTTATTCAATTAGAATGTTTTAACCAATGTAGTCCAACTACGAATTCATAATTTTACAGTAAATTAAATAAATTTTCAAAGGACTTTTATTTAATCTCCCTTAACCCTTCTACGATATTATTTTTCTTTTAGGTGTGAGACATTTTTTAGATAGGCAAAAACATTTTTTTCAAAAAAACCGGCCTCTGACTAATCCTTTTGACGCAGAGGTTTATCTAACGAATTTTTTAAATAATTTATAGGACCAGTGGCTTAATACCCAACGAAGGTGAAAAGAAAAATAATCCAACAGCTTACTACCGATCTTATATAATTATTGCAAATATCTGATAAAGCGTTTACTTCTGAGAGAAAAAAGTTACTTATAACAATTTTTTCTTCTTTAATAAATTTGCTACAATTACGTTATTGTGTTTTTGCCCTTTAAAAGAGATGCGGAGATCAATATTAAAATTTTATGAAATATCAACTTTTACTTTATAAATACTTAGATAACTGTTTTTTATTGAAGGTGCGAAAAATTCCTTAGAAACCTTGCACGCCGTACTGTAGAAAATATCACCAATACGAATACTGCAACGATTGGAACAATAAGTTCTCCTGCGATAGAGGAAATAAATGTGTGTTCATGCACGTCAGTTTCGTAGAGCAGGTGTGGTACCGGAGAAGGTCTCCGCGGATATTACCAATTATTGCCACGGAGGCCATTAGGACGTACCAGTTGGGTGGTATTTGTAAGAGTTTTAGGAGAACTGGTAATTGCAGTTTGAAGGCGAATTCGTAGACGTGCAGGTACCGGCACTATAATGTAAATTCCGATCTTCGTCCGCAGTGCCCGATATGTTTAGAGCAGATTCCACTAAATGACGTGTTTGTTTTAAACTGCGGACACATAATATGTGGGAACTGTTATATCGGGCGTCTGACCCTAACTGATATGGCGCAGCAACGACCAGAACTGGAGTGTCCCGAGTGCCGCTTCAAGTCTACAGCTACCGTTTTGGACTTCCCTCTTCCAGAGGAGTGATGAGGTTATAAGAAGTTATGATTAGAAATGCAATGCCAAAAATATGTTTTATAACTTTATCGTATCGTATGAACTTAATAATAGATCATCAACGAATCACGATCATTTTGCGTTAGTGTTGATGGGCTGTTATATTTTTGTTACATTCGATTTTTTTTTCATGTCGCTTACATTTTATATCAACTCGTGAGACGACAGCTGTACGGATTATGTCGCCATTTGTTTGTCTCTTTTACTATTATCGTTGAACTTTTTATATAATTTACGATTTTTGCAGACATTTTAAAATCTACGTAACAAGAGAACATTATCTTTAGTTTTACCTTTGAAACCAGCCTCACATCTTTGTGAATTTTGAAACTTACCCGAGTTAATTTGTGTTTAATTTTCGCAAATAATGTCAATATGGCCGAGATGTTTTTGGAATAGGCGTAAATATTTATTTATTGGGTTGTATACCGGAAGTAAAAGTTGCATTTCAGGAAATTCAACGAAATTTTAAAATTAATCCCCCGTATCTCTGAAACGGTACGGCCTGTAAAAAAACGAGAACGTAAATTGTTGCTAATTTATTAAGAAACGAAGATTGTTTATAACTGTCTAAAAGTCTAATAGATGTTTGCAATTTTATAGGCTATTGATTTATTCTTTCAAACCACGTTTTTCAATTTTCGAAATGCAATTACTTCAAAATTAGACTACAAAGAAGAAATAGTATTTACACTGGGCGATACAGAATTGACTCAAAAGTCGTGCCGTAGGAAATTCGTGTTACTCCCATAATACCCTGTATATCGAAACAGACCTATATGTTTGTGAATCGCACACTACTTATACATTAAAAGATTATTGAACATATTTGTTCGCCTTGCATTTCTACTAAAAGTACTATTTAAGTACTTGCCACTTATGTTTTATAAAGAGTGGAAAAGTTTCCAGCAGCCAATGCAGTGATTTTACATTTTAAAATGTACCTATCATCAAACTACCTGTATATTACATTTCACGACGTAAACGGAATGATTTCGACGGACAGCAAATTCATTCTAGTAATTTTAATCGATAATATTGAACACAATGGTCTCGAAACTCGAATAAATCTACGAAATATTAAGGTATTGCATAAATTTAGTTGTGCTTCGAGACCATTGTGTCCAACATTATCTATTAAAATTATTAAAATGAAATTGTCATCTGTCGAAATTGTTTCGCTTACATGAAATTAAGTATACCTATCTTATTACCTACCCGTTTATCTAATTTTGATTTGAGAAAAATCTGAAGGGTAATCAATAAAGATATCTCGAAATAATCACAAACAGTGAAAAGTATTTCTTCAGGTGGAAGGCGGAACCGGATACACACACTAGCCAAATTTAACGTTTAAAGTTTTTAGTAGTGGCGATCGGGGTTTGACTGAGAATCCGCGCCCTTTGCGCCACCTATTCGCAAACCCGACGCGGGTTTTTACTTAAAAAAATGTTAATAAATTGTGAGAATCAGATTATTTCGCTGGCGCTCATTTCTTTAATAACGGATTAGGGATTTACTGTAACCGAAAAATTTATAGATCGTAACATGAGTTTGATTATTTTAAAAGTTAAAATATTGTAGCGGAGGCATGCTGTAAATATTTCAGTCTTGAAATATCTAACATCCAATCCTTACAATTTTTATTTTAATTTTTTCAGCCAATGAAGTGGATTGAAGCAAACAAACGTCTCTCCTCCGAGATATCTCCACAACGGTTTGTGGGTGGGCAGTTCAGTTTCCTAATTATTTTCGTTTAATTTCTCGCGGTGTTTTTTTTCTTTATTCGTGCGGTGTGTTTTAAAAATTTTTCCTCCCGGTGTGTTTTACTGTGGACAAAATGTCGTGTAACGACTTTGTCCTCTACAGATTCTGCTTTCGCAAGAATTGCACATACGTGCACGATCTACTATATTGCCCCCCAACAATAAAAAATGCGAACGTGCTCTATGCAGGCGCTTTCATTTACTTCCCGCCGAAATGATCGATTTAAAAAACAATACAAGACCTTACACCCAGAAGGTAATGAAAGAGATAGACCGTGTCGCCTATGTAATAAAATCTTCCATTCCGATTTCGAGAAGAGTAAATTACTGCTGCCGCATACTTACAGGTTTGGACCATTGCCGTCCCAAGCACGAGTGCAAGTCATGCACGGAGATGGATACTTGGGTAAATAATTATCAAGCGTCAACGGGTAAGTATTTAAAATATATTATGTCCAAAAGATAATACATATAATAGATGCGCGTCAAGATGTAGGTATCTGCTACCTAGTTTATATTTTACAAGATTGTGGGTCGATTCTTGTGATTAGCGGGTTGGTACGATTAAGCAGTAGCATTAGCTTTTCACTTATGTACATACGCAGCAAAGGTATAAAATAGAACGGATGTTTATCCGATTTTTCAGCGTTGATTTGACATTTTCGCTCTAAATTTCAATGTATAACATATCTATGTAGATACATATCTTATAGAATTACCGTGCATCTATAATATTAATTATTCTTTGCCACATTATGTCAATTTATATGTTGAAGATAAATAGGTATAGTTGTCTACAGACCTATAGGTTTGTTTACATTTCCTTAATAGGTCGCTAAAATAACGCCTGTCGACAAAAACATAAAACGATGGACAGTCATCAAATATCAAAGACTTCGACGGCCACGTACTAACTAAACAAATCTAAAATCTTTGTGGTTCACTATACATATTTATCTATTTAATTTTTTTCATCTAACAGCACATTACAATATTGTTACAGTAATGAGATGTAAGCTCTGCTACTTTCCCGAAATAAACCTTCGATTACAATGCAATCACGTCTACCACCACCGCTGCTTGAAGCATTTAAAATTAGACATCGAAGGAGCACTGCCCTTGTGGAAGTGTTTGCTGTGTAGGAAGTTCGTGGTGGCTGTTGAGAATCTCGTATACATGCGACTTCCGTGACTTGGTAAGTGGGCACAACTACCACCTATATCATCAATTTATATAGAGTTTCCTAAAGTTTGTAACGAATTTTTCGTACACTTTACGTTTTTATTCAGTAATTTTTTAGAAATTTCGGGAACATTCCGGCATGTTCTCGAATTTTCTAAAAATTTCTTCACATCTCATACCTATAGTTTGTTTAGAATCCTTTTGTCATTTTACCTTGAACATTGCAAAATTAACTAAATGCAATTATAAGGTGAGGTATTACTGTGCACGAAATAGTGGATTTATAAAAAATTTAAGATTAACATTAAATTATATTTAACATTTAACAAAAGTTGATAGCACGCGATGCCATAAGGAAATTCATATAAAATGATTTAAGGTTTATGATTTTGTACTAAGATTTAAAAAGTTGGCAACTTTTCAACTTAGGTTAAGATTCGCGCGTGCGCACAAATTTCTCTGATCTGACAAAATTTGATAATAAACTTCATAACATGACCGTATGGAAGATCATTTTTTCTAAATAAAATGAAAGAATCCGTAATTATTTTGTCTGCCTTTAATAGCTAGTGCTGTGAGTACCTAGGTAGATTTATTAAAAATTGAGATGCGGCCAGCACACGACTTTCTCTTTTGATTTTTTTTGTCCACCCTGTATATTTTTTAACAGAATTATGTATACAATTTTTAAATTCGTAATCGACGCCATCTGAAAAGTGAAAATCCAAGAACAAAATTATTTTACTTAAAAGCGGAGAGTATAGATAAAAATCAAAGCACGAAGAAAAAGACGGTACCTACCTAAGTACCTATAAATAAAATCACTAAAATCAGGCCTTTGAACAGGAAATGTTTTTTATTGGGTAGAGCCAGTGGCATCACATGATCGAAATGAAACGTTCTAATTGGTTATTTATTAAATGATTAAATTATTAGGGCACAGATCGGCGATATACCTACCTACCTAGGTATCTTAGTAATAAAATAAAATCTTAAATGATTTTTTTTTCTATGAATCCGCCAAAAATTATCATAAAGTGTTCATAGCATTTAGAGCCGATCCTGGTTCTGACGTTCCATTCTATAGGTAATTAATTATAAATATTTATAATATAATCATTCCCAAAAATCAAACGAATGAATAATTTGAAATTCAGTAATATGTTAAAGTTGAAAGTAAAAAAATGGGTAAAATATTTGTCAATTTTAATTCAGTTGACGTTTCGCTACCTATTCCTGAGTTTGTAGATATCCAAGATAAATAAATTAGGGGGTTTCTGTTGCTAGGTGTTCATTTCATTTAGTCTAAATTATATTTAATACAACTTCATAATTAATAAATTCTACTTTCTTGCCATGGTACCGCACCTTCATTATTAAAGTATCTTTTGATGTGGTCTCTAAATTCTCTGGCAAGCCTGGGATCTTATTTGTTGTACTTCAGACCTCCATTTGCCTGGAATAATTTCACCTGTATCTATAACTTCTTCGTCAATGGATCCTGGCGGAAAATAGGTGTTCGGGGCAGTTTTTCTTTTGGCCAGTTATGAAGAGCACAACTAGCTTTAACAATTTTGTCTACAGTTGATAAACTGCATGATATTTTCTTCTCAAAAATCCTAAATCTGCTAACCAAAATATCGAATGCATTTTCAATAATACGTCTTGCTCTACTTAGGCGATAGTTAAAAATCTTTTCTTCCTTGGTCAAAGGTACGCCGTTATAAGGTTTAGTAGTATATCTTCAGCGGAAATGCATCATCAGCGACAAAACAATGTCCTTCTGGAAGTATACCTTTTCTAATGCCGTATATATAGAACAGTTTTGGAAAACACCTCCATCTAATACGATCCCGTTACAGCCAACATCAATATATGCAAAGCAATAATTATGGTCTGCAATGGCCATAAGAACAACGCTGTTATGACCTTTGTAGTTAAAAAACTCGGTTCCACAGTGGGGAGGAGCTTGATTCAATATATGTTTGCCGTCGATGGCGCCACAGCACTTAGGAAAATTCCATCTACTTTGAAAACCACGGGCAATTTCTTCCCACTCTTCTATAAGCCGTGGAACCTAGAAAATAAAAAACTTGGTGTTGAGTTTAGGATTAAATACTATCCGGTATCCGGTTAATCTTTATATTTTATTTCTAGGATTATCAACCTGATCAACAGAGTCAAGAGGAAAATTGTAATGAAACTGAACTACATGATGATGATGGAATCGCTGAAATGGTACAGAACAAAGATACAGAAAGTAATGCTCAAATAAACAAAAAAGAGGCTACTCAACCAAGTACCCCCCATCAGAACAGCAAACAATCCATCCCAGGAACCTTCCTCCTCCACTGGAAGAAAAAGACGCCTGCAAGATTTGTCTGCAGCAGTATCGGAGCTTCATCAACTGACTGAATCCGTAACACAGGCTACTGAGGAAGACGAATTTGACACGTTTGCAAGATATTTGGCACTTGGCTTGAAAAAAATGCCAATTCACCTGGCACTTCAATGCGAAACTGAATTGCAAGCAACATTAAACCGGCACCGTATTATGGCAGTAACTCCAATAGATGTCATGGCTCCCTCCAAAAGAAGTTCTTCGTCAAGCACTTATGCAGTTGAAGTTTCTAATTATATATACTCTGATACCGAGGATACTAATTATTCCTTCGAGCAAGCCTCTCCCAAACACCATATCTTCCAATGTGCCATCTTCAAATGAAAATAGCAATAACCAACAAGATTGCTTAAGCAGGCTTGTTGCAGAGGTCAGAGAAGAAACTTAAAATATTTTATTCTTATTGACGATACTTTAACCACTAGACATATTTTTCTAAGTTTAATAAGAGTTAATGATTTATTTGTTTTTAATTTTGCAACTATATTTGGTTCTTTTAAAAGTGTATTTTGGCAATAAAAACAACATAAAAACATATTAAAACCAATTTAAACTTACTTTTATAAAATCTTTTAACGCCTCAAAAATTGCATCACAAACTTCTGATATAAATTTTGATATTGTGGGTTTTGAAACACGAAACAAATGCTGAAGAGTTCTATAACTATTTCCAGTAGCTAAAAAATTAAGTGTTATTTCTAGTTTTGTACGAGCTGGTATTGCATCTCATTTGAGTATCAGAATGTTGAATTGCAGGTGATACCATAATTAGCACAGTTTCTAATTGCTTAGGAGTTAATCGAAGACACAATCTATATTCCTCGGGATCCTCTGTTGAGAGTTATTTTAAAAGCAAGGCAGATGCTCCTCTGGTGTTCCTTCTACTTATCCATTTTCTAACCCACATTTTTTTCTGGTGCCTTCTTCCTCTTTAAGTAGGTCATTGATTTCTTGCATTAGACACTGGGAAACTTTTAATATACCTTTTTTTATCTTAATGTATTTTGAATGCGAAATTCTACGACCGCGAAGAGCCATATAGCCACATAGCAAACCAAGGTAGTGCAGTGAACAGACGCGTGGGTGAGCGCTCCAGTTAAATTGTTAATAAAAGTGGTAAAAACTTCCCAAAAATATTAAAAATTCACTGGACAATAGATAAATTTAAGAGATACCTAACATTATACTAAATTAAAAAAAAAAGTGAAATATTGAACTATGATTAAACTGTGTTTAAACGACAAATTATATTATTGTGATTGTAGTTACTAAGGAATGATCAACACATGGTAAGACTCATAATTTGGCATCAGGGTTGACCCGAATCGAACCATTTTAAATACCTAAGTGGGTGCCAGGCAACATCTGGAACTAATAAAAATAAAAGAAACTTTACAACCCCAGAGGCGCACTCAAGGAATTAAAATTTTGTAACAACTTTACCAGCTTCTTTAGAAATTTGTTTAAAATATGTCGACGTGCCATAAGTGTAACAAATCATTAGGTGATCAATATAATTGTGACAGCTGCAAACGTAGTTTCTGTAAACAATGCGCTGGTCTAACTGCAGAAGAGATAAGATGCTTGTCTCTGAGAAAACGGAAACTTATATTTCTTTGTGACGAATGCGAAAATGGACTGAAATTCGTGCCCAATCTAATTAAAGAAATATCTGAACTCAAAAAAGAAGTTAGTAAGATCAAAGAAAATAGAGAAGGTAGTGGCATGAACGATAATAATGTAAATGAAAATGAACTCTTTAAACAAATGGAATGGATAAATTAACTGCATGAAAGGCAAAAACGGGCATCAAATATCATCATCACCAATATAAAAGAGTCAAGCCAATCTAACCGCCAATCAAGAATTGAGGATGAACTAAAAACTGTCAAGGAGATCCTTAATAAAACGGACATTCAAGATAATAATTATCAAATTCAAATTCAAAGATTAGGCAAATATGATCCAGCAAAAACAGACCAATCAAAATAATTCTACCCAACGTTCAACTGGCGTCATTTATACTAAGAAATCAAAGAAAAATAGATATACCAGGAATCAAAATTTTTAATGACCAAACAAAAATGCAACGGGATTATTATTTTTCTGTGAAACGCAAATTAGAAGAGATTCGCACTAGTGGGGACGACACTAAGACAATTAAATATATAAACAACATACCTAAAATAGTGGACAAAAATGCTTCAAAAAACCAGTAGAAATGATATACCATATTATTATAATGCAGACATTATTTATCTTAACTGTCAAAGTTATGTTGCCCACAAAGATGAAATTGTTGGTAATATTGCCTGCTACGTTGAGAGTAAATCAGTAAAGGCCAGTGGGCAA
Source organism: Rhamnusium bicolor (assembly GCA_029963845.1). Taxonomy (NCBI): domain Eukaryota; kingdom Metazoa; phylum Arthropoda; class Insecta; order Coleoptera; family Cerambycidae; genus Rhamnusium; species Rhamnusium bicolor. Next base: position 684,517 of record JANEYF010004595.1, on the reverse strand, counting down.
CCCTGTGTATGGATGACATATGCTCAAGCTGTAAAATTACTCATTTTGGGCATTTTTCAATATTCACCGGTGAGTACACCGGTCTTGCCCGGTGTTACACCGACCTGTTTCAGAATTGACCTGTCACCAAAAATAGACTGTTTCTAAATTTACCGGTGTAATCAGCCGTTTCAACCGGTTAGGCACTGCATCCACCAGGTTTATGTGTTGGAATTAGGTTGATTGTCGGTGGTTTTAATAACCTCACTTTAATTTTGTGTTGTTTAGGCTGTTGTGGCTGAAAGTTGTACGTGTTATTACTGTTTTTTATTATTAAAATGGAGTCCTGGAAACCCGTATTCAACGAAAAAGGAGTCATGTTAAATGGAAATAATATAGTCTTACAAAATATATTTAGTAAGTAAAATATTTTATTTAAAAAATAAGTTCAATATACTTTTTTTATGATTAACTTAAATTGAATGAATTAAAATTTGTAACTAACAACCGTTTGTTTACACAAGTAACGTTTTCTCATACTAATGTATAATTTATTGTTGTTTGCTTATTATTTTCTTTTACCAGTTATACCAGTTATTCATTGAACTAGAAATTTGTACCTGTTAATACTTTTATTATCGAGATTCTAATATAGATTAATTTATGGTTTATGTATTATTTTCAGCAAAAGAAATAGGGTATTTGGAAAATAATGACATCAATCGAGAAATGTTATCATTGCCAATATTGAACGAAATCCCCGATAAGTCAGAAGTGAGTGAACCATATTGTCTGTCTGATGAAAAATTGAACATTGATACAAATGCTTCCAACAATTCAAACAAAGTGAAGTGGACCGACAAGCTAACAAAATTATTAAGTAGCAAACGGTTAGGCAGGGAGAAAGACTTTAATAGACCCAACTGCAAGAAGAATAAATTATGGAGTGACGTTGCAAAATAAATGAATGGTACAATAAAAGGACCTTACTCTCTAACCTCCGAAAACTGTGATAGTAAGTACAGAAATTTATTAAAAACTTGAAATTTTGGGGTGCAAAGCATCAGTACAGCCCCCTCAAAATACTATATTTGATACAATGGAAATTGCGGATGAGGACAATAATAACAGTAGCACTCAAGAAGATACAGAAACTAACGAAAATGCCTTAGAAGTGGGTACCCTAGTTGATTTGGTCAGTGAGGCAGGTTCCTCAAACACAAATAAGGAGACGTCAAGTAAGAAAAGAACCCTTAAATTCAATCAATATCTGTACATAAAAAATAAACGAGATGAAGAAAAAGAAAGAAGAAAATAATTATTCGTACAACAAAAATGGGAGGAGGTGAAGCAATTGAGGAGGGAAGAAACTAATGCTGTATTAAAATTAGCTGAGGGTCTGGCTAAAAAAAGACTGATTATAAGTAGGTACTAATTTTTTTCCAATCATAATAATATACTTTATTATACTATATGATGGAAATTATTAACTCTTTTCGGCGTTATATATGGACAGGTTCTAAAATTTCTTCTAATTTGATTATGCATGTCTAAATAATTTTAAGGTCACATAAATCATTGATTTAATATTCAGGGCATGTTCAACCGAACTGACAATGCTAATGCATAATATTCTTCCATCCGAATGGAAATTATTTTGGTGTTTATTTATATTTGTTTTCATTTTAGTTATTACTACTGCCATCTTTACATACATTATTAAAAATGCAATTAGTTTATATAAACTTTTTTTTATTGGGTTTTAATTTCTTTCTTACATATTATATATTTGCTAAATTATGTTAATTTTAAGTGTCATTAAGGGCTGGTTGTTTCATCGTGTTTTATCAAAATTTCAACTGAACTTTCTTTTCAAATCCAAGGTTACCATTGTTAACAACACTCGTAACCTGGGATTTGAAACGAAATTCAGTTGAACCTTGAATGAACTCCGTTTGATGCAACCAGCCATGAGTTTTTTTCTTCATTTTATGTTTAAGAGTCTATATCAGATGCAAGTGAAATATTGTCTCGATTTTACCACACCCCGCGCAGGCCACGGTGCATATATACAACCAAACCGAAATTATCGCGGCGAATGTCGAAGGTGGCCGATGTTCTAGTTACAGAACGGCATAGTGGAACATTTCAGATCGGGAGATGTTGAATTATCAGAGACGGAGTACTAGAGGTTTCGTACGACATAAACCGACGAAAAATTGTATTGCGTCAAGCTTATAAGCTAAGCAGTAGCAGTAGTGCAATTAATATGTAAAAACAATAAAAATAAATATAGTTTAAAAAAACTAAAAAAAACGCTTTTAAAGCACATCAAACTAAAAAGTGAAAAATAATTATTAATATAAACTGAAAATAATAATGAACGAAAAATACTAGTATTATTGTGAAAAAAGCGTGGGGTGCTCGATATACGAAAAATATTGCACAAAGCACCCCACGCTTTTTTCACAATAATACTAGTATTTTTCGTTCATTATTATTTTCAGTTTATATTAATAATTATTTTTCACTTTTTAGTTTGATGTGCTTTAAAAAAGCGTGTTTTTTAGTTTTTTTAAACTATATTTATTTTTAACTTTTTAGTTTGATGTGCTATGAAAGCGTGTTTTTTAGTTGTTTTAAACTATATTTATATTGCTTATTGATGCTGATATTATAACATATTACGATCCAACAGATATTTCTGAAAAAAAAAAATTTTTATTTCAGCCGTGAGGTTCGAACTCACGCCGGAGGAGTCTGTCGTTTCGCGTCGACTGCCTTAACCCACTCGACCACCGGGCTAATTAACAATTATGGAATCTACTGACATATTAAGCCTTTGCTTTCACGCAGGGATACGTGAGGAAAGGATTGGCGATCCTGATCAGGATAATGATATAAACTTATCAAATTATTGTATTGTTACCGGTTCTTAATAAGTGTACAAAGTTTCAATTAAATCTGTCCGTTTAAAGTGGGTTAAAATCGAGTCCAAAGAGTCGGTTACAAACAAACAAGCAAACAAGCAAACAAACAAACAAGCAAACATACAGGTGAAGCTAATAAAAGCGTGTTAAAAAAACAGAAATTATTTTATTTACTTTGTTTAAAAATAGCTAAAGAACTAAACAACAAAACAATTAAATCGTTAATCTACAAAAAAATTTCCATTTTACCGTTTCTTATTAATGCATAGTGTTATTTTAAAAATTTTTCCTATAAAATGGAAGTATCAATGTGTGTCATATCATTCAACTCAGAATGGAAAAGGCGATGAAATAATATGAAAAATATATTTGTGTTATTTTAAATTTAAACTCCAATATTTTTATCAAATATGAAAGATTATGATGTTGTAATATATATTGCTGAATTCAGAAAGAAATTTTTTAAATTGAGCCGAATATACAGGATATATCATTTAGAATAAAAAAATTAAGGCAATTTCCTGTCAAACCGGAAGTAAAAGATATGTATGTGACGCGCATATTTAATCAGTATTCGGAATGTCATATGTCCATTTCCGCATATTAATGCGGGGTGTAATTTTTTTATTTTTCAGTTTTTCGGCGTTTTCTTTTTTATTTGACATTAAATTGTTTTTAATTTTCGGATTCCTTAGGAAAAAGCACATAAGTATAATTTTTGAAGTTTTTTCCTAGGTTAAAAATACAGCAGAAAAATCGAGTAAGGTGCACTTAAAATGATCATCCTGTACATGAGGTTACTGCGCTTAAAATAAATCAAAAATAAAAATTATCATATTCACCTTTCATTGAGCCTTTCATTCTCCATATCAATATTTAGAGACGGTAAAATGGGAAAACTTTCATTTATATTAGTCTCTCTACAGAAATTACCGGAAATAAAAGAAAATTATTACTTTTATTAATTTACGAAAAAATTCAATTTTCACTAGTACTTACTTTTTATATTTTCTCTTTTGGGCTAATGTTCGATTTTTCGGTTTTCTGATAGGGTATTTACGCTTATGATATGTTTTTTATTTTTCCCATTGTTCTTTCACTGCACTAATAATCACTTTCAATAACACCTCTACTTAGGTGTACACTTGATTTAAAAAAAAACTGGTACAACTCTTGTAATCGAAAATCTTAATAGTTTAGTTGTGTGCATATGTCTGTAAATAGGGCTGGCCAAGCATGTCGAGAGGGGGGTGGAGAAGAAGTGATTTACCCCGGACCTGGGTTTTTTGGAGGAGATCGGTTTTCTTTGTGTTTTTAAACTTATTAAACCTTTCTCTTTTATTTTATTCAAATGGAATTTTAAAAAAATAATTAGAAAATAACTTTTTCAAAACCTTTTCAAGCCTGCCATATTATGGTTTAAAAAAATAATATTTGTTACTGATAATTCTTTTATTTAAAATACTAACTGAATAATGATAATTCTATTTTTTAAAATAAGAACACAAAAATACCACTTGAGATTAAAAAAATGTAAACAATGCAAACTGAACATAAAAAATACAATAAAAAAATAAAATAAATGAACTTCAATTACGTAATACAGAATTAAATAATATTTTGTCATTGCTCCATTAGCATCTAAAACTGCCTGAAGTCTTGCAGGCATGGACGAAATCAGATTTCTTGCAAGGTCAACTTCTTGCGACAAGTTCTCCCAAGCGTCTTCAATTATCCCTTGCAATTCTTGGGCATTATTTGGATGGTTATTTAATTTTCTTATATGTTTCACCATTAGTCCCCATACATTTTCAATTGGATTTAAATCCTGACTTTTAGATGGCCACGGTAACCACTCTATGTTTTTATTAAGAAACCATTGCCTGACACGATGGGCCGTATGTATGGAGCAGTTGTCTTGTTGGAAAATAAAATTATTTTCAGGAAACACCTCTATTACTGACGGCAACACAATATTGTCTAATATTTCAATATATTTAATGGAATTGAGATGACCACCACTGTTGCAACACACACCTAACCCATTTAGGCTCATCCAAGCCCAGACATTGACTGAAAACCTTCCTAATATTTGTGGAACGAAAGTATATTTTTCGTCGTATCTAGTGGAAAGAGGCCTATATACGCGAACATGTCCATCGTTAAAAACCTTTTCTTCAGAAAAGACAACTTGTCCCCAGAAGTTTTCATCATTGATTATATAGTTGAGTGCAAAAATAATCCTACCCTGCTTCTTTTCTTCTGAAAGTTTGTATTTTTTAGCCGCTGAACAACTCTTCAAGTCGCTTTGTAGTTTTATTCTTCTGCAAGCAGTAGATACCGAAGCAGGGAAATTTGTCTCTGAAATTGCATTTACTGCAGTCTGAAAAGGGTTTTCTATTAGGTAATTTATAAGATTTTCATCTTCTTCATTATTGCTCTTTCTGGGCCTACCGGAACCAACTTTACGGGATACCGTTTGGTTGGTTTCCCATTGTTTTTTAACACTCATTATCGTGGTTTTACTCACATTGTATTCAGCAGCAAGTCGTCTTATGGACCAACCATCCTCAATTTTAGAAACAATTCGAAATTTTTGAATATCTGTTAGATGTCGAACCATTTTTAATAATGACGCCACTGATTAACGTCAAAGTGACATTTGTAAGATTATTAATATCAATCAAAGAACGAATGAGTTACATAGCTAAAAGAAAGTGTACCAGTTTCTATTGAAATCAAGTGTACCCACTTTATAACAAATAAGTAAATTTGAGATATCTCTAGAATACACACGCCACTGTTGTTTACGAAAATCGCAACGTGGTAAATCAAGCTGTTCTCAAAAGATAGAGGTCACTCAGGTCTATTAAAGACCACAAAATCACTTTTCATCTTTATATGCAAGGTCATCTACGATGCTAGAATTGTACTAGAAAGATAAATCATAGTAGGTACTTTTGAATGGTTTTTAACAAGTTCTGTCGATAAAATTTTTTAAATACAAAACGCCCAGGATTTGGCATTGTATCATGGCCTTGCATTTCTAGATTGAAAGTGATTTTGTGGCCTTAATAAAAGGGCTTTGCTGATCTCTATCTTTTGGGGCCAATTTAATTTAAATTGCACAAAAAACTTATTATCATGTTACATAATAGGATACACTGTAATATAAGGTTAAATCTAATTTAAAAATCTTTAACAAATATTGTTCATAATTTCATTTCTAAATTCAGCAGCTTCCTTGTTTTCAATTGCAATTTCTTCTTGAGGGTCCAGTTCAGGGTTAATTTCTTGATCTCTTATTCCACTTAATTCACAGTCATCTTCATGGTAGGATTCATCGATACATAGATTATGCAATATACAAGCTGTTATCAATATATATTTTGCATTTGATAATTTCAATATATTTAAATATTTAAGTCTTCGAAACATTTCCTTTAATCTACCAAAAGCCTGTTCAATTATTACCCTACTGCTACTTAGAATTAAACTTTCTATGTTTTCTAGTTAAATTTCCATTATCCTTAAGTGGAGTAATAAGATATTTTGCTAGTGGGTAGGCACTATCTCCTAATAAATAGTTACCAGCCGGTGGTAAACCCAATGCGTTTTCCTCCAATATTTTATAAATTTGGCAAGATCGCCACACACGAGCATCTTGAACAGATCCTGGCCATCCACAACAAACATTTATAAACTTTCCTCTAGCATCACATATCCCCTGCAATTGCAAAGAATGAAATCCTTTTCTATTGTAATAAGAGTTATCTCCAGTTGGACCAGGAATACCAGACATACTGGGAAAGCTACGTTCTCCCCTTAATGTATTGAATTCCTGAAGGTGCCTTTCTGTTTGTTGGCCTCTAGGCCATACAATATAATCGTCTTTCAGATGTGTAATTTGTGTGCAACACTTCATTATAATTCGATAGGCATGTCCCTCACTCACATTAAACCTGGAACCAATTTCCCTAAAACTCTCTTGGGTGGCTAATGACCATATTGTTAACAGAAGACTGTCCAATAATGGATATGGTGGTCGACGACCACATTCAAAATTATCTGGTTTCAGTACAATCAGAAGTTCCTACAAGACAATACTTGCTGACACTTTCTTTACTATAAATTATACTTCTTACAGAATATTAAATATCAAGCTAGAAAATGCTTACCTCAAATTTTGTCTTGCTTAGCCGGAAATGTTTTTGAAAATCAGAAAGTGTATAATTTAAAACAATATTTTCAAGAAAATTTGTAATCTTATCATGTTTTTTGTGTTCAATCTTGTTGGCAACTTTCTCTAAAATTTCCTCCTCAGAGGAAGATTCATTACAACTGCTGCCTCTGCTAGTACGTTTTTTTTCTCAGATTCTGCAATATTAGCATACTGGCCGCTTTATTGGCATTTTCCATGTCGCATTACTACAAATATATCTGTGAAAAGGCAACGAAATGCTGATAAAAATCAGAAACCACATGAAAACATTCAAGCACCAACGTTATTTTAAATATTTGTTTACAAACAAATGTCAAAGTTGTCAACAGGAACCGAGAAACTTTAACCAAAGCGTTTCAAAATTAGTAACTGATCGCATGCAACCTGTATTTTATCCTAGCTGCGTTCGGGTTACGCACTCTTTGAGCCCCTACATCGTTCGTGTATTGCATTTGGAGTGAAACGTGCGATATTTTTGTCGTTCGGATATTAAGGAGTGGCGTGAAAAGAGCTCACTCCGAAAGTCCCACCTCGTGAAACCAAGCTCGAAGAGTGGACATGCGCATTATTAATAGTTAAATAGAATTTGAGGCATATGTTCTGTGGGCTAAACTAAACTAACCTAAAATTCAACAAGAAAAATACAACATGGAAAATATTAGTTCAGTAACCCATTCTCCTGTAACAGAGGATGGTGTTGTTATCAGCCAGAACAGTTCAATATTGTTACAAAATAATATCAGTCAGTTTTGTTGTAACAGAGGCTTTATTTCTTTTCATTTTTTTTTTTTAATTTTAGCTCAAGAATGTTTATATGTGCCAATAACCACCGGGGTTCTAAGGGAATTTGGTTTAGTGGAAGAGTTTTCTCATTCAATTAGTGTGCAACACAAAGAACAACAAGAAAATGAAACGAAGATATGGACCACAGAGAACACTTTATTCCTAATAGATATTGTTGGAAAATTTGATAAAGAGTTTGCTTCTGGCATTAAAAAAAATATGTGAGAAAAAGTTACCCAACAGTGCAAACACTTGCACAAAAATATTAATGAAAAACAGTGTGAAACAAAGTGGAAGACATTAAAGAGAACATATAAAACTGTACTACTTCACAATAATACATCGGGACAAAAAAAAACGATATTGGGAGTTCTTTGATGTTTTACATGACATAATGCACAATAAACCTGAAATAACACCAGTTGCAGTATGTAGCAGCATGACTGGCTTACATATAAATAAAGGTACTTTTATATACCTAACTACTTAAAATTTATATTTACTTATATTTTAAAATATTACAGAGGTCGCTGTTCCTGATTTACCTCCCTGTAGTAGTAAAGAAGATAAAGAAAATGAAAACATCTCTAATAAAGATTATGAGAGCTCATTTTCAAGAAAAAAGTAAAGCAAAAATGAGTGAAGCTGACCGTCGCCACCAGGAAAAGATGAAAAGGCTGGATAATTTTAATGATTTATTTCAGAAAATGATGGATAAAATGTGAACAATTTAGTCATCGTAGGTTATAGAGACTGTTTTATTTATTTCAGATTCAGAGTTTATATTTATGTTGTTTATTTCATTAAAAGGCTATAAGGAATATTTATTAATTTGTATTTTATAAATAAAAAATAATAAAAAAAATATTGTTTAATTTCTAAGTATTATAGGTACATGATTAACAATGTTATTTCTTTTTCTAATAGCATCATTTTCAATGTGTTCTTCATCCATATCCTCAAAGTTGTGAGGATTATTTGCGTTTTCTTGTCTCCGTTCTTCATCAACGGCAATAAATCACCATTTAATAGACAAACATTATGTAATATGCAAGCAGAAATAATTAATAATGCTGCTAATTCCAACCTAATGGTTTCTAAAAACTTTATCTGCGAAATTTGCCTTTTAATAATGCAAATGCATTTTCAATTTTAACTCTAATTTTGCTCAAAATAACATTAAAGTTTTTTTGTCTTAATGTCAAATGTCCATTATCTTTGAATCCAACCATTAAATTTGTATGCAGCTTGTATGCCAAATCACCTACTAAGTGCGTGCCATCAAAAAATCTTATTTGCTGGGTTTGAATTGCCAAATATAATTCCGATCTTCTGTATAATGTATAATCATGGAGGAATCCCACTTCTCCAGTATAAACGTCTGTAAATAACATTTTGTGATCACATACTCCTTGTAAAAGCACAGAGTGAAAATTCTTTCTATTTACATAGGAATTTCTATTATTTTTTGGGAGCAACAATTTTAATATGAGATCCATCTATACATCCTATTATACCTGAATTCAAATAACATTTGTTTACGCGCCTGCAATTATAGGAATTTTAATATATATGTTTTTCTTGGTATGCCTTCAAAAAAACTTGCGCTACGAGCTCGAGTGATGGGCATAGGGGACTAGTGGATAGATAGAAAACTAGCACGCTCGCGATTGCACGCCTATTTACGCATTTTTCAATAATTTTATTATTTTTACCTGTGTATGTGATAAGGAGTGAGTTTGCAATTAATCAATTTTCTCACATTGCATTATTAGATAATAATTTAAAGTGTATGAAACTTCAAACTTCCCTTTATCCCTATCCTCTTCCTTTCATACTAAAATCGACAGTGGAAGATACCAACTCACCACAAATTTGGTAAGTTTTCAAACGTTATTATTTTTATAGATTTAGTTTAATACAGTTCACTTCATTAATTTTAAATTGGACGCACCCGCTGAATCGGCTTAGGCCCCTTCATTTGGTCCTTCGAGCCGGATCATAGCTGGCAGACTTTTTATTAATAGTTTTTTTTTGCTCACTGTGTTTCGCTTCTTATCATAAGCACATTCTTGGGTTGGTTATTTTCACACATTTCTGTAGTTTTATTTAGGTACGCTTAATAATTTATGCATAGTATATTGTCTTGAAAAATTGTTTACAAAATTTACCGACATCATATATTCATTGCCGCCTTTTGATTTATTAAAAACTATTCATTTAATAATATTATTTCCTAACATTAGCTATAATCACTACACAAACACGTTTAGTATCTTTTTTTATTATACTTTATTATTTGGATATTTTTTGTAAAGTTTTTGGCATAAAAACTGGTCGAGTATTTCGCAATGCCGCCGAAAAATGATGCACAAAACCTAGAGGCAAGACTCAATAAACTTCTAGCTAAAAAAGAAACTTATTTTAACAAAATACAACTGTTATATGATTTATCGAAAGACTTAAAAAAATCCTATTATTTTAGAGAAATTTAAAATTCAATTAAATACTTTGGATGAAACATTAGAGTTGTTTAACAAACTGTAGAAAATATTAATGATGTAAATGTCGATATAAATCCCGATTATAGATTAAATTACCAGCCATTAGAAATGATAGACACATTATATTGTCATATAAAAGAGGCAGCTAAAATTTTAGATAATCACCAGGTTTCGCAAAATAGACAAACAGCTGATGAACCAGTTGTCGCTAGACTAAAAAAATTAGAAGTACCCGAATTTAATGGCGATCCTAAAAGATGGCCGATGTTAGTTAAGCCGCGTGGCCGACTTAACGTGTTTTTAAAAAAATTATTTGAATTGTTACAAAGAATATTTAATTTAACTTTTATAAGTTTTACAAATTAATTAAATTAATACAATAATATATTGTACGTCTGTATTCAATGAAGCTATGACACGAAGTGCCGTATTAACGTTGGAAATTTGTGGAGGCGAGTGGGATAAAGTGCTGACTTATCTCCTCTTGTCAGCAGGTGGTCAACTTAACTCTTCCACCCTTAGACTGGACTTTAAGCGAGGGTTGAAGTCCGGGAAGTGTCTTCCTTGGAGTTGGTTCTGGATTCTTGGAGTCGATTCCGTATTTTCTTGATTACATAAATACTACAACATATTAGGGTAACATATAAGATAATTGTCCAAATACTTGGTTTATACCAGTGAAAAGTATTATCTACTAAATTTATATTTTGTTTGTTTTGTTCCATTTTGTATTTAATATCATTTAGGTCGTCTAAATTGGTTTGTAGCAAACTTATATTCTTTATTTCAAAACTATAGGAAACATTTACTTTATAATCTAATTCGGGAATATAATTGTTTACTAGATTTGGTATGTCTGTCTGTATATATGTAAATTTTTGATTTGATATTTGAATTATACAATTTTTTGTGTTGGTTACAATATAAGTACCTAATGTTAATATTCTTTTTTCTGACATATCTTTGCAATCAAAGCTAATTTGTTTATCTGAAGGATTTACAATTAACAATTGGTTAAATTCTAAAGTTTGTATTTTCTGACTTGTTAATTTAATTAGATTAACTTCGCAATTAGAATATGGTCTTTTAGCTAATAAAAGTTGTACTTCGCATGGCTGATTAGTTTCTAAATTTATTAAATTTAGATTATTGCAATAATAACTCTTATCTATAAATTTACATAATTTGTTTGATGAACTGTAATATTGATCGGATAAAATAAGGTATTTCTGGTTAGGAATAATTAATTGGAAGGTATTGTTGTCATGTACTATTGGACATGAGTATAAATGGTAGATATTATATTGGATAGTATCGATGATAGGTATTTCCAGTATAAAATTGAGTGTAGTTTTCCTCCAGTAGGCTTTAATTGTGGTTAGAACTTCGTAGTTTAAAATTTGTTCCTTGGTAGTAGGGAATGGTAAATTGGCGAGTTTGCTTATTTGTGAAAGACTGTCCAACAGATCTTCTGGTTCGATAATTGAGGGGTGCATAACATTAATTTTTGCGAATGTGACCGCTTCTTCTAGAGTTTCCAATATCTGTAGAATACTTTGTGCCATTATATTTATTTGGGTATAGACATTGTTGAATTGGATCGTGTGGTACATTTCAATTTTTTGATCTTTGAGTGCTTGCTCGATTTGTAAAATTCTTGATTGTAGTACAAGTTGATTTGTAGTCAAATTTGTAATGGATGATTCGAATTTTTCTATTGCTTGCGTAGTTAATGTTATTTGGGATGCCAGTATTTCCTTTTGGGTTAGTTGGTTTTTACTTAGTTGTTCCAGGTGTTGCTCTATTCTTTCCCCATCTTCATTATCTAGGTTACCGGTGATGGATTTCCAGATAGATCCTAGTCCGTTAACTAGTCCTCTTTTAACTCTTGATTGTGGAATTAATTGATTCAATTTTCGGTTAATTTCATCGAATAAGAACCTTGCGATTATAGCGAAGTTTTTAACTTCTCTTTGTATGTTTGTATTTAATTTGAATGCTTTGTCTAGGTCATTAATGTTTAATTTTAATCTGTTGTACTCGTCAATAATTGGTTGTATATCAATAGTTCTTAGTAAGGTCCATTTATTGATTATGTTTTTGCATGTTCCTAAAGGTAGTGGTAGTAATCCAGGGTTATTGTCTAATCTTCTGATTCGCTCTCCTCCATAGACGAAGGGGATGAACCTGTAACAATAGGTCGTTTTAAATTTCTTAAATGTACCTTTCTTACAGATTGATTAATTCTATTGGTAATTTCGCAGGTATTATCTGTATTCAACTTAGTAATGGTGTATGGTCCTTCATAACGGTTTTTGGTTTTGTGTCTGGTTGCTATGCCACTTTTGACATATACGGTTTGTCCTTCTTCAAATGTGGTTTGTGGGTCCTTAACGTTTCGGTTCCTTTGTTGATGTACGGTTTCTTTAGTACGTTGTGATTTTTGGCTCACCGATTCGTAGACTCTTTTCATTTTTGTTTTATGTTCGTTTAAGTAGTTACTATAAATATCCTGATTATAGTAAATTTCGAAAGGGTTTCGGCTTTCCGTGTGTCCTATGATTAGCTCAAAAAGGGTAAAACCTGTGGTGGAGTGTATGGAATTATTGTATGCTAGAAGTGCGTATTTCATTTGACTTGAAATAGGGTCCTTGTTAATGTTCTTTAAAATTCGAATATGTTCAAGTATCGTTGAGTGTAGTCTCTCAATAAGGCCGTTACTCTGAGGGTTTCTGGCAGTTATAAAATGAACTTCGATTTTATGTAATTTTAAGAGTTCTTTTACTACGTCATTATTAAATTCCTTGCCATTGTCTGTTATTATTTTTTCAGGCGTTCCATAGAAGGTAAAAAATGTAAATAGTTGATCGGATATATGGATTGCTGTTTTCGCGGATATTTCGAATGCCTGGGCCAATTTACTAAATGCGTCGATAATAGTCAGGAATATTTTTTGCTCCATGATAAATGTGTCCATGTGTAATATTTGAAAAGGTTTTGTTGGAGTTTCTGTTAACATCATTGGAATGTTTTCTGGTATTCTTTCATATTTACCTCTTTTACAAATATCACATTTTTTTATAAATTCTTCAATATCTTGTTGCATATTCGGCCAATAATATTTTAACTTGAGGTGGGCTTTAGTTTCTTTTGTCCCACGGTGGTTGGTTTTTCCTTCATGATAATTAAGGATTAATTGTAGTTGTTCTTCCTTTTCTAGGACATCAATTAATTTTTTTGTATACCTGATTAGTTTAGGACCGTTATTTGTAAATTTACTGATATAGATCTCGCACAGTTTCTTATATGTGTTTTCTTGTTCGGTAAATATATAATATTCTCGATCGGTCGTTGTAAAATCTCTTAGTAACTTGAATAAATCTTCTTCTATTGATTCTGTTTGAACTTCGGCTTCTATGATTGTTTTTTGTCCTCGTTTTATTACCTTAGGTTCAGCGGGATTTAAATGAACTGTTTTTATATGGATCTGGTTTCGTTTTGTATTTACAGCATCGTCTAATATGGATATGCTAACAGTAGGATCTTCATCATTTATTGAATGGGCTATTGATATTGGTGTTATCGGTCTATCGTGTAAGTTTAAATTTTGCTGGACTTGATCTGGCGTGGGCGTATTTAATTCTCGTTGTCCTTCAGTTAATTCTTCGAATTCGTCTAGAAGGGCTTCTAATTCTGGGTCGACGTTTACAATTAGAGATTGTGAGTCCAATGGATGAATTTGGATTCTCGATAATGCATCTGCATTAGTATTTAATTTTCCCTTTTTATATTCTATTTGGTAATCGAATTCTTCGAGTTTAAGTTTCCATCTTGTTAGTTTCATATTGGCTGGTTCTTTCAGATTGAATAGCCATTTTAGTGGGCGATGATCCGTATAGATTGTGAACTTATGGCCGTATAAATAGGGTCTGAAAATCTTGGTTACTGACCAAATGACTGACAACAATTCTTTTTCCGTGGTGGAATATTTGCGTTCTGCTTCGTTAAGGGTTCTTGAGGCATATGCTATGGGGTGATCCTGCCCAATAGGTCCTTGCGAGAGCACTGCACCGAGTGCTTCATTTGACGCATCTGTTGTTACGATGAAGGGCTTCGTAAAATCCGGGTATTGTAATATTGGTGCTTCAGTTAAAAGTTTCTTGCAAGTTTCGAAAGCTTGAATAAATTCCGGTGTCTGTTTTACGTTAGCGTTCCTTTTTAGCATTGATGTCATTGGCTTTACGACTTGTGCCATATTTTGAATGAATCGGCGGTAATAGCCTACGAGTCCTAGGAATCCTTTTATTTCCCTTGGTGTCCTGGGTATCGGATAGTTTTGTACTGCTTTAATTTTATCCGGATTTGGCATGACTCCTTCTGGTGTTATAATATGTCCTAGGTACGCGACTTCATTTTTCAAGAAATCGCATTTGTCAAGTTGTACTTTAAATTGTGTTTCTCGCAAACGTTGGAAAACTTTAGCTAGGTGTTCGATGTGTTCTTGTAGACTAGATGAGTATATTATTATGTCGTCAAGGTAGACTGAACAAACCTCATTTTGTATTCCTCTTAAAACGTTGTCCATCACCCTCTGGAAAGTCGAAGGTGCTCCTTTTAATCCGAAAGGCATTCGGGTGTATTCATAATGGCCATGTTCTGTGGAAAACGCAGTTTTTTCAATGTCATCTGGGTTCATTTGTACCTGGTGGAACCCAGAGGCGAGGTCAAGTGTCGTAAAATATTGAGCTCTACCTAACTTGTCTAAAATGTCCGTTATGTTCGGCAGGGGGTATTTGTCATCTATTGTATGTTCATTCAACTTCCTATAATCTATTACTACTCTCCATTTTCTTTTTCCTGAATTATCCAATTTTTTTGGTACTACCCAGACGGGACTTGACCAAGGTGAAGTAGATGGTCTTATTATATTTTGTTGTAGCATAGAGTTGATTTGTTTCTGAACCTCTTCTTTATGGACTTGCGGATATCTGTAGGATTTGGTAAATATAGGTGTCTCGTTTTTCAGTCTAATGTGGTGCTTAATTTGGTTGTTAAATGTAAGTGGCAGATGTTCGCTATAAAAAATATCTCTGTATTCAAAACATAAATTTCTGATAGCGGTATACTCTTCTTTGTTTAAATGGTTTAATCGCAGATTTTTTAAATTTTGCTTCCGGATTTGATCTATCATTTCATGATCGATATCTATTTCCATATGATCGATTTCCGTTTGGTGTAATTCTTCAGACGGTATAACTTCTAAAATATTAAATGGCTTGGTAATTCGTAAAATTTGTGTATCCTCCGTATTGTTGATAACAGTTGTAAAAGCTTCATTATTTTTTATTGTAACCAGTGATGCAGGTATTTCTAAATTGTTTTGAAGTTTTTTATATTCCAAAAGTCCTTGTTGCAAGGTGGTATGCACTGGAATGGATATAATTGATTCTGATCTTGGTGGTATTGATTGGGTGATTTCTTCAAATTCGTTGTTATTTAAACTGGGTTGACGTTCATTTTGATTTGGGTTTTGATTCGTGTTTTGATTCATTAAATTCCCACATATATATAAAGGAATTTTTGTATATGGGGTGACTAAAAATCCTTGTTTAAAGTCGACGTTGGCCTCCAAATTTACTAAAAGATCCGTTCCTATGAGTCCTTCGTAATTTGGGTTACAGTTAAATATAAAATGTTTATGTTTTAAATCCGGTTTTTTAAATATTGTTGAGACTGGGATTTCTGCACTGTAATGATGTGTTGTTGTATCGTGTGGTGTCGTTATACAGAATGGGTCCTCTTGAATATGATTTTGGAAATGTTTTCGGGCAATTTGTTCGTTTATAAATGATTTTGTTGATCCAGTGTCTATCATAAATCGTGCATTAATTTCTGGTATTTTTATATATGGTAAACGGTTATTTGTGGACGTGTGAACTTCTATCAGTTCCGCCTGTCTGTAGTTTCCGAGGCTTCTGTCCGAAAATTTACATTTTCCACTTCATTAGTTTCATAAGGCGGATATTCCTCGTATTCATAATATTCTTCGCCTTCTGAATATTCGGGGTCATTATTATCTTGGTAATTAGGTAGTACAGATGGTTCAAGCTCTTCTGAGTGTTGTACGTGAAGTTGTTCTGTCCTCCAGTTTTGTTGAGGTCTTTGTGGTATATTTCTTGAAGATTGTTGCATATTATTTGTGAGGCGAGTTCTTCTAGAATCTACTTCCATAGGTGTGGGTGTGTACGTCATTGGTTTATTTTTTGGTGCAAACACTTTTGTTGGCTCCTAGGCTGACTAGGACCTGGTTGGTTTTGATAGTATGGATATCTTGGCTGAGGTGGTCTTGGTGTCCAAGATGGTTGTTGGTACATTGGCCTCTGTATATTCGGTCGTTGAAACTGCGTAAATGGTTGGTGCGAATTATTTGGTGTAGTTCTAGTCTGTGGTGTATTCATTCTTAACTGATGCATATTTGGCTTGTTAAACTGTTGTCCACTATTTTGGTGGGCGTTACTTATTTTTGAACGGTGATAGTTCATATTTTCTTCTTCGATGACGATCTGGATGGCTTCTTCGATGTGTGTAGGTTTTCTACAGCGTAAAAGATGGCTTAGCTGTGGATTAACTCCAGTTAAGAAAGCTCTTAGTGTGAAATTGTTATAGAAATCAATTTTCATTTTCTTGACCTCTTCTGTCACGTTTTCACAAGATAACTTCGAAAGTAGCAGACATCTGATGTCTATGCATCTATCGGCAAATTGCAATGCAGTGTCTCTTGGTTGCTGTCTTAATGTGTTGAGATCGGACAGGAGTGATTCCTCGTTTCTTTGGTCTCCAAATAAACTAATAAGTAGGTATTTTAATTCTGGAAACGTGTCAAAATTTCTAGCTGCTAAAAGTGTGGCTGCCTTACCCACGATTTTGTTTCTTATATGAAGCATTGTGAATCTTATTCTTATAGCATCATTATCTGGTGCCATGAGTGGTAAAACATTTTCACATGCGTTGATAAAAGTTGATAATTTTGTTGGTTCTCCATCAAATGGTGGTATTAAATCCAGGTAGTCTCGGACGGAAATTTGTGGTAGTGCCATTCTGATGGATGATGCAGAGGATCGTATTGGTATTTGTACCTCTGTTGGAATATTAGCAAATTGCTCAACTAAGCTGTCGATGACGTTCATTAATTAAATGTTAGTTTTTATCACTTTTGTATTATCGTCGTTTTATTGTAAACTCTGTATTCACGGTTACTTAAACCGAGGGACGGTGACTGTATAATAAAATACAGGCGTGCTCTAGCTATAGACTGTGAATATTTTGTTTACGGGGCTTTGGTTTTTAAAGTTTTGTTTAACTTATTCTAATTTGTTAGTAAGCAATAGTTATGTTGGATTTTAATTTCTTGCCCTACTCGATCCAGGCAATACTTTTAAAATCATCGGAAGTAAAAATAAAATTAGAAAACGAATTTTCAAAGCTAATATGAAAATTCAAAAGCAATTAAAGGTAGGTATGGTTTCTATCGATTTGTGGATAGGAAAGGTAAAAAAAAGGAAAAAGCGGATTGATCAATATTACTTACAAAATTAAAGTTGTGATTAAAGTTGACTTCATTGATGTTTAATCCTGTTAAGTTGTACACAATGTACTGGTGGCTCACTATCCCCAATGGATTGATGATTAACCGTAACAGTTCCCCGATGGAATTGCGTTTTGTACGAAATAGTGCCTTAATCGTAAATACGAACAAAAATTTTAATTTTTGAAAACTTTTGGGCACTATCCTACCGACTGCGCCAGTTAAGCCGCGTGGCCGACTTAACGTGTTTTTAAAAAATTATTTGAATTGTTACAAAGAATATTTAATTTAACTTTTATAAGTTTTACAAATTAATTAAATTAATACAATAATATATTGTACGTCTGTATTCAATGAAGCTATGACACGAAGTGCCGTATTAACGTTGGAAATTTGTGGAGGCGAGTGGGATAAAGTGCTGACTTATCTCCTCTTATCAGCAGGTGGTCAACTTAACTTGTTTTTTGAAACGTTTAAAAGTCTTGTGCATAACAATTCAAATTTAATCTATCATTACGATGAGTACCACCTGGATTACAGATTTTAACATGTCTTCTTAAGGCCATTTTTGTAATGAAAACACGACAATAGGGACAAGGAGTATAGTTATTCTTATGCATGATTTTTTGTGTGTAATTTTCGAACTCCTAAAAGGGAATCTTCGGATCTGTCGTTGTTATATTCAAAATTACCAGCGAGTCTCAGTTTCGTAATAATCTTTGATCTTTCCGGATGATCTGAAAAATTAATGAAAGTAAACATATTATTTCTAAAATGTATGCATGTAACTAGTTGACGTTCCCTTCTCACGTAATGACATCTCATTTTTATGAATGCCTTGCTAATACCTCGAAACCAT
Organism: Rhamnusium bicolor; assembly: GCA_029963845.1. Taxonomy (NCBI): domain Eukaryota; kingdom Metazoa; phylum Arthropoda; class Insecta; order Coleoptera; family Cerambycidae; genus Rhamnusium; species Rhamnusium bicolor. The sequence continues at coordinate 665,655 of JANEYF010004595.1, read as the reverse complement.
TACATTATCATTCTTGAAGTGCGTTGGTGCCATGGGACTGGTGATCTTAGTCAAATTAACACACCAGTGGTTGATGTATTCCCACGCCTATATGTAGGACCAGTGGTGCATCAGAAAATGGAATATAATAAGTATATTATTGGTTCCACGTTCATGAAAACTTTAAGGTTTGTGGTCCCCATTTTGTGGTTTAATAAAAATGTGAATTTCACTTTAGCATTAGAAAGCTGAATTGAAAAAGTCCCTTGGCAATCAATGATGTTATTTTTAATTTTTTCCAAAAAATACTTTTTTCTTTGGCGTACTTTAAGTGTCAATACATAAAAAATAATTAAAATTTTATTCTTATGTTGCGAGATATAAACCTTTTTATAAAGAACCTCCTTCAACCATTTTTTCAAGAGGATATCTAAGTGGGCTCAGGAGTGTACTTACTGGATACAAAATTGCCAAAAAAATTCCAATAGAGCCTATTTGACTAACATCCCTGTGTGTATCATCTTATTTATAAATTTTGTTTTTTTAGATATCACTACGTGAGATGACAACCCATAAATTACATAAATTTTTATTATGTTATAGCAAATATTTACTTTTCGGCAGCAGCATGAATCATTTCACCTCCTCTTCATCCTTGTGGACGGTTGTGTAATGTCTCGCTATTTTGCTATTTATCTTCTTACAGAAGGTACAAAAATTATATTTGGTATGGTATTTTCTCGTTTTCCTTTGATTTTGAGTATTTGATTCTGAAAATTAAAATTAAACAAATATTATGTGTTTTATTATATAATATAACAAATTTGAACACGTTATCATATATAAAAGGGTGAAAGTGGACTATACGTTTTTTTTTAAATTGTAATCGTTTAATTAAATTTTTGTGTAGTGGTGAGAGATATGTGAAACTTCTCGTATGGTAAAAATGCTACTATCCGACCGACATCATAGATTCCTCTGTGGCGGATAGCGACTTGCCAACTACTAAGCAGGCAGTTGTTTCATTCAAATCATATTTAATAACAGTAGTTTAGTCCACCTGGGCTAGAGGTCATTGTTCTCGGTACTTGCTTCGCACAGAGGCATCTATGATGTCGGTCGGATAGTAGCATTTGGACCATACGAGAAGTTTCACATACCTCTCACCACTACTCAATTTACCTTAGTTAGTATATGACTAGCAGGTTGGCCACTATCATTTGTCTGTTCCATAACCTATGGCATACTGAGGAGAACAAATAAGTTCGAAACCGGTCTATGTCTGTGTAGGAATTGACAAATGATATTGACTACTGATTTATCATGATTTGAAGGTATAATCCAATGCAGGTCGGGGTATTTGCCCGCCGAGTAGTTGTTTCGTTCAAATCATATTTAATATATTTTTGTGCTATACTCTGAACTGAAATTTAGTAAATAACAATTTTATATCAAGGGGAAAACAAATTGGGGATAGGAGGACCCTTCCACGAAAATAAAACGTTTCAAAATAAGTAACACAAACATTATTTAATAATGTTTTACTAATGAGATACCTACCAGATGAAGGATGTTCTATTCCCTCTGTGGAGTCGAAAGTGGCATTGTAGATTGAATCAGCATCAGCATCATCGTCGGTTGAATTGATTAAGGGAGAATTCGGCACATTTAACACTGAATTATTATAGTTACTTTCATCATCTAGAACAGAAACTTAAGTAAGAAGGTATCAACCAATCAAATCAATTAAAATAGACTTTACAATATATAAATTCTTTTTGAAAAAGCTGATATTTAAAAAAAATTTAAACAGATAATTGCGCTTAATAGAAAGTAAAGTTAAAGTTTTAAAATCATAATTAGACAAGTATATCATGATGTACTCACCACGAAAGAGTGTATAAGTAGATTTGAGGATTTCGGAGTCGTCTGAGGCATAATCGTTTTCACAGATCTGATAAGATATTCCTGCACCTGCTTCAGAGGTGTAATAATTTGGAGAGACCTGATAGGATGTTCCTTCACCAACTTCGGAATCTGGAATCGCAGTGAGTTTGCCTCGAGATGACAACTGTTTAGGGAAGGACTTAAGATATTTATCCCTGACAAACAACTGTTATCACTATCTGAATAAAAAAAAGATATATTTCAGCGCAGAATCTAATAGTTTTCATGTTATAGTAGTTTCTTGGATGCCTAGGTGCTTATTTGAATGATAACATGAGTGAAACTGAGCAGTGACTTTCAGTATAACAGGAAGAGTACTTACCAGAATCGTCTTCATATGAAATTAATTCTTCATCTTGGGGTTCATAATTTCTATCGGCAACAGTATCATCGTCATCTTCAGAAAATGCTGCTAATTCATTGTCTTCATCAAAATTATCTAATGAAATATAAAAAAAGATTATTTTTGGCGAAATTTGTTGCAGAACTAATTAATCATGATTTATTTCTGAAACAACGCCTACTAAAAATATTTACCTCATTTTCATAAAAAATTTTACTTGGCTCTAGCACACAAATAAATGATGAAATAAGTATTTACATTGAAAGCAGAGCATCGTAGGCTGGTTTCCGGGTCTTCCAAGTTGAATCTGGAAAATCCAGAAACCATCTTACACCCACCTACCTAAAAATTATTTACCGAAGTCTTTTGGTGGCCCTGAAAATGATAATCGCCTTCCTACCATTGGCGATGGAAACAATATTTCAACAGAATTATCAAGTAAATCTGGCTTAGGAAGAGAAACTCGGCACCTTTTCGCATTTCCACGATTGGAATAGTGACTTAATGGTGAGGAATCGTACTTAAAGCCACTATAGCTCCTGAACTTTCTTTCACGATTTATTCTGGGTGGAGTGCTTGGGACTGGGAGTCTTTGGTTCGGAGGAGTGATGGTATCCGTATCAATACTAGAGTATGATTAAAAAGAACGATATTGATGTGAAAATTTTTTTAACTCACCCACTTTAAATGAACATAGGTTTCTTTGTCCTGCTATCTCGTTTAGGACGTCGAAGTTATCTCCTCTGCAAATATATTTTCCCTTCATATTATTGGAGGTTTGAGGATCTTCGAATTCGATGGATACAGCATTTTATAACATTGGACTCGGCCACAATAATCGATAGGCCACTATCCAGGTCAATCAGATAATAACGCGTCATCGTTTTGTTGGATTTACGGTGGATGATGTAGAAAGTAGAAGCTGGCAATGTAGATAGGGAATTGAGTCAAAGAATTTGTCGTTGCAGCCAATCGATGAGAAAGTGAACTGTCAGGATAATGTATATGAAACACAGCTGGCAATGAACCAAAAAACACCGCTGGCAATGATCCAAAAAACACCGCTGGCAATGATTCAAGAAAACACCGCTGGTATAGATCAAAAAAACATCGCTGGCATAGATCCAAAAACACCGCTGGCAATGATCCAAAGAAAACACCGCTGGCAATGATCCAAAAAACACCGCTGGCAATGATCCAAAAAATACCGCTGGCAATGATTCAAGAAAACACCGCTGGTATAGATCAAAAAAACATCGCTGGCATAGATCCAAAAAACACCGCTGGCAATGATCCAAAGAAAATACCGCTGGCAATGATCAAAAAAACACCGCTGGCAATGATTAAAAAAAACACCGCTGGCATAGATCCAAAAAACACCGCTGGCAATGATCCAAAAAAAAACCGCTGACAATGATCCAAAAAATGTCGCTGGCAAAAGAAAAAAACACCGCTTACATTGGCAAAAAGAATATTGCTGCCAATATGAATGGAGGAAGAAATACTTCCGATGATAAAAAGATACCCCACCCTCGCTACTGATATTATAGATAACACGATGGATGATATCGACCTGAAAAATAAAAAAAAATATTGGTACCTTCTTATTTACAATAATTGTTTCATAACCATGAAATTGAATATAGGTTGAAGATTACTCTTCTGTTTTTTTTGAGTTTTATGGTTGTTATAGGTTATTAGAGAAAAAAATATTATTTTACGTTTCGGAGATCTTCTCCATCCTCAGAAAATTTATTAACACGTTCGCTACCACGCCATATTTTGATTTTTATCCCCAGAGATTGTAGGACAAATCAATGGCTATGATTTTTTCAAAACATTTTTCTATTTATGGGGGGTGCTTATGAGGCTACTGTAATTAATATGAATCGGTTTGAAGAATATGTCCCATAAATGAGACATTGGTCTATAGCAATAGATCTTCAACAATAGACCACTCGTCACATATATGAGTCACATATATATTCATAAACAAATGTAATGTTGTATTGCATCAGGATTTATTAAAAAACTAAAAATGTAACTCTTTCAAAGAACATTTAACGATGAAATTCACTTAGTTCATATTTTCGTGGTATTGCTTGAAGCAGGGATCCACGCATAGGCCTATTTCCTGTCCATTTTTATCTCTATAAATTTCGCAGATGAAAAATGTCTGCGTCCTTTGTTTTCTTGATGCGCAAATCCGGCACCGTCTTCGCTTCTCATTTTTTTTTTTGGATAATGATTGACTCTTGGGGTGGGATTTTGTCGGGTTATAAGAGTATTATTATTGTCCATTTGGAAAAAAACTTGAATAATTGAATTACGGAAATCTAAATAGGACATTTTATTTTTTTATCCTTGCCCATATTATACAAATAACAGCTATTCCACAGACACAAATCTAGAAGATGGAAAAATATCTTCAAATACCATCTCAGAGTTTTTCTTGGGGTACTATAATAAGTAACCATCTGATTCGTTCTATCAGTGCCAGACATATTGGTATTATAATGGATTACAACTTCTGGCTTAGTTTTCACCATACCTCTTCGATTAGTTGTGTCTTTAAAAACGGCTGAATGTTTTGTAGATATCATAAGGACATCTCTCTTGTCCTTCCATTTGAGAACCATTATTTTACCTTTTCTACTAAAAACACGCTCTCTCCGTTTCAATTTTGTGGCAATTATTTTTTTCGGATTTTCTTTACGATTTTTTCTAAGAGTCCCCACAACATGAGTTTTATTGTCATAGAGAAATTGAGCTAGTCCAACACTATTGTAGTAATTGTCCATATAGAACGTGTGCCCTTTTCAAGAAAATTGCCAGCCAATTTCGTCACAACGGATTGGGCGTGTCAGTGTCTTCCTTCTTTACAGTTCCTTTACACGAATAAATTAAAATTTCAAAGACAAAACCGTCTGGGGTGCAAAGCTCATATAACTTGATGCCGTACTTGGCACTCTTGTTGGGTATATATTGTCGAAATATCAACCGACCACGCCATAATAACAAGGATTTTTCTAGTGATAAATTCCTGTCAGGATAATAAATATTTTGGATATTATTGAAAATGTGATCTACAACTTGTTTTATCTTGTGCAAACGATCAGAAGTGTCATCCTGGTTTTTGTAAAAGCAGAGACATCGAAGGATGCTCTCAATTCGATTTCTGGACATAATTCTGCCAAAAATAGGATGGTTGTACATTGGATGTTTACTCCATTAAGATTTAATATTCGGCATATGTATATTGCCCATAAGAATATACAAACCTAAAAACTTACGAATTTCTTATGAATTCGTCTCCTTGATTTTGAATTATTACTTCTGCACGAGTGTTCACCCATTCCCCAATCTTGTCGATAAGTAAGTTATCAAAGATGTGTGCCAATACTTCACCAGGAGAGACATTTTCAGGTAAATTAATTGTTAGCCCCGTTGGCTGGTCAAAAACAAAAATTGCTGGATCGGCATCAACATCTACCCATGGATCATCATCCGCCTCATGGTCTACAATTTCAGTATCCACCTCATTTTCTACAATTTCAGCATCCACCTCATTTTCTTTAGTAAATTCGCCTTCACTTGCACGATATCTCTTCTTTCGAATCATATTCTGACGAGGGTATATAGTCGCTTTCGGAATCTGAAGCCATTTCAGAAAAATTCTCTTCTTCCTCAAATTCTTCGTTCGGTTCCGCCATAACACGATTAGTATAGGTATATTGTTTATGATTTCAGTTTTATACAACCGGATGAAGTATGGCCAGTAAAAAGGCGTTGAGTGAAAAAGAATTACAAGAAGAAGCCAGCGGTGTTTTTTTGGATCATTGCCAGCTGTGTTTCATATACATTATCCTGACAGTTCACTTTCTCATCGATTGGCTGCAACGACAAATTCTTTGACTTAATTCCCTATCTATGTACATTGCCAGCTTCTACTTTCTACATCATCCACCGTAAATCCAACAAAATGATGGCGCGTTATTATCTGATTGACCTGGATAGTGGCCGAGTCCAATGTTATAAAATGCTGTAAGAAGTCACGATCCATCGAATTCGAAGATCCTCAAACCTCCAATATTATGAAGGGAAAATATATTTGCAGAGGAGATAACTTCGACGTCCTAAACGAGATAGCAGGACAAAGAAACCTATGTTCATTTAAAGTGGGTGAGTTAAAAAAATTTTCACATCAATATCGTTCTTTTTAATCATACTCTAGTATTGATACGGATACCATCACTCCTCCGAACCAAAGACTCCCAGTCCCAAGCACTCCACCCAGAATAAATCGTGAAAGAATGTTCAGGAGCTATAGTGGCTTTAAGTACGATTCCTCACCATTAAGTCACTATTCCAATCGTGGAAATGCGAAAAGGTGCCGAGTGTCTCTTCCTGAGCCAGATTTACTTGATAATTCTGTTGAAATATCGCCACCAAAAGACTTCGGTAAATAATTTTTAGGTAGGTGGGTGTAAGATGGTTTCTGGATTTTCCGCCTTAATTCTAATAGTTTTGAGATTCAACTTGGAAGACCCGGAAACCAGCCTACGATGCTCTGCTTTCAATGTAAATACTTATTTCATCATTTATTTGTGTGCTAGAGCCAAGTAAAATTTTATGAAAATGAGGTAAATGTTTTTAGTAGGCGTTGTTTCAGAAATAAATCATGATTAATTAGTTCTGCAACAAATTTCGCCAAAAATAATCTTTTTTTATATTTCATTAGATAATTTTGATGAAGACAATGAATTAGCAGCATTTTCTGAAGATGACGATGATACTGTTGCCGATAGAAATTATGAACCCCAAGATGAAGAATTAATTTCATATGAAGACGATTCTGGTAAGTACTCTTCCTGTTATACTGAAAGTCACTGCTCAGTTTCACTCATGTTATCATTCAAATAAGCACCTAGGCATCCAAGAAACTACTATAACATGAAAACTATTAGATTCTGCGCTGAAATATATCTTTTTTTTATTCAGATAGTGATAACAGTTGTTTGTCAGGGATAAATATCTTAAGTCCTTCCCTAAACAGTTGTCATCTCGAGGCAAACTCACTGCGATTCCAGATTCCGAAGTTGGTGAAGGAACATCCTATCAGGTCTCTCCAAATTATTACACCTCTGAAGCAGGTGCAGGAATATCTTATCAGATCTGTGAAAACGATTATGCCTCAGACGACTTCGAAATCCTCAAATTTACTTATACACTCTTTCGTGGTGAGTACATCATGATATACTTGTCTAATTATGATTTTAAAACTTTAACTTTCCTTTCTATTAAGCGCAATTATCTGTTTAAAATTTTTTTAAATATCAGCTTTTTCAACAAGAATTTATATATTGTAAAGTCTATTTTAATTGATTTGATTAGTTGATACCTTCTTACTTAGGTTTCTGTTCTAGATAATGAAAGTAACTATAATAATTCAGTGTTAAATGTGCCGAATTCTCCCTTAATCAATTCAACCGACGATGATGCTGATGCTGATTCAATCTACAATGCCACTTTCGACTCCACAGAGGGAATAGAACATCCTTCATCTGGTATGTATCTCATTTGTAAAACATTATTAAATAATGTTTGTGTTACTTATTTTCAAACGTTTTATTTTCGTGGAAGGGTCCTCCTGTCCCCAATTTGTTTTCCCCTTGATATAAAATTGTTATTTACTAAATTTCAGTTCAGAGTATAGCACAAAAATATATTAAATATGATTTGAACGAAACAACTACTCGGCGGGCAAATACCCCGACCTGCATTGGATTATACCCTCAAATCATGATAGATCAGTAGCCAATATCATTTGTCAATTCCTACACAGACATAGACCCGTTTCGAACTTATTTGTTCTCCTCAGTATGCCATAGGTTATGGAACAGACAAATGATGTGGCCAACCTGCTAGTCATATACTAACTAAGGTAAATTGAGTAGTGGTGAGAGGTATGTGAAACTTCTCGTATGGTCCAAATGCTACTATCAGACCGACATCATAGATGCCTCTGTGCGAAGCAAGTACCGAGAGCAACGATCTCTAGCCCAGGTGGACTAAACTACTGTTATTAAATATGATTTGAATGAAACAACTGCCTGCTGAGTAGTTGGCAAGTCGCTATCCGCCACAGAGGCATCTATGATGTCGGTCGGATAGTAGCATTTTTACCATACGAGAAATTTCACATATCTCTCATCACTACACAAAAATTTAATTAAACGATTACAATTTAAAAAAAAACGTATAGTCCACTTTCACCCTTTTACATATGATAACGTGTTCAAATTTGTTATATTCTATAATAAAACACATAATATTTGTTTAATTTTAATTTTCAGAATCAAATTCTCAAAATCAAAGGAAAACGAGAAAATACCATACCAAATATAATTTTTGTACCTTCTGTAAGAAGATAAATAGCAAAATAGCGAGACATTACACAACCGTCCACAAGGATGAAGAGGAGGTGAAATGATTCATGCTGCTGCCGAAAAGTAAATATTTGCTATAACATAATAAAAATTTATGTAATTTATGGGTTGTCATCTCACGTAGTGATATCTAAAAAACAAAATTTATAAATAAGATGATAGACACAGGGATGTTAGTCAAATAGGCTCTATTGGAATTTTTTGGCAATTTTGTATCCAGTAAGTACACTCCTGAGCCCACTTAGATATCCTCTTGAAAAAAATGGTTGAAGGAGGTTCTTTATAAAAAGGTTTATATCTCGCAACATAAGAATAAAATTTTAATTATTTTTTATGTATTGACACTTAAAGTACGCCAAAGAAAAAAGTATTTTTGGAAAAAATTAAAAATAACATCATTGATTGCCAAGGGACTTTTTCAATTCAGCTTTCTAATGCTAAAGTGAAATTCACATTTTTATTAAACCACAAAATGGGGACCACAAACCTTAAAGTTTTCATGAACGTGGAACCAATAATATACTTATTATATTCCATTTTCTGATGCACCACTGGTCCTGCATATAGGCGTGGGAATACATCAACCACTGGTGTGTTAATTTGACTAAGACCACCAGTCCCATGGCACCAACGTACTTCAAGAATGATAATGTAATGGTTTCGAGGTATTAGCGCGGCAATCATAAAAATGAGATGTCACTACGTGAGAAGGGAACGTCAACTAGTTACATGCATACATTTTAGAAATAATATGTTTACTCTCATTAATTTTTCAGATCATCCGGAAAGATCAAAGATTATTACGAAACTGAGACTCGCTGGTAATTTTGAATATAACAACGACAGATCCGAAGATTCCCTTTTTAGGAGCTCGAAAATTACACACAAAAAATCATGCATAAGAATAACTATACTCCTTGTCCCTATTGTCGTGTTTTCATTACAAAAATGGCCTTAAGAAGACATGTTAAAATCTGTAATCGAGGTGGTACTCATCGTAATGATAGATCATTGCTGAAACGCAGCAGAGCCTTGCTATCGAACATTCATCCAGATGCAAACGAAATACTGAAAACGAAAATTTTTCCTGTTTTGAATGAGGATGATGTTAAAAATATAATTAGATATGATCGTTTGATCATACTTTATGGAAATATCATGTGTCTAACATATCGAGATGAACACCACTTTGATATGATACGTAACCGGTTACGATTGATGGGAACATTTTTACAGTTACTAAAAGAGAAGGACCAGAGCATTGACAATCTTGAGAGCGTAATGAAACCAAAACATTTCAACACCATAGCTCTTTGCCTTCATGAAATTGGACAGTATAATCGTATCATTCAACATTATGAGAAGCCTACACTGCCGACAACGGTTGCCACTGCTATTAAATATATTACCGAGCTTTATGTAGCCGACTGTATCAAGAGGAGCGATTGGGTTGGAAAAAAGGAATAAAAAAATCTGCAACTACTTACTCAAGACGGAATTACGCAGTACAATCAATAAAACGCCCAGTGAGAGTTTGTTGCAACACAAACATCAGAAGCCGGTGGTTCTCCCAGAAACGGAAGACATAAAATAACTGAACATTTATGTCCTGGAAAATAGAAACAGATATTATAAAGAACTCGATGAGAACGGATTCTCCTACAAGGCCTGGTTGGAATTGTCAAAATATACTCTTGTTTCTATATTAATATTCAACAGAAGACGTCCAGGAGAGCTGGAAAGAAGTTTACTTACTGACCTGGACAGTTTGCAGTCTATTGATGAGGAAACTAACAACGACTTGTATCAGCAACTCTCGTTGCAAGCAAAAAAAGCTATTAATGATTATAAGAGGTTTAGAATACGTGGGAATTTCGCGAGAGGTGTTCCAGTGCTGCTACATGGCGACATGAAAAAAATGCATTGATATTTTGTTAAAGTATCGCGAAGAAGCTGGTGTTCACGAGGATAATCTGTACCTTTTTGCACTACTCCAGCCTAAATGTGAAAGAAATCCTTCCTTTAGACATCTCCGTGCCACCGTGTTAACGCGTTCATTCTCTGCTAAGTGTGGAGTATCAAATCCGGAGGTGCTACGAGCGACTCAGTTGAGAAAACATATCGCCTCCAAATCTGTCTCCTTAAACTTGGATAACACAGAGGTTAGAACTCTTCAAAACTTCCTTGGTCATGCTGATAAAATACATAAAGAATATTATCATCAACCCGTCCTCCTGGATGATATTGCAAAAATGTCTAGATTGTTTGAAATTGCTCAAAGTACGATTGTTGAGGAAACGAATGAAGATCAAGAAGCACCTGTACATGAACGAATGGAAACTAACGTGGAAGAGAGGCCGACAAACACAAATTTAGAGGACTCCAATGAAAATATAGAAGAAACACAAAAAGAAACTGCACAGCCTGTCCAAGCAAATGTACGAGGCAGGATGATGAAGAAACGGAAAAGACTTTTGGGTAAATATGGATAAATATGCAAAATTTACTTACTAATTAATTCACACGCTTTTTGCAGATATGAATCTTGGATATGTTTATAGAAGAACCTGGTCAACGCCAGAGAAACATACAGCTAGAGACGTTTTTAAAGGTTATTTGGAAACAAACACTTTACCTACTTATAAAAAATGCTGCCAACTTATACAAACTAATACATGTTTACAGAACAGGTCGCCTCCACAAGTAAATTCTTGGTTAAAGAATCAAATTAAGAAGAAACAGTCCAATAGTAAGTATTGTTTGTTTGTTGTTCATTTGCGCCAGATATTGTATACTAAATTTCATATACTTGAATGATTTTGACGGATGACAATTTCATTTTAGTTAAGTTTAATCGAGGTAGGTTCGACACAATGGTCTCGAAACTCGTTTAAATCTATGCAATATTTTAGTATTGCATAGATTTAGTTGAGGTTTGAGATCATTGTGTTCAATATTATGGACTAAAGTTACTAGAATGAAATCTGCCAAAATCATTCGACTTACGTGAAATTTAATATACAGGGTGCGCCACTTAAAATTCCCCAGACTTGCAACTTTTTTATTTTTTAAGCGACGACCATGTTGGATACATCAAATTGTAGATATTTTAAAAGCCTTTAAACATACATACAGAGATTTAAAAAAAAATTAAAATTGTTACGAATTTCCTTGAATATTTTTTTTACTTCACCCTGTACATAAACTGTTTTAATGTTTTCTTATAAAGGTTGTAATTAGCTTCAATTTATGTTATTACGTCATATTCGAAATTCTTTTTGGTTTTAGAGAAAAAAGTAAACACTTCGACTCCAAACCGATTTTTCCTTAAATATATTTGAAAAGAATGTAAATAATAATTGTATGCTTTATTTGTAAAAGACATATAACAGCAACAAGCAACAAAAAAAAATTTTTAAAAAACAAACTTATTAAAATGTACCAAAAAGGAAATTGCAAAATTTCTGGTGGTAAAATCATCCCTTATTTTCCCCTAAGAGGAAAATTGAGGATCTGAAACTTTTAAGATGTTTGTCACCGCGAATACGTCATTGTGCCAAATTTCAACCAGGAAGTAAAAAGACAGGAGCACTTTCGCTAGGGAACAAAAATGGGACCAAATTTGGTTGGCAGTTAATAGTTGACAGATTGATCACCGAGTGGCGTTTGTGTCGGGGGACTCTTATGGAAGAAGTGTGTTTTTGTGTTGTTTTTATTGAATTTTAGTGTATGTTAAGTGCATATTTTGGAATTATAGAGTTATAATTTATAAAACTATGCCTTCCTGTTTTGTGCCGGGTTGTAATACTGGGTACGGCAACTTAATTAAATGGAACAAAGCCAATGGTGTGAAAAAATCCGAGCATGTTCAAAGCTCCCAATGATGTGAGTACTTAACACTACTTTTATATACTAATAATGCAGATTGTAGACAATTGTACTTTTACGGTTTTACTTTTCAAGTCTGTGAAATAAAAATCTTGTAAATGTTATTATTAATTATTGAAGTGGTCAAGATGGCAAAGAGTATACAGTATACACACTATTAAATCCCTTTGGACTAATTCATTATCAATATCTGCCGTTCTAAGATGAAAAGAAGCTTAAATTGCTGATATTCATAATCTAAAAATTAAAAACTGTGTTAATTATTTACTGTTTGTAGGATGAGTTATTAAAAAAGTGGCAAAAAGCAGCTGACAAAATCCTCACAAAAGAGGATAAAATTTGCAAGGTTCATTTTAAAAGTGAGGAAATAGAGAGAGAATACAATACAAAAATGCCGGATGCTACAGTGTTCAGTCTTAAAAGAGACACTCCTAAATTAAAACATGATGCTGTACCCTCAATTTTCCCAAATTGCCCCAAATATTTTACCCCAATCACCACGTGAAACGTAAGGATCCAATGATGCGAACAGGGGAGACAATACCTAGTAAGAGAAAAAAGGTGTGAGAGCTCCAGAAAGAATGGAAATAATTAAGGAAGCGAATGAAGAACTAGCAATAATGGAAGAACCTGAGGGAGTAGTGGATGACGCCTCTGTTAAAACAAAATTTGATGCTATTGCTGAAAATCTCGCATTGTTAAAAATGCCATCTGAATATTGGTTTTCTTGTAAGCTCAAGGATAATATGGGCATGAGTAATTTAGGATTCACTTGTTGGGCGAACGATTTATCGCTTATATCCAAACGGCTTGTATTGGCTTATAATATGACTGTTAAGGTAAGTAAAATTATGATCGTGGGAAATTTTCTACATTTCAATACAATCACAAAATTCTTAATTTTTTTAGGTGTATGTTAACGAAAAATCAATATGTTTACCTGGCACAAATAAAATCAGAGACACAGCAGAACTGGAAGTTCTTCTGGATGATATAAACAAATTCTACCCTTGCTTAGGTACAAGAAGGTAAGTTATGAAAAACTTTATTATTTTATATGTATCACTACACTAGTTTATAGGTCAGAGGAATGCTTGGGTTATATCTCCCCGAAAGAAAGGAAACCAGGTCCCAGAGCAACTCGCTGTCTGCCGTGCCGAAAATACCAGCAATATTTAAAAAGAAAAAATCAAAGTTCAAAGTCTGAAAGTGTTAAGTATAAGACAATTAAAAACAGTTTGAGAAATACACGGAGAAGAAATTACAGACTACATTCTAAAGTAGTGTATACTATTTTAGGTGCGTTATATTAATACAAATCGTTTTTTTTTTTTTTTAATTTAAGTTTTCTAATGAAATATTGGTGTATATTAATTTGATAAAAGTGTATAGTGTGTATTCATTATTTACAGGTTGCCAAATTAAAATTGAAGGTGAAACAGCAGATGGAGCAGTGGTCAAAAATAAGAGTATCTGCATTGGAAAATGAAATAAGCAAGCTTTCAGAGCTTCAACAGATCGCAGTTAGGGCTTGCTTTAAGGCATCCCAGTTAAAGAACATGAAAAGTATGCGGTATACTACACAGTGGTTTATGAGTGTTTACTATTGCGTATAAAGAGTAAAAAATGTTATGAAAACCTCCGAAAAAACAAAATTCTTATTTTACCATCTGTTGATACCTTAAATAGGTACATTAAAAAAATAAAAGGTGCGTACGGCTTCGATGCTAATCTTTTCAAAGTATTAAAAACCAAATCGTAAACGATGGAGGCACAATCAAGAAGAGGCATATTACTGATCGATGAAATGCATTTATCAACATCGGTAGCCTTCAATAGGCAAAAATTGCAAGTACAGGGCTTTACGAATCTGGGAAAATACACTCCAAAGCACCAAGTTAACAAAAGGGCCGACCGTGCCCTCGTGCTTATGTTTCAGCCATTCCAGGGAAAGTGTGTTCAGACGTTGGCTTGTTTTCTGAGTAAAGGATGTGCTTCATCCACGGTGTTACATCAAATCGTTATAGAAGCAATCAACAGAACAGCCTGGATTCTACATAGATGCCATAGTTTCAGATGGAGCGTCCTGGAATAGATCCATGTGGAATAAGTTTGGAATCACTGCTGACCATGTGAGTTTCACACACATTGTGGACCCTTTGAGGAAATTATGGTTTATTTCTGATTTTCCACATTTAATAAAGTGTCTTCGTAATTTTATAATCAAGTGGGCTGAAACTTGGGTATGTACTTTTCAACATAAATCTGTATTAGCTCTGACAATATTAATTGTTTTTTTCTTCAGACACCAGATGGCGTTATCAAACTACAGCACTGACAGTTTCTCATTGAGACTGAAAATTTACTGGGTTATAATCTGAAATTAAGTTATAAGTTGACACCTCACCATATACAGCCTCGGTATTACCAAAAAATGAATGTTGCTTTAGCCTTTCAGATTAGGTTTTTTTTTCAATAACTATCCAACTAACGTTTCTATTGTAGTTTTTTGGAGTAGGACCTGCAATGGAAACATTGGACCATTACGATGAACTCAAAGATTGTCAACCTACACAAGAATTTTGCACACAAGTTCATGAATTAATCGATGCGATGAATGCACGTACACCACTCTGTGCATTAAAAGTGGATAGTAAAGAGTGGAAGGTGACTGTTTTAAAATATTATCAATTATGTTCACCAGCATGAATCTGTTTTTAGGCAATTCAATCATTTCGTGATTATATCATAGAATGGGAAAAGGCCTGTATAAAAGAAAATTACAATTTTCTCTCTGACTCGACCTGTCATGGATTCAAGGTATCATTGAAAGCAACTTTAGATATTACCAAATTTCTTATTGAAGTGTGCGGTTTCAAATATGTTATGACAGCGAAATTAAATGAAGATGCGCTTGAGGTAGGTAGTATTT
Source organism: Rhamnusium bicolor (assembly GCA_029963845.1). Lineage (NCBI taxonomy): Eukaryota > Metazoa > Arthropoda > Insecta > Coleoptera > Cerambycidae > Rhamnusium > Rhamnusium bicolor. Next base: position 650,117 of record JANEYF010004595.1, on the reverse strand, counting down.
AAATGAAGCTGTACGTAATTAAAGTCGAGTCGATATATATTTTTCTACCTGTTTTAACTTAGAAAAGAGATTGCAATAGGGGCATATCCAAGAGCTGTTAGTAATTTGATGCTTATAAGTAGTTATGAGTTGAAATAAAGAAGGTGATAGGTATATCATGTCTCATTGAAGTTTTATTGCCTAATTTCCATCCAAAAACAACTCGGACTAGATTCATCGATTTGTTATTTTTTAGCGCTTCTTTGGACTAATGCGAAGCTGTTGCGGGTCCAATGACCATCCGGATCCACAATTATTTATACAAATGTATAGATTAGTTTCAACATATTCACTTGTAAAGCCACCACGAGGCTCGAATGTGTCTGGAGAGGTTCTAGGTGCTCTTTTGAAATTGGAGGACATAGATGATAATGAGGAAAGAAATAGTCAATGGGAGGCTCAGATAGATACCATATTAGACAAAGAGACTGATGTTTGGGTGTTAGCTGAAACAGAAACAATTTTAAAAGAACACAACTACACAAGATCTGACAATTTTGCCTACATAATGAGCTACATGGCTGGATATGTAGCAAGAAAAGGTCCACGGTTTGCGGTGTTTTTATTTAACAACCAGAATGTATTTTATTTGTGAGCAATTTAACAAAAATCATCAAACTGAGAAGCGGCACACTCAAGAAAAACGAAAAGCTGCAAAAGTAGCGAACATTATAAATAGAAATGATGATCAGGCTTGTTAGAAATGAATGCCTTATTTGTAAATAGATGTAAAGATGAAAATCATAATTAATGAAAATTATGATATGTTACATTTACAAAACGATTAATATTAATTCACCAACTTGTTTTTAAATTGAATCAGAACCTCACATGTTTAATTTTAGCTGTATATAAAAAATAGTTTATTTTATGTTCTTAAATGAATAATTAATTAGGAGATTTTAATTTAAGATCTTAAATAATTGTTACATTAGATTATTTATTATAACCTTTTTTTTAGTAATATTTATACCTGGGTATATTAAATAATATATAATAAATGTTTTTTTATGTTTTTACACTTTATAACAGGGCTAATGTTCTCTGGCTGAACAAATTTTCCATCTGTTCCTGCTCACATCTGAAGAAGCCACTGGGTTGACAAAACAATTATCATGTGTGTATATATTTGAGAAAATATATGTAAATAATTTTGTGAAAATCATAAAACAAGATTGAGTTTTATTTCGCTTGTTAACTGTTGCAAATAAAATATTTCAAATAAATAAATAAAAACTTTATTTTCATAGACTTACAAGAAATGTACATATACAGTCAGCACAAGAGAAAAGCCTTAATATTAATCATAAAAAATGTAAGAAAATACTTTTTCCTACCCTTGAAAATTATTGATTTCACACAGCGTGTGATCAATACTTACGATAACAGCATGTGGAAACGTTTCACACACTTATAAACTATAAAGCTGGACAGCTCTGGCCTCTCCTACAAATACATCTTATCAACTTACCTATAATAGTTTTGAAAATTCTAAATTGATTATTCACAAATTTTTAAGTGGATATACAACATCATTAATATATTATCTTAACATGTGAATATCTGTAGTTATAGCAACTCTTTTCTCCCTTTCAAATTTCTGAAAACAAAAAAAAACTGTTTCTAGATGTACCTACCTTGCTAGAACTTGCAATTTAACTTCATTCGTCTTTTCTCATAAACAATGAAAACCACAATATTTCAGCACAGGCGTCTATTTTGGAATTGTGGTCAGTATGAACAATTCTGGGATCATTTAGAAGTTGGATTCCGGAAGTGCAAGGGTAGGATGCAGAAATAATTCTGTAAATAACTATAAAAAAATAATTAATCTCGAAGTGCATGAGGCTTGCATTTTCCACGGAATATCTATGTTTTTCAGCAAGTGGCAAAGTATATTTTATCTTGACTGCTTCAGACACCTGCAAAATTGCATGCCAATTGCAATGACCAAGATTTTTCATAGAAATTAATTTCTTTAACTCAAGTTTTTCGCAGCTTCTTAACTACTAATTCATACGTAAATTCGAAATTCTAGCTGATTTCGCGACATGAATGCTGCGCGGTGACAGATTCGGGAACTACTAACTCTCAACCAAAACAGAGCCCACTTTTTGGTTAGCAGCGGCATCTTGTCGGTACTCCTGTCTTTTTACTTCCTGATTTTGACATTTACGCGTGCGCAATTTCAATTAGGAAATGCGGTAACGTGAATAGCGGTAACGGTCTACGTTAATTGCGGGGGAATAAAGTAGACGTAGTATTTGTACCTTAACGTTATCCAAGGATCGTTAACTAGAAAGGATCGCTCATCTTCATAAACGCAACGTTGCCCACCCCCATGCCGTTGATACCGTTTGTGACGTATTAAACGGTTGAATTGTCGGTGCGACGATAGTTGATTTCGCTACGGGTTACAGTACAATACGATACGTCGCGTCGGTGTCGTCTCTGTGTTTTGGTTTCTTTTGACTCTATGAAAAGTGTGTTTTTGAGGGTGTTTTTGTTTTACAATTTGCTTATTATTTAACTTATTAACAGTATATTTTCGGGACGTTCAGTTTAATTTGTGTTTGTTTATTTGAACTCTTTGTGGATTTTGAACTTTTTCGTGAAATCTATTTCTAACACAATTTTTAAGTATGTTTTTTACGGGTTTTAAAGCACTTTTAATTTCAATTATTTAATTTGAAGTATAACGAAGATGCCTGGGCGTCAATGTGCTGTAGCATCTTGTAAAAATAACAAATTGGCTTTAAAAAAGCGGGTATTACGGATATAATTTTCCATTGTTTCCCTGTTGCACGGGATTTGGTGTCCAGTACCATCCAGAAAGAATGGATTCTTCGCTGTAAGAAAGCAGATTCTTTTAATTTAAAAAACGCTTGGATTTACTCTAATCATTTTACCAAAGAGGCTTATGAACGAGACCTTCAAAATGAGCTTTTAGGTAAAAAAATTATATTTTATTGAAATTAGGTAGGTATTTTTTATTCTCTTTTTCTAGGCCTACCTTTGCGTCGAAAATTTAAAAAAAAATCTGCAGTTCCGACACTAAACTTAGAAACAATTATTATTGAAGAGAAAAATAAGACTAATAAAATCGCCCAGCCTGAGATGTCACCTCGGACTTCAGCGTTTGAGGTTCCTAGGCCATCTACGTCAAAATGTCCAGGTGTGGAAAACACGTCTGAGTTTATTGAGGCGTCTTCAAAGCAGCATCTAACTGAGTCTTTCCCGAGCCCCCCCGCTGAATAATGAGCAAAAATTCCCTGTTGAAGATCTTCCGCCTTTAGATGAAAATTATAAAAATAAATATGAACAGTTACTCAAAAAATATAACTCTTTAAAGCTGCAATCATGCAATAAAATAAAATATTTAAATAAAATGTTGAAATATTATAAGTTCAAATATTATAATAATCGCATTAAGAAGACTGTAAAGACTCAAATTGTAGAAGAAATACTCAACTTGGTTCTAACAAAAAATCAAATCGACTTGCTTTCTAAACGAAAGAAAAAGGTAATTTGGACACGAGAAGAGATCTCAGTGGCATTTACTATAAGATATTATAGTAAAAAATGCTACTTATATCTACGAGATATATTAAAGTATCCATTGCCAGCATTATCCAGTCTTCGCCGTTGGGCATGTCAGTTGGATGTAAGTCAAGGCGTTCTCAAGGATGTCTTCATGATGATGAAATTAGCTGGAGAAGATCTGACTGACTTTGACAAAACTGTAGTATTCCAGTTTGATGAAATCAAAGTAAGATCCATAGAGGAATATAACACAGCCAAAGATCAGGTGTTAGGTAAATGGTTTCTCATTGTAATTTTTTTTATTTCACTTTTTTTGTTAGATTTAATTATATTGAACTTACAAAAGCAAGAATTTCTATTTTATTTTTAGGACCTCATAGTTAAATGCAGGTGGTACAAACTCGTGGACTTTTCTTAAAATGGAAACAACCATTATATGTAGCATTTGATCAAAAAATTACTAAAGAAATATCGATTACCATAATCAAAGAGTTGCATAACATCTCTTATAATGTAGTGGCATGTGTAAGTAATTGTGGCGGCGGAAATGTTGGACTATGGAAGGAATTGGGAGTGAATGTTGAAACAAGCTTTTTTTCGCATCCAGAAACCAATCAGAATATATACATGTTTGCAGACGCTCCACACCTTTTGAAATTGCTAAGAAATTGGCTTTTAGATTATGGTTTTATTTTAGAGGGAGGTAAAAAAGGTAACAAAGGAGCCACTACAGAAATTAATTGATTTGACAAATAACGAACTAAATCCCTGCTGGAAAATAAACCAAAATCACGTGGACTGTGAGGGTAGTCAAAGACAAAATGTCAGAATGGCAGCTCAACTCTTGTCGCATAATGTTGCTGAAGCACTTAATCGCTACAAACCTGGCAGTGACAAAAAAAATGAGTGAAGATTTGTCAGAATTTATAATAGACGCTGATAAATGGTTCGATATTTTTAACAGCCATGTCAAAAAAGGGAACAGTACCCTTTAAAAATGCATATGGTATTAATTTAGAAGAACAAAATGGTCATCTAACCAAAATGGAAGGAACCATATCTGCAATGAGAGCAATTAGAAGAGGCTCCTTACAGATTTTTCAAAAAAGGCATGCTAATGTCAATTAAGTCTTTAAAATTGCTGTTTAATGATATGAAAAAAAATTTAATATTAAATATATCTGCACACACAAATTAAATCAAGATAGCCTTGAAAACTTTTTTTGCTCAACTTAGAAGCCGTGGCCCCAATGATCACCCTAGCCCTTTGACAGCCATTTATCGTATCAGAATGATCATATTAGGAAAAAATTCAGGAATTTTGGATGCCAAAGTAAATACCAAAGAACCAACAAATGAAGAATACATGACGCCACAAATATTTGAAAAAGTTAGGATTGAACCAGACCAAGAAAAAATTCACGATATGACATTTGGTTCGAAATCGAGCAGTTCTTTTTCATCTAGTGATTCTTTGACTCTTGGCAATGAATCTTCTAGTAATATTGGTGAAAATGTTACAGAGATAACAGAAGATGCACTAGAATACATCTCAGGATGGTTAGCCAAAAAATATAAGAAAGAATGTCCAAGTCTGGGTAATTACACCTACAAAATTAAGTTAGAGGACCATAATTATAATCTCCCCTCTTGGGTGCAACAACTTTCTTTCGGGAGTCTAATTAAGCCTACAGATGAATGGCTTACAAAAATAAAAACTTGGGAAAAATATTTTAAAAAACACCATTCTAATGGTTTTAGAAAAGGCCCAGGGGTTGTGAAACTGCTAGCAAAAAAATTTCAAAAAAGGAACATCAGTTACCATTTGAAATTATATCAGAATTTTGTAAATTAAGAACAATAATAAAAATAAATTTCAATAATTTTCAGGCCAACCAGAAACAAAAATTGAAAAGGAAGAATAGTGATTCCTCAGATTCGAAAAGAGGGAAAATCCGTAAATTAAATAAAATAATAAATTAAAATATAACGTGTACGTGAGTCTCTGCACTTTCTACAATTTAAAATTTCATTAAGTTTTTTTTTAACTACTTAGTATTACAACTCTTATTTATTTTAAAGAATGTGTTTTATTTTTATGCCATAGGTAACCTATACATAACTATTTGTATTAATTTCAAAATTAAGTTTTTAAAACCAATAAATAATGGTTATTCATTATACATAATATATAAAAGTACCTACCTAATGTATATGATAACTGTAAAATAAAAATCTACGAATTTTTATTTTACCGTCCATAAAATATCTAGATCTATTTAGCTTAAAAAATGAAACGGCACCACCAATATGTAGTATCTATTGTAAAAAGACCACTGGTGCAAGCCGCTAGCGGACCGGGACCGTTGTCGACGTCACAACCGGCCTGGCCCGTGTGACCTTGGGGGAATAAATCGGCATTTACCAATTAGTGCCAGGTACTACAAGATTAGATTCTGATTGGTTGAGTTCAAAATAAAAATTAAATTCAGCCAATGATAATCAAGTGGTTATAACTACTGGTTACAACTATCTCTGCACTCGAAAAGCCCTACTGTGTGTGTGTGTTTTGAGGTTATACTTCTCATTTGTAACATTACGCAGTTAAGTGTTAACTTTATTTCGTTTTATATAGTGCAGAGTTTGATACTTTTGTAGGCAGCATATATTTCCAAGCATAGATTTGAAGCAGAAACGTTTGAGATTTAGTGAAGATGATAATCTGACTCTCCTTAGACAAGTTGCAGGGTTAACTCCTTTTCAAGACCTCTCTCATTGGAAGACTATTCAAGAAAATTTGTTCTCGATAAGTGGAAATTTTTTTTTTGATAAGAACACTTCGAGACCACATAGAGTTATTATTAAAAATGTGGCTAGAAAAAGAGAAAAACCAATAAAGTTAAGTGAGTAATAATAATAATAATATAATTTATAAAAATTGCAAGCAAAAACAAATGATTGATTTTTTTGATCTAGACACCTTATTAGTCAGTTATGATCATCTTTTGAATCATCATGTCACAATTTATGTTATGAATCAGAAAATCAGTCAACAGTCCTTTTCTCACAACTCTATCTTAAAAAACAAAAAAACACTTATTTTTTAAAAATAGAGTTGTGAGAAAAGGACCATCGACTGATTTTCTGATTCGTAACCATGAACTCACACGGGTACCGCTTACCCCAATTAACAATCTATTGTTATTGGTATTGTAATCTAAGACTTCGAGATCTTACAATAATACTTATAGATTATGTTAATTTGAACGTATTTTTTATTTCTATTTTGCAGATCAGGTATAGAAGAAATATACACAGAAAAAGATGTACTACTTCAAGAAATTTTCAGTAATATGCAAGAATTTAAAAGAAAACCAAAAATTTTAAAAACAACAACAGTAGAGAAAATTGGAAAGGAAAATAGCGAAAAATGGACAAAAATTTTAGCGGAAGATAATACTAGTAGCTCGGATCAAAGTTATGTAAGATTTGACCACAATTATAGTGTTAACATAATGGTAGAAAATATAATAGAAGTTCCTTCTGCTGGAATACCAGCTGAAGAAGGTAAAGGTGAGTGTAAATACGTGGATCAAAAATATTGTAAATTGTAGAACACAATTATTATTAGTATAAGTAATTGTCGTAAAAATACTTTTTTTGCAGAAGAGTCTTTGAACGTTTCTCAATATGTGGAATCTAATATTCTGCAAGAAGGTTCCTCACTGATAAATCAGCCAACTCCTATGAAAAGTCTTCTGCTTCCGAGAGAAACTCGGCAAACTCCTCGAAAAACTTTAGGTTTGTATATAACACTTTATTTAGTAAAGCTCTATTCCTTGTACAATTTTTCTGAATAAAAATCGTAATATGTTAAATAAATATTTTTCATTTTAGTTCCAATTAGAGCAAGGCAGAGACGTACAGGCATCCAGCAACGTGGATTAAATTATCTCGAAGATTATGATAAAAAACAATTTGAATTAAAAAAAAAAAGATCAAGAGTTAGAGGAAAGGTGAGTGGTTTTGGCAGAACGGCAGTTAAATTTGGAGGAAAGCAAATTTGCCCTTAGTGAATTTGAGAAAAGGAAACATTTTGAGATTTTAGAAAAAAAGTTGAGTTAGAAATCGAAGAAAGGAGACGGTGCAATAAAGTAATTGAACAACAGGAAAAAATGATCAATATATTATTAGGAAAATTTCAAACGAGTAGTTAGTCGATAATGAAAAAAGTTGTTAAATAAATAAATAAACAAATAAATTTAAATATCGTTATTTATACATTATCAAAATCATTTTACAATACAGTTTGCACAACCAAAATTTTCAGTCCAACAACTTTTTGCAGAAAGGGCAACTGTAAACCTAAAATATTAACAACTTAAGATGTATCACAGGTTGTACACCAAAATGATGTTTACAAAATGGTAATTAAGCTGCGACCTGATATGAAATTTAAATAAATAATGCTTTAACAGAAAATTTCCAGTATACTGAGTGAAGCCATGTAACAGCCCGACTGTTACATTAAACGTTACGCATCTCAAAAAGATAAATTATTTTTTAAAAATACCCACCAAATAATCAACTACACTAGGCCGTAAGTTAGTTAATATTAAAATATTGTTCTAGTTGTGGCGGTTCAATTAAAAAATACTGGGCAGTTTGGCTACTATATAGACAAGTATGGCAATTTGTTAAAATTATAGCCGTCTTATACATAGATTCTAGATCCTGTAATAAAAGTTTTTGATTTTTTTTAAAATCTGTAAATGCAAATTGAGCTAATACTTTTTGAAACCCCCATTCAACAGCTTGTCGCACTACACTCATTGATGCATTGAAGGTCCTCTGTGCTTCGTTAACTCCTCGTCCAGGATATGGACACAACAATAATTCTCTAATGCCATATGCTTGATCACCAAAGAGGACAAATCTGGAACCATTCTGAAAAACTGCTACTCTTTCTAGTTGTTCATATAGCTCCGAATCTCGAAAAAATACCTGCATCATGGCGTCTTCCAGGATAACTTCCTTGAATATTAAGTATTATACCATCAGGAGATAAAACTGATTGATATTTTACACAGTGCTGTCGTTTGTGTCCTGAATAATACTCCTCTTGGTTTTGCGAGGGCCTACAAATAGGCCTCGCAGTGCCATCTATAAATCCGAAACAGTTTTGCACGGCAGCACCTTTTGCTGCAATGCCCTGCAAATAAACATAATTTATGCTGTATGGAAATAATTTTTTGTAAAATCAATAAAATTGTTAAGCGTTTTGAACTATTTGTTGTATTTGTATCATTGAAAATCTTGTCTACCAAGCTACAAATTAAAATATTTTGTTTAAATGAAACTGAAATTCTTTACATTAATATTATATAATATACAAATAAACTAGATGCTTTTCCAAATAAAAATATTTGTAAGCCAAAAATATGTATATCAAAAATAAGTTTATTACAAACTAAAAAACATTGAATACATTTGTTGTTTAACATTAATTTGAATATAATTTTTGTAGTCTAATTTATCTCTTTAGTTATAAAAAAATTTAACCAAGTACTACACTACTAAATAACACTACCTGTCCATATAGCTGCATTTTCTCTTCATCTAACCACAATAAATTCTCTAAGTTATCCAGCAATTGTCCATGATGTTGATATATAAATTCAGTCATAAAATTTACTATGTGAGATATTGCTTCACTGCTGCGGCTGAATACAGCCTTCAGATCCTTTAAGTGATTTGGGTAAGCTAACCTTCGTAATAAGATACATAGAGCTTCTTCACCTTAAATGAAAATTAATGAAAAGTTATTTTATATTTCAACTTATTCAGATAAAAGCAATCATATAAAAAAACTTACCTGTTGCTAAATCTCCCTCTTTCGTTCTAACAATCGGGGTTATTTGTAGTACCCTCAGGAGTCTTGGTAAATCGTCTCTATGAAAACGAAAGTTCACTTCAATGTCCACATCACTTATATTTTGTAAATTAAATAGTAACCTTTCTTGCTCCCCTATCCTCGCCGGCTTGCAAGTCGAAGATATCATGTAATATTACACCTCGTAAGGCTTCCCGATATACATCGTTCTGTTGTCGATCCCTATGATTGATAATAATCTGTATAGCATTATCCATATTGTAATATATAATAATAATAATATATAGGTGTAATATTCACTATATAAGTTTTATGCACTAACCCAAACAACGAAAATACAAAAGTAGGGTTAGGTTAGGCTGTCAAAGATAACGAATAACGATTTCTCATTAAGTAACTGTTCAACAAGTCTCTTTTTGGAAACACGTTATTTGTACTTAGATACGTATTGAAATAAAGTTATCGTATCTTCATAACGTTACGTTATTTTGGAGGCTCAACAACTCTCTATTACTAGCCACTTTCCACTTTCTTTCATCTCATACTTGTTGCTTTTAGATCACAAATACTTACTAGGTTTAGGGATGCGCATCGATAGTCGATATTTTTCAAACATCAATGTTAGGTTAAAATCTATCGATAGCTAGATGGCGATATTCTAAGCATATATCGATATTTAAGTTCCGATTTTGATCAGAAATGGCATTAATTTGATTTTTTAACTATGACTATTTAAGGTGTTTTAAAATTTATGCTATATTACTAAACTGGTTAGTATGATGAAAAACGTTAATAAGAGGTTTGTATCTTAACTTGAATTGCATGCCATTTACATAGAAAAGAAATCTATATTCTCTTGGTTTCGTAGCTCGCTATTAGACATTTTTATATTAAACTTCTAGATATAAACCGTTGTCCGATAGATGGAACTGATGTTACTACACTGAGTACACTGGTACCGACATTTTTCTCAGTGAATCACAGGTTATTACCGACGTTGCGTTATTGCCTATTTGTTATTATTAGTTTAAACTGTGAAAAGACAAAAGACTAATCGACTGAAAAAGTGTGTAGTGGTGTAGTGTATAAATGGATACTTATTTCTTATAATAATCGGTGCTCCTTATTTTGTGTATTTTGACCCCTGCAAGTGGCTGACTGCGGTAAGTAGATAATAAATTATAATTCTTTTATGTCATCACATAATCATTTTCAACGATCGAGTTTTTACATCATAATTAGACATTTGGGTAAAATAAATATAAAATAATATACTCGTATTTTCCGTGAGATTCCGGAGACCACGAAAGAACCGTCAGCAACTGATGGCATCCCGAAAATACAATAATAATAATAATAATGAAACATAAATCTAAGATCGTATCTGGAGTGTTAATTATAGTTTTACTTTTCAGGATAAAAATTATTATGGCTCCTAAACGAAAATGCGAAGCATGGAAATTTTTTGAAAACCAATCAGACGGAACAGCAATATGCAGACTATGTAAGAGAAAATTTAAAACCTCCGGAAATACTTCCAACCTTATATCGCATATGCAAAGTATGCATGAAAGTGTATTAAGTAGAACTAAAACTAATAAATCTACAAAACAACAAAAGCTAACCAACATTTCACGAGTTCAAGAAGCCTCAACATCAGCACAGTCCCAACAACTTTCGATCGATAAAGAGAAAAATGAGGAAATCACGCAGGAGCAGGCAGATCAGGACACATCTGCGATGCCTAAATCTGATACGTTTAGCATCCATCAAAAACAAATTAAGGAATACTTCCATGAAATGGAATCCTATTCAAGCACAGGTTCCAAAGCTGCTAAGATTACACATGCAATTATTTTTATGATATGTCGTGATAACCAGCCCATATCCATAGTTGAGAATGAAGGCTTCAAGGAATTACTCAGACAAGTAGCACCTCATTATAAAATTCCTCATCGTTCTACTATTACGCGTATGCTGGAGTCAAAATATGATTTTCTTTCGGAACTAATAAAAGAACAACTTTCAAAAATAGAAAAAATCACTCTTACAACAGATGTGTGGACTGACACCATGCAAGGCAGAAGCTTTTTGGGTGTAACAGCACACTTCGCGGAAGATACTACTTTCAATTCTGTGACACTGGGTGTACACCAATTGGAAGATCGTCATACGGGAGAATACTTGTCTCAACAGTTAACAAATGTATGTGAGAAATGGGGGATACAGAAAGAAAATGTTACAGCCGTTGTTACAGATAATGCAGCAAATATGTTTTCAGCTGTTGAATTGGCTTTTTCCAAGAGTAAACAATTACCGTGTTTTGCGCATACTCTTAATTTAGTTGCTGAAAAATCTATAACTTCTATTTTCGAATTTGAAGAACTTATCATGAATGTAAAAAGAATTGTAACCTGGTTTAAACAAAGCGTGATTGCTAATGACGAATTGCGTAAGATGACAGACACCACCACAAAGCTAATCCAGGAATGCCCAACTCGTTGGAACTCCAAGTTCTACATGATAGAACGTTTTATACAACTACATACTAAAGTAAATATCATATTAATTCATCAACCAACAGCACCAGCGATGGTCAGTGCCATGGAAATGTCACAATTAAAGGAATCATTTGAAATTTTAAGACCGCTAGAAGCTGCAACTAGAGAAATTTGTGGCGAAAAATATCTCACCACTAGTTTAGTGATTCCAATCGTACATAATTTGGTTGGCGGAGTTTCATCTGTAAACTGTGAGGATCTTGTTGCAGTTGCGTTGAAAAAATCTGTTTTAGATGAATGCACAAAAAGATTTGGCAAAATTGAAAATGTTCATTTTCTTGCTCGCTCCACATTACTGGACCCCAGGTTCAAAAAAATTTACTTCCAAGATGCCTTAGCCTGCTCAACTACCGTCAGGGTACTGAAAAAACTGGCTGAACAACACAATTCTGATATAACTGAAATAGAACCCTCGACATCAAAAGGTATATTATTATAAATATTGTTATACTGTATACGACATTTAAAATGACTTATTTCTTACAGATTCCCCTGATACTACGGCGATAGAGGAAAAAGAACCAAATAAGTTTTCTCTATGGTCACAACACGAAAAACTTGTGAAAGCACAAGAAAGCAGTTCACATCAATCAAGCACATGTGATGAAGAAATATCCATGTATTTGAGAAGGCCAGTAAATGAACGAAAAGACAATCCATTAGAAATATGGAAACACTTAGCTTTTGAATATCCACAACTTAACAAATTGGCGAAAAAATATTTAACAACAGTGGCGACATCCGTTCTGTCCGAGCGACTTTTTTCTAAAGCAGGCCAAACCCTCACGCAGCAGCGAAACAGATTAAAAGGTGGAAAACTATCAAAAATGTTATTTTTACAGACATTGGACAAGACATACTGGAATTTACAACCTTAAAATTTTTATCATAATATATTTTATTAGAAAGCTATATTAAGTTATATAATCGTTAACCTACTATTACTTTCATATATTTTATTTTTGTTCTCAATAAAGTATTAAAAAATAAACATCGGTGTATGTTAAATATCGATATTTTTCCTCCGGTATATCGGTTACATCGATGGTGTATGACGATATTCGCCATCGATATTAATATCGATGCTTTCCATTCGATGCGCATCCCTAACTGACAAATGTCAGTAGTCAGACTAATCATTTGAAATGTCAACTAATAGTTCCCTTTTACAACAACAGATTCCGCTACAATCCCAAATTAGACGCGTTTTGGTTTTACTTGAATTCTGGACAATCCCGAATCATTCCGATTTTAATTTATTGCTTCTACCGTTCTGCGCAGATTCTAAACAGTTCAGAAATAAAGAACCCGAACAAACTTAAAAAAGTTCGAATCTTTTGTATCTATCATTCGATCGTTCTAGCCAGTCGTTAACTGAACAATATTGAAATGATTGAATGCGCAGTTTTGTGCGCCTTTGCCTTAACTCACTCTCTGATTGGTTAGCTTTCATCATTAATATACAATTCAATAGTGGTGGGCAGTATCGATACAGGTATCGATATTTCAATTAAGAATCGAATAAGTATTCGATACAACGTATTCATTATTTTTTGTCATGTTCTACTAGTCTAATAATAATAATAATAATAATAATAATAATCGTCTTTATTTTGAGTATACATGTAGGTATATTACACAATATACACATATATAAATTGCAAATGATGTTGGGGTGTGCACGGCGAAGTTTAGCCAGTGGGCTACTCTTACACTTAACCGCCACAATATATTATATATATATATACAAAAAAAAGGAAAACTTAACTAAACATACAAACTATAAATTAACCTAAAACCTATAGCTAGACATGTACTAGACTACACAAAGGATTGGTCTAGTTTTGTAAATATTTAAAATAAATAAAATAAGTGTGCACCTAAAAAAGAAAAAAGAACGTAAACTAAATTTCATATTTGTCTATTCCAAGAAAGGTATTTGATCGCGAATAGATACTCTCTGATATCGATGAAATAAATAGGATTTAAAAAACATAATTTCTCTTTTCCCAAAGCCATAAAAGTTTAATTTGGCACAAAGTAAATCGTGATCAATGGTATCAAAGGCCTTTGAAAAGTCCAAAGAGATTAACACTGTAGCAAGCTTTTTATCATAATTTCTTAGTATATTGTCGGATAAATTGAGAAGTGATGTGGTTGTACTATGTTGTTTGCGAAAGCCAGATTGGTGAGCAGGAAGTATGTTATTTGCTGATAAATATTCTTCTATCTGAATGTGTACTATTCTTTCTAATATTTTGGATAGAACTGGCAACAGACTAATGGGACGTAGATCGGAAACGGTTTGTGGATCATTTATTTTAGGCAGAGGACAGATCAGCGCCTGTTTCCAGTGTATTGGAAAATAACCTAACTCCAGGCAACAGTTTATGATGTTTGTAATGTAGGGCGTTATTATTGGAAGACACAATTTTACCATATGTAATGATATTTTGTCTAGCCCACAAGCATTCGATTTTAAAGATAGGATAACTTTATTTACATCTTCAACTGTAACTAATCTAAAATGAAAATATATATTCGCATCATATTTTGTATTCTTATAATAATCAATATTTCCCGTGCAGTTGTTAGATTTTACAAAAACAGATGCAAAAAAAATCATTTGCTTCTTCAGGATTTACTAAGTGTTGTGGTATAGAAGAGTTGGTTTTAAAGCGAATATTTAGGGTTTTTAAACCTTTCCATAAATCTTTATCAGAGTTTTTATTTTGTAAAAAAAAATTTAAATATGCTGCTTTTTCTCGCCTAAGTGAAGCCAATGCGAAATTACGCAAATGTTTATAGTTATTTAAGTTCTCACTAGATTTATTTCTTTTATAAACATTAAGGGCCTTATCACGTTCATTGAAAATTAATTTTAAATTGTCGGTTAACCAAGGTACATGAGGTTTACTAACCCGAACAGTTTTTAATGGCGCATGAATGGAAAAGAGATCTGTAATGTTATTTGTCAAAATTAATACCTTTTGGTCTATATCGGGGCTATAAATAATATTATCCCACTGAAAATTTGACAAATCTTCTTTGAATTTTTCTAAATTGAATTGCTTAAAATCACGAAATGTAACCATTTTTTGAACAACTTTTATAGTAGCAACTTTTATTTTACAGTATACTAATCTGTGATCTGATATTAAATCTGCATTGACTGTACCAGCCTCGGTTATTAAATTAGGATCACTTATAAAAATGGGATCTATCAGAGTTGCGGTGTCTTGAGCTATCCGTGTGGGGTCATTTATGACTTGTATGAAACCTAAATTGTCAAAATAAGTAGCAAGTGGGTTACCCATTATAAACTGATTAATATTTACATCACCAACAAGTATCACTTTATCATTGGTCGTTATGATTTGTGGCAATATGTTGTCTAAGACCTCGATACATTTTGTAACAGTAGTTGTTGCATGACGACGATATATCACTTCTAAGGCTAGGTTAGTTTTTTGGATTTTAATTTGAAGCCAAAAATATTCAAGATCACTATCATTCACAAAATCAACATCAATAACATGGCAAATAAACTCATTTTTAATAAAAAAGCCCAACCCTCCGGCACCTCTACCACGATCTTTTCGGAAAAGCCTGTACCCAGGTATGTTAACAACATCAGACGGTATATCCTCAGATAATCGTGTTTCAGAGACAGCCAGTACACTTACAGATAAATTGTTTACCATATGACATAGTTCAGTGAAACCGGTAAATAACGAACGAACATTTAAATGTGCTACTGTTAAATTTTGTTTATTATTTGACTTAGCCATCTAAATTTGTTTTTGATCTAATATTTTCCAGCACTAGTTTATATACATGACAATTAATATCTCTTACTGTGTGATCTACCGGTATATTGGTTCTATGATTTTTATTATAATTAACACAATTAATACATTTTTTGAACTGAGCGCGGCAGTCTTTAAGTTCATGTTGTCCAGCGCAGGTAGGACACGCCATCTCTGATTTGCAGTCCTCCTTCATATGATTATAACGGGAACATTTAAAACAACGAGTTACAGAGAAATGTTCGGCTACAGCGCATCTCTTCCATCCGACGTACAGCTGTCCAGTTTTTAAAATTTGCGTTCGCACAGACGGTAAAACCTCAATAACAACATTTTCAGAATATTTCAAAATTTGTTTTGTTACTATTTTTATATCTTCTAGGGTACATGAAAGATTATTTTGAGCTATTAAATCTTTAACAAAATCAGCTGAATTTAAAGAGTCTTTTTCTATATTTAATATTTTTAAACGAGGGTTATATTTCTTTGCTTCCTTTATAGAATATTTATCTCCTACTTTGTCGATTAAATTTGATTTCAGTTTATTAAGCATTTCTTTATTTTCACAGTTTACAAGCAATCCATTTTTTATGTTTTTTATATTTTTTACACATATATTTAATTCAGCGAGGTTAATATTACTTTTGATATTTTTTGTAATGTCAGAGTCCTTTGAATTAATTTCGTTAGATTTAATCAGTAATATGTTTGACGACTCGACTAAAATATCGATATCGATACTCATTATAACTATAACTACTTTCTGACGTTATAAGAAATTATGAATACCGAATAGGATATCGATATATGGTTCAAATAGTTGTTTGGGTCTAAGCCAGTGTATTCTCACATCAGCGACTAACATAAATGACACGCGGCATGCACTATTCATTATTCACACTTGCCATTTATAGTTTATGTTTATATGTTTATTTTTTCATGTATATATACGAGTACATTTATACAGTGCCGGTCATTATTAAATTATGGGTTCTGTTTTTATCAACAGATACTTTACTCTTTACTTTTTTTATGATACATTTTAAATGCCATAAATAAGAAAATATTGTACTTATTTATTACATCAGTACTGTTCTTTGGTTATATAATAGCAGTGTAGAAGAATTTGAAAAATATTTGTTTATTTAGGCATAAAGTGTTTCTAAATATTTATCGGGCGTTTTTATGCTTTTCCAACTAGGTAACTTTAGAAATATATAATAAATACATGTTTAAAATATTCTCCCTGTCTTGACTTCTTTAAACCTCTTCAACGTCAATTTGAAATATTTTTCAATGCGAACACATCTCGCAGGTTTAAATAATACCTACATTTCGTGAATATTTTATTGTTTTAATTTAGTTATACGTGTTGGAGGTGAAGGATAATTAATTGCCGTTGATATTTGTGACACGTCATCAGTTTCGCTTAGTTTTTTCGTTGGATTTTTTGTTACATTTTATAACGATATTGCTTAAAATTAGTTCCAGTAAATCATTTTAATAATGCCGCATGTGAATAGTTCTCGAGTTTGGCAATATTATGAAAAAATTGACAATACTCGAGTAATTTGCAATTTATGTAAGAAAGAGTTTAAATTTAGTGGAAATACTTCTAAACTTCATTTCCATCTAAAGAGAAAACATCCAACATTCACTACACATGAAAGGCTTTTGGAAGATTTCGAAGATGAAATAGTTGCTGGCCCAGGGGTCCTTACTACTAAACCTACAGTTGTAGAGGAGGCGAGACCATCTACATCATGTGGCTTAATAAGTGATGAGCCTGTTCCTGAGGCCCCCCAAAAAAAAATTGCAGCAAACAGCACTTTCATTTAGAGCGGCTCATATGAGTGAAATGAGAAAGAAGAAGATTGATAAGTTGGTTATCGAGATGATATGCAAAGATTTTCAACCTATATCTGTTGTTGAGGATATAGGCTTTAAAAATTTAATTAAGGAATTAGAACCCAGGTACAATTTGCCTAGTAGAAGAACAATTGGAAGAACACTTTTGCCAGATGCGTACAGCCAAATTAAAACTAAGTTGATGGACATTCTAAAGACCACTAAATATGTAGCTATTACAACTGATATTTGGACTTCTAGCAATACAGAGTCTTATATAACGTTAACTTGCCATCTTATTTTAAATAATAATTTAAAATCTTACGTCTTAGTTACGGCAAAATTGTCAGAGCAACATACAGGTGAGCATTTGGCAAACATTATGCGCCATCATTTTAATGAATGGGGCATAAGCAACAAAATATCGGCAATAGTGACAGACAACGTAGCGAATATTAAAAATGCCGTCAGAATTTTAAATTATGAAAATTTGCCATGTGCTGCCCACACACTCAATTTAGTGATGACTGATGTTTTAAAAGACATTCCCGCTTTTGACAACATATAAAAACTTGCCGAAGTATTGTAGGCCATTTTAAAATGTCCGTGGTAGCTTCAGCCAAGCTGACTAAAATGCAGCAACAAATGGCCATAGGCAAAGACCTGAAACTCAAGCAGGATGTGTCTACACGATGGAATTCGTCTTTACTTATGATTGAACGGATGGTATCACTTCCCAATTGTCCACAAAGTTTAAATAATGAAGAATGGAGTATATTGGAAGACTGTGCCCTTTTGCTAAAGCCCTTTGAACTAATTACAGCGGAATTATCGGCAGACAGTTATGTAACAGTCTCCATCGTAATACCTCTTATGCGAGCCCTGCAAACACACGTCTCACAACAGAAGTGCATAACACCTGTTGGTCAAGCTCTCAAAGATGCTCTTTTGCAGAGAATCGGTGAAAGACTTATTCCTTATGAGAGAAGGCCCTTAGCACAGGCGGCGACTTACTTGGACCCGAGATTTAAAAAAATGGCATTTGGGACAGACTCGTATGCGACCGAGGTGGAAAATTTGGTAAAAAACGAGTTAACAAGATTGTTGCGTTTCCAAACTGTAACCGTAGTAACAGAGACCATTAATGAAGGAGCTTCAACTTCAGCTGTGACGGAACCATCAGAGGAATCAAACACCAAAATAAATATATGGGAGACTTTTGACAATAAAGTAAAAAATCTCATTCAAACAAAGTCCACGCCATGATCAGATTCTATTGTAATTTTAAAAAATACAGTGACCTGCCATATGAAAATAGAAACGTTAATCCTCTAGCATTTTGGAATCAAACTCAGTTACTTTTTCCACAACTTAGCAACTTGACTAGAAAATATTTTTGTGTTCCAGCAACTTCTGTTCCTGCAGAAAGAATTTTTTCCAAGGCTGGCTTGATAATAAAATACAGGAGGAATAGAATAAAAAGAAAAAAATCTGGATTACCTCATTTTTATGAATAAAAACTATGAACTTTGTTAGTGTGGTGTATTTAAAAATTAGTGACTCCAACTTGCTTTTATTTAATTTTTGTTCCTTCATTAAAAATTTGTTTTGTGTTAATGTAGTTTAGTTTTAAATCATCAAGGCAAAAAATCGATGGCTGATGCAGTTTCATTACTAACATGTAAATACGTAAGTAAGTTTATTTAATCATATAGGTATAATTTTTTAGTTCGTCATAAAACAACTGACAGTTCTGTAAATAATATTTTAATACCAAAATCTAAATTTTATTAATGATGAAAAAAACATATTTTATAAACTCTTAATAATTAACGCTTCAAAGTAATTTTCAAAGCACATACTATAAAAAGTGTAAATGTTAATAAACTCTTAACAAACGCCTTATAATCGTGTGTTGTCCGCAGATGGGACTATCAGTACAGCACAGAAGCGAAAATATTTAAAAATTATTATTAATTTAATACCTATCAGGTAACTGAACTTTAACCATTTATGTGTCAAATTATTTTTCTGTTCTTTATGTATACCTACTTAATTATATTACTTATCTGTATTTGCATCGCCAAATAATAAATGTTATTATTATTCAAATCTAAAGCAACAAAATAACATAACGTCGAATGGGATGCAAAACCGTGTAACTGACATTTTGATCCATTTTAATATTTTTATGTCAAACTGATTGGTAACATGTGGGGAATGGTTCTGCAAAATCTAATAACTGCTAGACCAATAGGATTCGAGTAAACACATCATTTCAAAAACGTGTAACTGTATTGGTACGCAAAATCGTATAAGTGACTCATTTACCTATGTTATTTGTATAGATGTGGTCGTTAAAGTGTTGCTCTACGAAACTATTGTAAGTTTTAAATCTATTACAACTATTATAAATGTAGAATTACAGTTTTTGTTTAAAATAGTATTATTACTCTTTATATTCATTTGTTTACACACGAAACCAGTAGACAATTTATGATAAAAACGATTTAAATTATCACTGTAGTTAAATGATTTTGCACTTAACCTTTTCATTTTGGTTATTGTCAGTTATTTGATTTTGCAGAATACGAAAATGGCTAGTAAAAACTTAACAGACCAAGAACTGGAGGATTTGTTAAATTCAGAAAACATAGATAATACTTTATTATTTGATGAGGATTCTAATACACATATTAATGAAGAAACTGAGGCAGAATTAGAAATTTCCGCCGTTACTGATTTCAATCAAAATAATTTGAATGTTGCAAATAATTACGATGGTGATATTATGGAAATAGTCTCGGAAATAGTATTAACAACCAATTCTATTATTTCCATGGAAATTACAAACACAAATATTAATGAAATAAATACTGCGAAAATAAATAATGAAGAGATTAATAACGAAGAAATAAGTTACAAACAATATAGACGAAATAATTACAGAGAATACAGGTAATGAAGAAATAAATAACGGAAAGGTAAATGAAGCTATAAGTAAAGCAAAAAATAATATAGAAAATTCTAGAAAAGTTAATAAGTTTAGACGGATGAAGGGTACATCGTACAAAGGTCTTAAAAAAAAATGAAAAAGGCTATGAAATGTCTGAATTAAGAAATGAAAGAACGCTTGGAGTATCTTGTGATTCCAATAAGTGTAAAATTTCAAAGAATAGATTTTGCTCCAAAATTGGTCAGCCCGAAAGAGAAGATATATTTAAATATTTTTGGGATAAGCTAAATTGGGATTCACGAAAACAATACGTTTGTTCTCTCGTTAACGCAGTTCCGCGAAAACGTTGGGTTTAAAAGGCAGCATGGTTAATGAATGGTGTCGAGATTCTATTCATGGGATGCATGAAACTGATAAGAAAATACCATCTAGAGGCAAACATAAGGTTAAAAAGTTTTCAGATGCTAGAAAAAAAGTTAAATAATTTTCTTCAAGAACTACCTAAACTTGAATCGCATTACTGCCGAGCGTCAACAAAAAAACTATATTTAGAACCCAATTTTACTACAAAAAATGACCTTTATAGACACTATAAATTATATTGCGTGGCTGAAAATACAAATATACTATCCAAGAGAGTTTTCTTTGAGGAATTTGAACAATTAAAATTAGCATTACATCAGCCCAAAAAAAGATCAGTGTGATACTTGCATTGGTTTTAGTTTAGGACATATTTCTGAGGAGCAACATTGTCTGCATGTAAAAAAAAAGGAAGCTGCTCGAAATGAAAAGCAAAGAGATAAGGCTAGAGCTTTAAAACATCCAGATGAAATTGGTAATGGTTTATATTAATTACAAGTACAATAAAAAATATTTAATGATTAATTTATTTTAGGTATGTTCACAATTGATGTGCAAGCTGTGATACTTGCTCCATTCCTCAATGCCAACGCAATATATTACAAGACCAAACTATGTGTCCATAATTACACTATCTGGAATATGACAACCAAAGATGTAACATGCTACCTTTGGCATGAGGGTGAAGGTGGCTTAGATGCTAATATATTTACTTCCCTCTTAATCGACTTTCTGGAGAATTACTTATGCGAGAACCCTAGGATCAAAGAGATAATTATTTTTACAGATGGATGCTCTTATCAAAATAAAAGCAGTATATTAACAAATGGATTATTTCATACAATAACTCATAAGTATTTAGTTAAGGGCCACACACAGATGGAGGTAGATAGTGCCCATAGTTTGATTGAACGCAAGAAGAAACACAGAGAAATATACCTACCTAAACACTATATTTCAATTTGTAGAGAAGCTAGAATTTCTCAACCATTTGTGGTTCGTTACGTAACACACAAAATATTTAAAGATTTTAAAGATTTGAGGTATTACAATCCATTCGTCCTGGAATACGTAGAGGAGACCCAACTGTGTCTGATTTAGTATGCCTCAAATACACACAAACTGAAGTATTTTATAAACTATGAGTCTGATGCATATCAATCATTTAAAAATAAACCAACTATTGAGAATGATAATAATATGGTGAAGCCATTATACAAAACATGTTTAAAAATAAAAGAGAAAAAATATGAACAGGAATTAAAAAAAGTTATACCCGATACTGCCTGGGATTTTTATGACAAATTACATCATTAGTTTTGTATTTATTCGTTTAACTTTTTTTATAATATAATCACAACTAATGTGAAATACAGGGTTGTAGATTGCTTTGAGTTATCCTAGCTGTTCTCGTTTTAAAATAATTTATGTTGAAATAAAAATATTCCGCAGTACGTGTTTTGATTTATTTGTTGTTAAAGCAAAAACAAATAAGTGAAAATATTTTTTTTATGCAAAACCAATTAAGTGCAGTATTTATATAATATGTATAAAAAAAAGGAAAATTCGATGATTATTATTGATCTGAAGTTATTATATATCATATAAAATGTTTACTTGATTACTTTTGCTGAAGATCATATAAATAATAAGTTTTTTCCTGTTCCTGAATGAAATGTCAAATTGTACTTGTTTGGTTTTGCAGCCCATGTGACGATAAGGTAGATTAATAAAAATATTAAATAGGCAGGCTTAAACTCTGTGGCAGAGCCTGAACAGTCGATGCGCGTGACAACCGACGCCGACCGTTGGTTAACAATTACTATATCGTTTCATCCTTCGTTTATTCGATTCAAATAAAATATCATATACCAACACCAAATAGTAATGTGTTACGATCCGAATATTAAGATTCAAGTGTTTCAAGTGACTTGTAATATCGATACATTTTTCTATTCGATAAGAAAATGTATTCGATACTTTTATTCGATACATTTTAGTATCGAATAATCCGATATTTTTATTCGATTCTGCCCACCACTAAACACATTACTATTTGGTGTTGGTATATGATATTTTATTTGAATCGAATAAACGAAGGATGAAACGATATAGTATATAGTAATTATTGTTAAGAATGAGCGATGACGCTCTGAAAGTTTCTCAGACGTTGGATTGCTGGGGGGCAAAGAGGCTTATGGGTGGGGCATTACACCGTCTAGCACCGCCTTCACGTGTAATCTCACAGGTGAAATAAAATTTGTATTTGTTATTTCCAACCAAGCTGAATACACTGGCAAACATAAACATACTTATTATCCACAGGTAAAATAAGATCTTTTCAAAATGTTTTGTTTAATGTAATTTATTAAATACAGCATCTGAGTGTTACAAATAATGTTTAAATAATGATCTTACAACAATAACTGCATGGCGATTATTACCATTAGTCTGATGTACCTATAAACTGCTAAATGATATTGGTGATATGTGTAAAGTTAATGCAAAATAATAAAGAAAAACAGAAAGGCGCCATTTACTCGGCCGTTTATATTCTGTTATGTAGTGAAGTGCGCAGTTTCTTAAATTTGGTATACCTAGAAATATAGTCAGTATAATTCTAGTTTGAGTTTTATTATTGATTTGACGTGTTATAATATTACAACCGGAAAAAGTAATAAACGGCACACAAAAATATCGACACCATGAGCTCAAATGTAAAAATAGTAGGACGTGTTTGTCTGTCTGTCAAACGTTCGATATAAATAGTTTTGCCGGTTTATTTTAAATTTGACACATATATCTAGGTACATACTAGCAAAGATATATTTACTCAAATAATCTTTGATAGTAGAATTCCTTATTGACATTGTTATTTATAAATAAATGCAATACATATTCTAAAACAATAATATTGTGTGTGTAAAGTCTTTGCGGTCGCCATTCCGGTGAGCTTTGGCAAAGACGTTCCTCATGCACACATTTCTGGACTAGCCATTAATAGGGAACTTACCTATATTTTTCTATTGCATAAAAATGTTCAAGTGTATCAGAAATAAGATATGCAAAATATGACGCCTTAAATGTAAATAATTAATTTGTTATAAATAATTAAAGTTTCACGGCTCAGCGCATCATTTGACACGCGTTATATTCCCGGAAAGTGTAAAGTCAGCTTAGATAAGAAAATCTTATAAAAAGCGTGTCTCCACTAGGGAGATCGTTCATTCGTCTCTGTACGTTACATATCACAGTTATTGTAGACAAAAATAAACAAATAATATTGTTCGACATTTTGTTAGTTTTTAAAAAACAACTTTTCAACGAATAAAAATATTATTGGCGCAGTCGGTAGGATATCAAAAGCAATCAATTAATCGATCAGTGTTCGTCTCAACGATTTATTTGATATCCCGAATCTACAATCCAAGATCCATTCGTGAATGACGTGAGGTGAATTTTCCATTGGGGATCGAAGACTTCAATTCCACTGAGAGAGTAAGAGTTTTAGAATTCATCCTTTATTTTTGTAATCATTTTCACAACACCCCAGTAGCAAGGGTAGCATAAGTTCAGGATTAGATGGATTGATTCCTGAATGCGAACCGAGTCAAAAGTGAGTGAAAATATTACATTCCTATCCTTAATTTCGTAATCATTTTCACAACACCCCAGTAGCAAGGGTAGCACAAGTTCAGGATTAGATGGATTGATTCCTGAATGCGAACCCAGTCAAAAGTGAGTGAAAATATTACATTTCCAATCCTGTTTGTAACTCAATTGAGAACATCTTAGGAAACTTAAATTTAGTAACGTGATAAATCTTTTAAGATACTATCAAGTATTACAATCAATTTTGATCATTAATACCTAATTAAGATTTGAATTAACGTTGTGCTTTTCAAAGTATAATTAAACTGCAATACCATGGCGACGGAAATAAATTATATGTTAGTCAGATTAATCTTAGAAACAATTCCGGTATACGACGGTGATAAAAATATGTTAGAAATTTTTATCTCATCTTGCGATAGCTTTCATGATAAATATTATACACGAACTAACCCGGAACTAAATCAATTTGTATATCAGGCGATTTTGGGTAAGCTTAAAGGTAATGCCTTGTTGATTATTGGTTCTCGTATAGAATTAAATACATGGCCTTTGATTAAAGACGAATTACGCAACACGTACGAAGAGCGCTTAAGTCTAGACAATTTAGAACAAACCCTTATGATATGTTCCTTACAAAAAAATGAAACATATCACAATTTTGCTAAAAAGGTTACAAATTATTCGGTCCAAATTAACGTTGAAATTAAAAACAATACCAGTGGCAACAATGGATGCTATTACTAAATATATCCACCTTAAACAGTACAATAATTTAGTACTAAAAATATTTGTTAGAAACCTTCATAAAAGTTTACGAGACAAAATTATTGCACTAAAGCCAACGAATTTAGAAAGCGCGATGGCAATGGTTTTAGAGGACGAAAATTTTGATCTTTTCCTTCAACCGCAAAATTATAAACAAGTAGTGCTTAAATATAATTCTGTATCAAGATATCCGCATCCCAATGCTGGTCAAAGACCTATACAAAATTATAACCAAAGACAGCACTCATTTCCAACGAGACAATTTAATCCGAGTAATAATCAAATTCCCCAAAGTCAATATTTTAATCGAACTCAATATCCGAATTTACAAGTATTCGGCAGGCCGGTAAATGTTTGGCAACCCGGACAAAGTACTAGTCCAAAATTATCCGAAACCAACTCCGATGTCGGGCGTAAGTACAATTCCTACAAATATACCCAAAAATAATACAGTGCCTATGTTCACAAACAAAAGAAATTCGAATTTTGTAAATCCACGTGAAACTAAAATAGGAAAAATACCAGTTAATATTCAAGAAGGTAAAGTACTAATAAACGAACACCAGTGGGAAAACGTTATCATAAATAATTGCATAACAACAGCCACAAACGGTCTAGCATATGTAGAAATAGAAAATAAGTCAAATTTTCCACAAGCATTAGAAATTAGCACCGGAATTGCAAAAAAATCGATAATATAGAACATGAATTATTGACGTTAGAGCAAGTACTAGACAATAATTACATACCTGATTTTCAGCTTATACCTGATATAGATTCTTTAATAAGAACTGGCCATCTTAATTCAGAAGAAAAACAAAATTGTTAAATCTCTGCCATCAATTTAAAGAAATATTTCATAAATCCAATGAAAAATTAACAGTAACCGATAAAGTTCAACATCATATCAGAACAAGCGATAATATACCTACTCATCCGCACATATATAAGTATCCGCATGTTCATAAAGAACTTGTCAAACAAACCATCGATCAATACCTACAAGACGGTATAATAAGACATTCACAGAGCCCATACGCACACCCGATCTGAATAGTAGATAAAAAATTAGACGCGTCCGGTACAAGAAAGTATCGTATGGTAATTGACTATAGCGCACTTAATGCCAAAACAGTTGACGATAAATACACTACTATACTATAGACTTAGCTTCGGGTTATCATCAAATAGCAATGCATACAGACTCTATAGAGAAAACCGCTTTTACTTGCGACAGAGGCCATTACGAGTTTCTCAGAATGCCGTTCGGGTTGAAAAATGCTCCTGCGACTTTCCAGAGGGTGATGGATCACATTTTACGCGACCATATTACTGATAATATCTATATGGTATACCTAGATGATATAATCGTGTATTCTGTGTCTCTGCAAGAGACACAGCTTTAAAGCGAATATTTACCACACTTAGACAATCAAACCTTAAAATACAGTTAGACAAAACAGAGTTTCTCAAACGCGAAGCGGAATATTTAGGACACATAATATCAGATAAGGGAGTAAGACCAAATCCAAAAAAAATCTCAGCAATACGGAATTTCCCTATTCCGCAGACAACTAAGCAAATAAAATCCTTCTTAGGCTTAACTGGGTACTATAGGAAATTTATTAAAGATTATGCTAAGATAGCCAAACCTATTACTAATTTTCTAAAGAAAGGATCTAAAATTGATATTAATAATGTAGATTATAGAAGTAGCTTTCAAACACTAAAGAATTATTTAACAAACGAACCGATATTAGCCTATCCTGATTTCAAAAAACCTTTCACTCTAACTACTGATGCTTCTAATTCTGCAATAGGCGCAGTTTTATCGCAATTAGATAAACCCATTTGTTATGGTAGCAGGACACAAAAGAAAAAGTATTGCTTTCGATTATATATTTTTGTAATTATTGGAAAAGCTTTTTACTTGGTAATAAATTCACTATACAAACAGATCATAAACCCCTTAAATGGCTAACAAGCATAAGGGAACCAAATTCTCGTCTTATACGTTGGAAAATAAAAATGCAAGAATTTAATTACGACGAAATAACATACGTCAAAGGTAAAGACAATCATGTAGCAGACGCT
The DNA here is from genome assembly GCA_029963845.1 of Rhamnusium bicolor. Lineage (NCBI taxonomy): Eukaryota > Metazoa > Arthropoda > Insecta > Coleoptera > Cerambycidae > Rhamnusium > Rhamnusium bicolor. The sequence goes on along the minus strand of JANEYF010004595.1, from coordinate 622,634 downwards.
TTATCTAGAATCAAAATTGAATCCGACGATCAATCAATAATAAATAACTTTAATTCGACAGAAAATAATTTGGCAGATTTTCTCATCTTAACAAATGAAACGGAACCGACATTAAACGAACAATCTACTTTCAGAATAGATCAAATTATTAATGAAGCTACAAATGGCCAGGCATCAAACACTCCCCCAATTAAAATAATATCCGATATCACCATAAGACCAGAAAGGTCGGTAGGCACTAATAACACTGTACATACGGCTCGAGAAAACCCGATATTAGAAATATCTATATCAGAGAACGCCTTTAATAACTTTAAAAATCAGGTAAACTTTCATGTAAGCGGCGACACGTTAAAAACAATCGTTCAGATCGAACAACCTTTTGAAAATAAAACGCGGCATAATGTAACACTTAGATTACAACATTTTGATGAAGATCTGGTTAACTTTTTGAAACACTATCTAAAACCAAATGCAACTTATGGCATATTGATATCAACAGAATATTATTCTAGAAGACATTAAAGAGACAGATGAGCAAATACTGAAATTAAAATATCTTCACGAAACCAAGACCGTACATAAAGGTATAAACAAAACCACCACAGCCCTTACTCGTAAATATTATTGGCCTACGTTAAAAAGAGACGTAAATGACTATATTAATTTGTGTGCGATTTGTCAAAAGACTAAGTACGAGCGACAACCACATAAGATAATATTTAAGAACACACCGATCGGAGATAAACCTTTCGATCACATTTACATAGACACGTTTCAAATAGAGAAAACAAAATTCCTTACAATAATCGACAGTTTTTCGAAATTTGCGCAAGCGTACCCCACGACAACTAATGCAATAGACGTAGTAGATAACCTCTTAAAATTTGTATCCCACTATGGTGTACCTACTAAAATTACTTGTGATCAGGGTCCAGAATTCAAAAACAGACACTTTGAACATTTTTGCGCATTACATAAGATTAGTTTACATTATACCACGGCGAAAAATCCTAATTCTAATAGTCCGGTAGAAAGATTATATACCAGCCTAATCGAAAGCTTACGAATATTATGGATAGAACAAAAAAATAACTCAATAACAAGTTTAATGATATACGATCTAATTGGCTATAATAATACGATTCACAGTTCAACCAAATTTACATCAATGCAAATAGTCAAAGGTATACTAAACCATGCAACACCAATTGAAATAACTGAGTCGCAAGTCGTATCCGATTATTTAAATAAACATATTGAGAATACCCACGTAATACATCGGTTGATCAACGAAAATAATTCGAGATCTAGGGATATAACTAAAATAAACGAAAGCAGAGTAGAACCCGCCGAAATTCACATAGACAGTAATCAAAACGTGTATGTCAAAGACAATACTCGAAATAAAATAAAACCTCTTTACCAACAGGCTAAACCATTATTGGACGACCTAGATAAAGTAATCACGAATAAAGGAACGTTTCATAAAAAAATTGTTAGACCTATTAGAAAAGTCACTAAAGATAAATCGTCTTTACAGGAAGAAGATGAAGAATATCCTGATACTTCTTCTCGCGACAACCTATCCGTTTCGGACAGGTGCAAGTAGCGTAACTCCCCTAACCAATCCAATATTCCCATATAAAATCGGACCAACCAATATCACCCAAAGAAAGCATACTTTCATAAAATATATCGAAATTAGTCAATATGAACGATATTTATCACAAATACAGAAAGTGCTTGATGGTATTTCCTTACACGCAAAGGAACAAGTGAGAACGGGTGAACAGTATGAGCGGGTGAACAGTTTGATATGTGCATTAGTTAAGCGTGCGCTACGCGCACCCTTGGCGCTGTGCAAGGCATCCTCCTTTGTCGCAACAAAAATTTGTGTATTATTGGCCGCCGCGCCGTTATGATGCGTCGGATCGAATTCGGTCATTAGACTTTTCTGCGTCGCTCGCGTCGTAGAGCGCCAACCCCCCCGCGATTTTGACGAAAAGGCGCGTACCGAAATTAGACCCCCATCCCGACCCCCAACCATTTTTTTTATCGAAACCTCCCCTCGAATATCCGCGTCCACGGGAGCGCGATCCTTAATCTGCCGACGAAGATTTTTTTCGGACGATCGAAAATTTTCGGCGCGTCGGCGGCCGTCACGCCATTACGATGCGTTGTATCGAATTCGGTCATTAGACTTTTCTGCGCCGTTCGCGACGTACAACGACACGCCGTACGCGAATTTGCCGAAGGGACGCGTTCCGAAATTAGCCCCCCCCCCTCCAAATTGTTCTCGAAAACCTCTCGCCGAAAAATACCCGCCCACGGCAGCACGGTCCCTAATCTGCCGAGAAAGTATTTTTTTCGGACGATCGAAACTTATCGGTGCGTCGAGGGCCGCCACGCCGTTACGACGCGTTGGGTCGATTTCGGTCATAAGAGTTTTTTGCGTAGATCGCGACGTAGAATGACACGCCGCCCGCTAATTTGCCGAAAAGGCGGTTTCCAAAATTAGGCCCCCCTCCCCGACCCCCTCGAATTTTTCACGAAAACCTCTCGTCGAATAATACCCGCCCACGGGAGCGCTGTCCTTAATCTGCTGACGAAGTATTTTTTTCGGAAGCGTCGAAGGCCGCCACGCCGTTACGACGCGTCGGATCGAAATCGGTCATAAGACTTTTTTGCGTCGTTCGCGACGTAGAACGACACACCCCTCGCGATTTTGCCGAAAAGGCGCGTTCCGATATTAGCACCCCCTCCCCCGGACCCCCAACCCCCTCCAATTTTTACGCGTAAACCCCCCATCGAATAATACCCGCTCACGGGAGCGCGCTCCTAAATCTGCCGGCGCACTATTTTTTCGGACGAAAGGCGTTTTCCAAAATTAGCGAACGACGGCCACCCATGAAAGCGCGTTCCTTAATCTGCATATTTACTATATTTCCCATTCGTTTGAAAAAAAAAACGCGAAAAAGCGATCGATATGATCCGCCTACAGGCCAAACAAAGCGTCGTACGCGTACCGCACCCCTATACTTTTTTGTAGGCCTGGCCATTATCCTTCCTATAGGGGCGGTAGCGACCCCCTCGTCTGAACTCGGGGTATCACCCCCCTCCACGCACCCCAATGGTGGGGGGTGGGTCGAGGTGGCAGTTTTTTTCATCTCGTGTCGCCTCCATGGCACCGTACGGGGTCAAAACGGAGCTCGAAAAGTCGCTGCACGAGATTCCTGTTGCTCATTGGGCGGCAAGGGGGGGGAAATTTTCCGGGGCTTATATCTCGGCGACAGGAAGAGTTATCGAAGCGATCTCGACGGCGTTGTACTCGTCAAGTCGTCCCATACGATACTCGAGGCGAGCACTTTTTCGATAAAACGAATATTTCAAAATTCACCCCTCACCACCGCGAAAACCCGCGGACAAACCATGTAACTTTATGAGGGCAAAATGTGCCAAAAAGCACCCTTTTTATGTAAAAAATTCGTCGCGCCCACCAGAGCACTTTAGACCCGACTTCCGTTCCTCATTAGCGGTATATAAGCGAGTTATATAATTGAATATAATATATGTATTGTTAGTTAGGACCACCAACAGCTTCCTGTTTTTCGACCTATTAACTTAAACATATAAATATAAGCTTGTTAATTGAATAATGTTAAGATATTTATTATATACATTTCTATATACTTCCATTAAGTAATCTAAACATGTTTTTAATATAATGAATAGCCAATCTGTTAGAAAGATTATATAAAGGCAAATTGAACCTTATATTTTCGTTCTATTCGAATCCATGTAACTGTGAACGTGCTTAAATAAATGTATTAAGTTCATATATTTGTTTTTTAAAAACGAAGTCCGTTTGGCAACGAGCTTAATTGGCGCAGTCGGGTCGGATAAAGGTGTTCTTTTAACTGCAAAAAGAATTTTGTTTCAACAAACTAAGCCTTTTCAAGAATCAACGTTCCACAACACCTTCACTGGACTTCAAGCAGTAGAACCCACGAGATCCTCAACTACCAACAAGGTAAGCCAAGTATTTTCCTGTTTATCTTTTCCTAAACTCTTAATCGTAAGAATTAGGTGAAAAAAAATTTAGTTTTTAGTTTGAGAATTTTAAATTCCTGCAACAAAAAAAAAATTACGCAAGTGAATAATTCAATGGTGAAATCATTTATAGTGCAATTAATTTTTGCGAATTTTAATTAAAAATAATAAAGAAAGAAAATTAGAAGAAAAATTTAGTTTTTAGTGAATTTTAATTTCCTGCGATTTTAAAAAAATTAAGCAAGTGAATAATTCGATCACGAAATCATTCATAGTGCAATAATATTTACTTTCTGTATATTTTAGAGATCAAAATTAAAATAAATAAATTTTATACAATAATTATTAAATCGATATATTGTATAAAAAAAATTTTATAACGAAAAACTATATATTAAGTTATTTTCTACTTGATATAAATTTAATATTATTAAACTGATATACGAAGTGTTTTAAAATAACTGCTAGCAGTTACGTGCCACTACATAACTCATAATTTTTCAAAATTAAAATCTGTCGTGCTTGAGACTGTAAAAATTACGGAAAATCATACTGCTCAAGGAATCAGTAAGGTAAAATGAACCATATTTTTCCTTTATAATATACTTATGTGGACTTTGTTTTTAGGTAATAGATAACATATTAAGCAAGTGGCAGATCAGAGAGAAAATATCTGCGATTGTTACAGACAATGCTCGAAATATGATTAATGCCGCTGATATATTGAAAATTAGGCATGTCCCATGTTTTGCCCATACGCGCAATTTAGTAGTTACCGATTGTTATGATTTAGAATATTTTAAAGTACTGATAAAAAAATCTTCGATCATTTCAAACTCAAAATAACAAAAAGCAGTTGAAACCTATACAAGAAGTTAGTATGAAACAGTACATATGCGATGTTAAAAAGGATGGTTGAAATTAGAGAAGAGTTGGTTCTTACAGTCAATTTTTGTGAAAATGCACCCCCCCCCCCTATCATCTGCCGAAGAATTTACGATACTTCAAGAGCTTATTGCTGTTTTAGAGCCTTTTGAAACTGCAACAAATGAAATAAGTGGAGACCAATATGTCACTATCTCATTGGTTATTCCGCTAATACGGGGCATTGTTGATAAATTAAACAGTTTAAATAACATAGATACTGTTGAAGGCTTGATGCTTATAAATAAAATTAATGATTCCATCAAGAGGCGTTTAAAACCATATGAATCTAGGACACCCTGTATATTAGGTGTCATGCTAGATCCAAGAATAAAAAAAGCATGTTTCTCTTCAGAGGATAAAATAGCTACATCCAGACAATTACTAATAAATGATTTAACATCTGAATTACATGAAGAGAAGCAGCAGACTGTAGTGACTGTACAAGAAGTTCTTATAGATCAGCCTGGAACCAGTAAAGAACCTACCCCTGTGGAACAAGAGAGCAAAACAAAATTCCTTCTTGGTTTCTTAAGACAACCGCCTGTTACAACACATACTCCTGTATCCGATGCTCTGATTGATGTCAGACAATATTTAGAAAAACCAAATGTACCATGGGAAACATGTGCATACACATTCTGGAAAAAGTTTGATCGACAGAATAAACTTTGGAAATTGGCGTACAAATATTTATGTATACCGGCTACGTCCTGCCCATCTGAACGCTTATTTTCAAAAGCAGGATACATTATGAATGAGAAGCGAAGTCGTCTCAAATCTACAACATTAGACAAATTGGTGTTTCTTAAGCACAATAGTTCACAATTTGAATGTGAATAATAGATTTTATATATTTATTTTGTTTTTGTTTAATTCATAAAGTTTTTAGTTTTCAGAGGTTATTATATTTATTTTATATTATTATTATTTTATTTTTTTATTGTACAAATAGAGTGAACTGGTATAATAAATATGTATACATAAAATTGTTTCGTGTTTGTTGTTAAACACAATGGGAAAGGGGAAAGGGCCCGGAAGTAAAGTTTCCCTAACCGGACTGTAGGTGCTACGTGACGCGTCGATCTCTTGCCTTCCGTCGCGGCAAATACAAATAATTCTGTCATGAGTCATGTCACGTATGATTTTCCGCACCCAATTTGCTTCTTAAAATATCATTTTCCGGAAAACTATATCCTCCATTCTATTTATTTTCCCAAAATAATTTTTAGACGTTAAGTTGCCAGCATAAACAAATCTTAATATTTAAAACTTCGCGCGACGGAAGGCTAGAGATCGACGCGCCACCTACAGTCTGGTTAGGGAAATTTCACTTCCGGACCCTTTCCCATTGTTATTATCTTCGATCATAAACACATGATCGAAGGTTATTATTATAATTTAAAATTCAAAATTAAACTATCGGCGGGAACTATCGATAGTACCATCGATAGTATCGATAGATTCTCAAAAGTTGTATCGATAGTATCGATAGATTCTCAAAAGTTGTATCGATAGTATCGATAGCAGAAACTATCGATGTTTAGTGAACACTATGCTACACTGCTAGTTTGGCTGTCAATTTAAGTTAGTGAAGTGAAACTCAGTGCTGCCACACAGATATTTCATCTACGCTATATTGCGCATGCGGGAACATTGACGTCACGATTGTTGGCGGGAATTAATATTTTCAAATTACAAACCAAAATTAAAAGTACGTGGCCGTAAAAAAAATTTTTTTTTCAAATTTATTGAGTTTTTAGGTGTTCCTGATTGTAGATTTAACATAAACAGAAATTGTGAAATAACCGCATTCTGCATCATATGCAAAACAGCAGAAAGTGGAAAAGAAAATAGCAATCCACACAAATGTTATAAAAATTGGGACGGATCTTCAAGTGCAATGGAAGCGGACATCATTTGTGAAGGCTTTGTAAAAAGTTTGGATATGTATGGGTTTATCTACAATAAGATGCTTGCTGACGGAGATAGCAGCTGTTATAAAAAAAATATTAGATCGTAATCCATATCATTTACAAAATATATCTGTGAAAAAAAATTGAATGTAAAAACCATTTGCTCAGAAATTACATCAATAAAATCAGAGATCTACAAAAGGACACCAGTGCTGATCCTTTAGTTTTAAGGAAAGAATTGAAAGTAAGTAGGTACGCACTATTTGTTCCACAAAATAAGTTGAAATTGCACGTCATGTTTTAGAAAAACCTGTTAAGATTTCGCAGTTACAATCGAATTTAGGCTGTCTGAAACATGTAGCTTAGAAGAAAAAGTGAAAATCTTAAAAAATGATATTCTAAATGGCCCCGGTCATATTTTGGGCGAACATAAAAATTGTATAAAATCTTCATATTTTTGTAAAAAAGAATATATTGCAACAAATACTATTTATGTAGACTTCAAATTAACTGGTAAGCAATTTTTAAAATTACTGTTATCTGATTATTACTAAATTATATTTTAACAACCTGTTCGCAGTGTTCGTGGTCTTCGTACTACGAGCATGTTGCTTATACAATCATTTTTTTTTTACTTATTTTCGACATATTTTATAACAAATTATAATAATTTTAAGCAATTTTGGAAATTATTAAACTCGGCAGTTCAAAATAGCAAATGTGGTTTTGAAAATGTGTTTTCAAAAACACATTTGTATATTTTGAGTGTGACGGACAGTGGCGCGTCCTTTCACACAGATAATAAATAAATATCCTAGGTGAGGGCACCGAACTTATGTTCGGTGGTTAGGGCAGATTACTGAACAAAGGGTCATTCTATTTTTTTTACCTGCATCAAAGGAGCCGTGCCGCCGGCGAGTCATGATAGGTAAAGTTTATACGAAGTCAACTGATACACAAACGTTTGATCTTTACCGCCTTGGCGGTAAACATCATACGACGGCACTTTGAAGACATCGAAAGCCGCTTGCCGACGTTGTTAACTGAGCTTGGAAACACTTTTTACAAAGCAAGAGCGGTCCTTCTTGTTCACATCATCTTTGGAAAGATATTTAAAACTTTTGGTTCGCTGTATCTACGATATGACCACGTTAAAAATTCCTACCCCATGACAAAGTGGAGGTTTGGCAAAATTTCCGGGTTAGAGGTGGCAGTGTTTGCACGAACATTGAATCACCTGGCGTCGATGATACTAATTGGTCTTAGTAGCGGAAATATACCGTTGCGAAGTTAAATAGATGATTAAAATCAAATTTATTTAAAAATATAATATCTAAAGAAAATTTTTATATTTTTAGCACTTTATGACAAACTAATGGGTTATGTCAGATATTTGGCAAACCATGCTGAGAGTTTAATTTACAATATGGATAATAACCCAGTTGAACAGTTTAATAGTATTATCGCAAAGCATAATGGTGGAAAAAGACTTAACTATTGTATGCGAAGATCTTTTCAGGGTCGTTGGTTTGCCTCGGTAGTATCTCACAATACTAAGCAGCCCATAGCGTCAGTTGTTCAAAAAATTGCTGGAGCTAGGAGTCCAGGGTTTTTTACTGAAAATCTTGAGCAGTTAAAAAAAGTAAGACAAATTAAATGTCATAACGGGGAAAAAATTAAAAGGAGAAATTATAACGGTAACAAAGACGACACGAATCAAGATTACGGATCCCACTGTAAGAAGCCAGATTTAACCATTCAACAATTCGAAGAAGCCAAACTAATTTTTTTAAAAGATTTGGAAAAAACTGAAGAAGAAAGACAAAAAAATAGAGGAAATGACTCGAGATCAACGGCTATCTAATTTATGGCAATCGGAAAGAAAAAACGGGTTACTGCTTCTAGGTTCGGAGAGATTTGCAAAAAAATGGTCCATTTAAGCAGAAAACTTCTTGTTAAATCTATTGTATATCCGAAAAAAAAAAAATTTTCCCCCGCAATTAACCATGGTATAATACATGAGAAGGATGCAGTAGTGGCATTAGCTCAGCATCTTAACTGTCAAATCCAAAGATGTAAATTGTTTATTGACGACAAGTTCCCGTTCCTTGCAGCTACGCCTGATGGTGCCAAGATTTTTTAATAGAAGTCAAATGCCCCTACTCTGCACGAGACATGACTCCAGAGGATGGAATAAAAGAAAGAAAAATAACTTTCTGGGACAAAAATGGAAAAATAAACATAAACCACCCCTATTATTTTCAGATTCAGGGACAGCTTCATATAGCCAAAAGAAAATATTGCTATTTTTTTGTATGGACCTTTAAAGGGGTAAAGATAGAAAAAATATCAAAGGAAGAGAATTTCTGGTTGACTAAAATAGAGCAAAAATTAAAAGAATTTTATTTTGATTGTATGCTTCCAGAATTAGTGGATAGTAGGATTAATCGCGGATTGGAAATAAAAAGATCCACCATATGTGATAGCGGCGTATGAACAAAAACAAAAAACACTTAAAAAAATAATAAGTAAAAAAATAAAATAAATAAATCAAAATAAATTTGTATTTTAATTTATTACCTAGTTTTATTGAAAATGAAAACCAACTTATATGTCAACAATTTTTTTTGAAATATTCACTTCGCAATCAACAATTAATCGGAAGAAATTCTTTCTGCATTAAACCTACTTCTTGTTTACCATTACCAACATAAAACCTATGAATGTTAAATAAATTCTTTATTTTAAATAATAGACTCCTTACTGATCGATACTTGTGAACATAATAGTAATACAGTAGGCGCAAAGCTCTTCGATCATAGGAAAATCGAGCGCAATTTACACTTGCCTAATCCAAACGTCATCAGTTTCCAGTGTTGATAGATCTACCTTATTCACACATTAGCAAAATTTTAATGGCCCCAAATTTATTAGAATTTCATCTTTAATTGATTAACATAAAATAAAATTTATGTTTCTAAACTCATACTTAAACGACGGAATAGCTAATTTTAGTTAATTTGCATTTTTAATTTCCCAAAACGTGAATAAGAGTCGAGTTTTAAATAATTTATGTAGTTTGTATGATTCTAAAGAAATTTGGCAACGCTGTTTCAACAATGCAAGAATGTGTAAGGGGTACGTATGCAGTATCATGCATATATCAACTGCGAAATCAAACAAATTACGTAAACAATAATGGTTTAAAATATAGATTTAAAGGTTTATTTTATGAGAAAATTTTATAATTTGGAAACTAAAAAAATAATTCTCAACATAAAAATAATCCTTAAAATGAAACAAAATAACAATTCTAAAACAAAAAAATGCATGATTTTATTTATTACACCAAACAAGCTTTAATGGAATATAGAATAAAAGGCACGATATTTTAATGAAAAAGAAACTTGTATAATCAGTTTTATGCATCAGGAATGCGGCAACTCACCACACAGATATTAGATATAGAACCAAATTCGTCTGGTATTTCCTATGATCATCTGCGTCTACCTACTGTATATTATTCTTTACGGATCAGTAAACTTATATGAATTATCCAACTTTAGTTAGGCAGTATATTTCTGCTTTCAATGGAATGCTGATCCAAGATCACCCGAGATCGAACGAAAGTGGATGGAGCTAAGATATAATGTTTTCATTTCAATATTAGTCTATTTTTTGTTAAACGATTTTTGTAAAAATTAAGTGAAACATACCATGTTATAACCAAATGTGTTGTGCTTGTATTTAACTAATAAAAAACTATATAGTCTTAGTATTCCTACTTAAATCAAATGAAACAGTTGAAAACCATTCAGTAGATATAAATTCGTGACCCCAGTGACATCTCTGTTGATACAAGTGAACTATGTAAATAATTAATTTGTGGTTTTTTAGGGAAATGCGTAGTTGGACATAACATAAAAAAAATCAAGTCTGTTCATTGCACAATTGGGAACAGTTATATGTTTTCAAATTTTTTTTAATTGGAATGAGAGCTTTAAAAAAAAATCATAAAACTCCCATGTAGAGTACATACGCATTATAGCTCATTGCTCACTCTTAACCAACGGTCGGCGTCGGTTGTCACACGCATCGACTGTTCAGGCTCTGCCACAGAGTTTAAGCCTGCCTATTTAATATTTTTATTAACACGTTCACTGCCGCTGGCTCTTATAAGAGCCAACGGCACGCAGGAGCCAGTGCCGCCGGCTCTTAAAAGAGCCGCGGTTAAATGCTATTGTTATGTGGGATATTTTAGTCGGAGTGAGACATTGGGTACGTAGGTTGTGTCGGCACTAGCGATAGGAACTAGCGATAGGGATTATTTTACGAGTTTTTGCCAGCGTTTTCGGTTTTTTTATTTTGCGATTGGTAGTATACGTGTTTTAAAATGGCGGACGATAATATTGTACCGGGGCCTTCTAATCCTAAAAACAAAGATTAGGTGTTAAAAAATACTATACAGACAGTGAATTATTGCAAATATTGGAAGATAGTGACTTTGATGACTTTGATTGTGTCGGAGGGTGCGCTGATAGGGGGGATTTGAGTGATTACGAGGATGACGACGTGACCACCCAGGCAGTGAACGATTTGCCTTCAGATAGTGATGAAGAAAATCCTATAGATGTTCCGACAGGTAATGCCGACAATAAAAAAGTTATTATAGACTGGAAAGTAGATTCCACCGATATGAAAAGTTTACCCTTTTTAAAAACGGAGAGATTGCTTATTCCTCCAAATGGCAACTCTCCTATAGATTATTTTCATCATATAATGACTGATAATTTTTTTTCAAGCAGTTGTTGCGGAAACAAACGCAAATGCAGAAGATATTTTTTTATCACGTACCACCAAAGAAAATTCGCGTATATGTGATTGGAAAACCTGACCTTAGACGAGCTACTAGTTGTTTTTTCCTGCATATGGGGAATGTAAAACTAAAACGTTTTCAAGACTACTGGAAAAAGATCCCTTTTTTCACTGCAAAGCAATAGCAGATAATATAAGTCGCAATCGTTTTCTAGTAATATTGCGTCCACTGCATTTTTCAAAAAATCCGAGACCTGGAGAACCGAAACCAGAGGACAGGTTGTATAAAATTAAACCTGTCATTACTTTTTTCAATCAAAGAATGGCTGAAATTTATTATCCTTGCCAACAACTTTCCCTGGACGAGTCGATGGTGCTATGGAGAGGGCGTTTGTCATTCCGTCAATACATTAAAAACAAAAATCATAAGTATGGGATTAAACTTTACATGATGACGACTCCAACAGGTCTTATACAAAAAATTGCTGTGTATACTGGCATGCTTGATGAAATAGGAGGCCGAGGGCATGCTCAAAAAGTTGTCTTGCACTTAATGGAAAACAAATTAAACGTTGGGCATCACCTCTATATGGACAACTATTATAATAGTTTTGACCTAGCGAAGACCCTCTTGGATCAAGGAACCCATTGTACCGGAACATTAAGACTGGACAGAAAAAATGTACCCATAGACGTCAAAAACGCAAAACTTGTCAAGGGCAATACAATTTCCAGATATGCAGCAGGGATAATGATTGGGAAATGGCGCGATAAAAAGGATGTCAGCTACATATCGACGGAGTTCGGAAATAATATGATTGAAATAGAAACAAGGAGAAAAGAGAAAGTAAACAAACCACTGCCTATACTTCAGTATAATAAATACATGTCAGGAGTTGATCGACAAGATCAAATGCTATCATATTATTCAGCAGAAAGGAAAACAATTCGTTGGCCGAAAAAGTTATTTATGCATTTTATAGAAGCGATGCTGGTAAATGCGCATCATTTATTCAATAAATATTCTGGATCAAAAATGACGTTGTATGATTTCAGAATAAATGTCGTTAAAAGTTTAATACCACGAATCACTGAAGATATTCCCGCAGCAGTCACTCAAGGGCACAAATTAGTAAAGCGAGATTTAGGTGATGGTAAAAAACAGGTATCTAGAAAAAGATGCCATTCTGTACTCAGAAGGGAAAGCGTACTCAAACGAGTTATGAATGTTCTACATGCCCAGGTGCTCCAGGCTTCTACTTAGAATACAGTGACATTATTCACAAATAATTTTTTGCGTTCAAAAATTATTATATATTTGTGTATAACGATAATTATATTTTTTTATTTTCTCTTCTGTAGTTTATGCAACAATATGTTATGTAGGATTTTAGTTTCTTTCTTTGGACTGCAGAGTGCAAACTTATTTTGTTTTGTAAAGTTTTTAGTTTTGTCAAACTTTTAGAAAATGTTTAATATTTTGGTTTACCTTTATGTTTGCAATATTTTATATAGCATTCTACTTTCTTGTTTTCGACTGTATAGTTACCAACATATTTTGTCATGGTTTTATAATAGTTACCAACCTATATTGTTTTGTGGGCTTTTTTATTTGGCTATACTTTTAATAAATGATTAATATTTTTGTTTTAATTTATTTATAATCAAGAAAAATATATAAAAAACACAAAAAACAATGAATTATCTATCAAAAATATCGTGAAATTTGAAATAAATTACAAAAAACCAACTTTACCAATTGGCTTTAAGGCATTTTAACACCAAAATAACAATGCATTGAAAAAAATTGAATTGGTTCCTGGCTAAAATCAGCCGAACATGGGTGGCAGTGAACGTGTTAATCTACCTTATGTTATTTTGTTGCTTTAGATTTGAATAATAATAACATTTATTATTTGGTGATACAAATACAGATAAGTAATATAATTAAGTAAAAAATAAAATAGCAGAGTGGCATGATATCAGCCAAGCTAAGGAATATAATAATGGAATCACCGATAAATTAAAATATTGTACTCCAAAACTTATCCTTGGTTTGGCTGATATCTATTGAATAGTGATGCAAATTTTGCCTATAAAATGCTACAGCCGAAATATAGTTTTAAAACTACCACTGTATGTAAAAAAACATGTGAAATTTAATTTTGAGCAATGTGAACACAAAGACATATTGGAGAGCGAAATAATAAATAGGTTTATAAACATAATAACATATAATTGGGCTGATGGTATTAATAAAACACATTGTGGCAAATCCGAATCTAGTATAGATCACATTTATAATGAAGCTATTATATATTACAAAAATAAATTAAAAAAAAAAGAAAATTATATGTAATAATTATAATAATGATTGTTTTCTTATTACTAATATTCCTTATATACCTATATAATATTTCAATATACCTTTCAAAGATTTAAAATGCTTGCACGTATTTTTTATTTTATAATAAATTAGAAAATAAAATAAGAACTTTTCTCATTAATTGAAATTAAAATTTTAACCAATGAGAACAGGGTTTTTATATTTTAGTTTCCAATTTTATGTTAAATATAAATACGTGAGGCTCCTTTAATGCGGCGCCAAAATTTAAAAAGGCAGATTTAAGAACCGATTTAGTAGGGGTAAGAACCGTTTTTAATAGAAAATCAAGAATTAGTACTCGAACGGAGCAATAGATGGCCATTTGACATATGTGGAAAGTCACATGTTTTACCATTGGAGTCAGGGTTGCCAATCTGTAAGTAATTAGTAATTACTCACATTTGTGAGCTTCGATCGTGATCGAAGTTTGTGAGTATTTTACTAGTCTGTAAGTAATTTTGTGAGTAAAGGACAATTATGAGGTAATTGTGAGTGATTGGGAGGTCAGGGTATATTGACAGTTATGCAAAATTCCGATTCGACAATTTATAAAAACTTATTGTTTTTAAAAATCTTAATTTAAGCCTAATTTTACGCACTCTAGTTTTGAGATTTGCAGCGTCCTCTATTGCGTGGTCGATATAATAGTATACGTAAGTGGATAAGTAAGGTAGCTAGTAATTCGTCTGTTTGATATTGCAACTTACAACACTAGGTATCGCAGCATCTCGAGTATTCGGTATTTTCCTCTTGTACCTTGTGTATACTGCCGTCCTAAGCAATATATGTATGTGAAAAAAATCGAAAAATGGGATTTTTTTCGCTATGTGGTTCATTTTTTTCTTGAATAACACTTTAACTAAGCTAAAATCCCGTATATTATACAAAAACTGTATAAAACTATCAACCTAATTACCCGTATATTCAATATCGGCATAAATTCCTTAGAGAAAGTTACGCATTTCTACTATCCTAAGCAAAAACGCGGTATTTTCGATCGAATACGGGCATTGTTCTTAGAATAAACAAAATACGGGGAATCCGCTCAGCAAATTCGTGCATAAGTCAAAACACCCGGGGTTTTTGTTTAGTATCAATGATCAGTTCATGCAAGTGATATGTGAATTAGTTTAAGTGAAAAATCTACTGGATTTTTTGTATTTTGCCGGACAAAAGTACTATTATTTTTAATTATTATCGTGCATGTGCATGATGTGTTTACTTTTAGAGTGAGATAGTGATCATACACTAGAAATTGCTGCTCTTATTTAATTAATTTAAAGAGAATGAGCGGAAATCGCGGGAAATTATTAGTGTCTTTGGCACTTAATGAAGACCGAGATATATTATACACAGATGATGAAATTTACACGACATATTATATGCCAAGTGAAAATAATAACATTACTAAACAGAATGATGAAATCGGACATTTTTTAAAAATTGAGCAAAGTTGCAGAATAGGTCCAATTGAAGACGAGGGTTATACCATATTAAATCTTGATCACCTTACGGAGAATTATAATAATAATAATACATCAAGCAATGAATTGTTCATGCGTGAGTGAAAATCAAAATTCTGCGACGGTAGTACTACATGGTAAGTATGTTTTATCAACTTTTAAATTTATCATAAATTTTCCATAGAATGGGTATTTTAAAAAAAGAAAATATTAAATCTAGGACTTAGCAAGTACAATTTTCGTAATAATATGAGAACAAGAAGCCATCTAGTTTTTATTAGTATAATGACTTTATATTTCGAAAATGCAACTATACAGAAGATAAAGTAATTGGAAAGTTATTATACTTATAAAAAATTAGATATTCATGCTTTCATATTAAGTATGAAAGTGGTACTTGCTTAAGTCACATATAATATTTTCGTCAATTAGACTATGCCAAGTAAAAAAAAAATTTTCTTATTCACTTTGTTTTTTTTTATTATATTTGTTGTTTCTAAGTAAAATGAGTGATGATCCTTTTATATCTTCATTTTTATTTTTATAGCAGAAGAAAACGCTGAGGAGATTCAAGGAGATCACGACCTAGGTACAGAAAATTTTAATGCAGCCATGCAAACACTACAAAACGGTGAAGGACATATTCAAGGCGAAGGACAGGATGCAGGTTTAGAAAATGTACATTTTGTCACGGTAATTGAAGAAAATGACAAGGAACAAGGAAAACAAGGTGCCGATATTGAAAATTTAGATGAAGCCATGCACACAGAAGAGGAAAATGGTAATCACATGTTGAAACTGACATGCATTTTTTAATATTTATACATATAATTATTTTCTAGATCCAGAGGCAGTGATAGAGACACTGACAAAGAAAGGTGAGGAAAGAAAGAGGAGAAAATTTAAATTAAGTAAAGCAAAAAGAGATGAACTGAAAAATACCAAATTAAAACTTTCACATCCTATATTAGCCTCATGTGAAAACTGCAAGATGAAGTGTACTACATTATTTTCTGAAAACCAAAGGCAACAGCTAAATAGATAATTTTGGAACATGACATGGAAAGAAAGAACTCTACGGAAAGTAAAATACCGGCAAGAAAAACGGAAAATTCGAAAAAGAATCAAACATTTCTGTATCAATTCAAAAACATTGACGGAATTTTAACCAGAGTGTGTAAAATATTTTATTTAACCACCCTGGGTTACAAAAAAACCAACGTTTGGGTAGTCCATTCTGTCTGGGCTGCAGCCTCTTCGAGGTCTTCAGTAAGTAGCGATTCTGACCAGCGTGGGAGAAAAAACCTTCATATAACAAAATATCAAACACTGAAATCGAGGCACATATAAATACCTTTTCACCCTCAATTTCGCATTATAGAAGGGAACATGCCCCAAACAGACTTTATCTACCCAGTGATTTAAGCGTGAGATTAATATATGAAGACTACAAAAAAACAATTTCCTACCTTCATTTGCTCTTATGAAAAATATAGAACAGTGGTAAAATCCAAAAATATATCATTTGCTAAGCTGGGAAATGAAGAATGTGAACTCTGTGAATCATTTCCATTACATAATCCTCAGCACAAATCTGATAGTCTGGACAAAAATTGTGCTCTTTGTTCAAGTTGGGATGATCACATAAAAGCAGCGAATGAATCTCGAGATAGATACAGACTTGACAAAGAGAAAAACTTTGAGAAAAATACAATTTGTGTTTCGGTAGATATGCAATAAATTATTATGCTACCGAGAATGGAGATGTTTAAAAAAAGTTATTTTTACTCAAAGGCTTATAGCCTACAACGAAAGTTTTGTTCCTGTGGGCAAAAAATCCCAACATCTTCCCTATGCTGCTTTATGGCATGAAGCCATATCGGGAAGAAATCAAGAGGATATAATAAGTACTTTTAATTCATTTTTTTTACATAACAGGGACATTGAAGAATTCATTTTGTGGCTAGATAACTGTTCAAGTCAGAATAAAACTGTACATTGTTGGCATTCTTTGTACACATTGTAAATTCTCAAGAAATAGCGGTTAAATCTATACACATAAAGTACTTTGAGCCGGGACATACTTTTATGTCAGCCGATTTCTTTCATGACCAGGTTGAGATGTCCTTGAAACGACAGAAAAAAACATATGATTTCGTTGATTCTGTAGCTGCAGTTGAGAAATGCAACAAAGGACGAGTATTTGTAAAAAAAATGGAGCTAAATAACTTCTACCTTTGGAGAGATATATCTTCTGTTGCTAAAAAGAAAAAGCATAATCCGTACCTTTGTAATATTTCAGAAATTTTAGTAAAAAAAGGGGAATACTTCCTTTACTATAAATGTGACAAAAAAGATGGATGGAAGAGGCTAGATTTCCTTCAAAAAAAGTTTGAAAACTGCATTCCGGTGGCTAACCATAAAGGACAGGCAGCCGGATTTGAAAAAACAAAAATTGAAAAAAATCATTAAAAATTTAGGAGATATAACAGAAAAAAATTTTGGCTCGAACTCCCAGGAAAAAAAACGATCCCTAGAAAAGTATATTTTGTGTATTTGGTATAAAATAATATATGCATATTTCCTAATAATACATTTCTATTTTATTATTATATTGGTTTAGAAATAAATAATAATTGACTAATCAGTAGCTTTTTCATTTTTGGCAATTTGCGATTTACACAATAAACTAAACAAAATCACTGTAAAATAGATTTGCTTAGTTAAAGACACTATTTTTACTTGTAATAAACACCGTATGTAATATGCGGGGATTTGGCTTAGTTCATATTTAAATTTAATTTAGCCAAAATACCCGTATGAGACTTATTTCAAAATATTCTAACAATATGTTTATTTTGACATAAATATCCGATTTTTAACATAATTATTACCCAAATACGTGTTTATAAAATTCACATCACTAAAACTTTAAGCAGTGTAAGTAATTTCATTTCAATAGCGATTTTCCCAGATTAATGAAATGTTCACATACGGGGGTCTTGCTTAGGACGGAGTATATAAGTGCGCAACTTTAACTTAAAGTCACTAGTCACGCTCCAGTTATCGTCATCATGCATCCCATCATCTGTAGAATTCCCAACCGCAGTCCCACTGCGACAGTTAGCAGCTGATGGGGAAACATCCTGTAGAGTTCGCCGATGTAGACTTAAGGGGGGGTTAGCCTTGGACACCAACACCAAGGCCGACCTAAAACCACAAAACCTGACTAGAATGGACGCGGTCATCGATGAGGAACTTCCAGAAGATGCAGACAACTGGTAAGTCAGTTCTGCCGTCTACAACGCCGCGAAGCAACTAGGTCAACTAATACTTTAAACGGGGTTGAGAAAGCCAAGCGGCTTATACAAAAAAATCGAGGGCAAAATACAGTCGGCCAGACAACACGCTTCTCGGATTCAGAGTGTGGTGGAATACTCGGCAAGTGGTACAGTTTTTACTCCCCAGAATCTGGCGCAGACGGATTAAGACGTCAACACCATACTCAAAACTTGATAGTGATGCTTACCATCAAGCAGAACTGTCTAGATAGGATCTGAACGCTCATGACCATAAAGAAATCGTTAAAGAGGCGAGGAGTATGGAGCAAAACAATTTGTTCCGTACGAATCCCTCAGACCTGTTTCAAGAGCTGCAGCGTTTTGTCGATAATCCGTCGACTGTAGAAGATGTCGAAACCTCCTGGAAGGGAATCTACGAAACGATGCGTCCGTTCAATAGAGACAATCCAGTAATTTCACACCTTGTGGCTCTGTGCCACAGACATCTTGAAGAGCCAGAAGAAGTGTGCCCAGTAATCAGTACGGAAGAAGTCCAACAAGAACTTGTTGGTACCAAGAACTTCACTGCCCCGGGCCCAGTCGGCATAAACAACTGGTGGTGGAAGAAATTTCTTTCCACTCACCGCCGTCTGGCGCTAGTTTCCAACTCATGGTTGAACGACGGGCAACTGATTCCGGGCTGGTTCATCGAGAGATGCATTGTGCTTATCCCCAAAAAGGGGTATCTTTCCGACCCGAAGAATTACAAGCCGATCACTTGCCTCAACTCCTGCTGCAAGATATTTACACGTATGCTAGGACGCTGATCTGTTGATCCAGTCTTCCAGTAGATACACGAACAGCGTGGTGCCAAGAAAGGCATGGCAGGTTGCAAAGACAGCCTGCTGATAGACCGCTACATTACAAAGGATTCTGTGCAATACAAGCGGAATCTATCGATGGCCTGAATTGATTGCCGCAAGACATTTGATACATCGCACGAGCTATTGTTGCACTTGCTCGAATGTCTTGCGGTATCAGCACCACTAGTGAGATTCATAGAACAGCTGCTGCCGCTCTGGAAGACACGCTTCACCATAACATCAGGTGCACAGCCGATCACCACAGAGCAGGTGGCATTTAGGAGGGGACTTTCCCAGGGTGACTCCCTGAGTCCTCTTCTCTTCTGCACCTCACTGCTGTCGTTGTCTGTTGGGCTCCGCCAAACCCGATGATATCAATGTGGACCACCCAGCGACCGGAGGCATAAGGTCACCCATCTATTTTATATAGATGACCTTAAACTTTACGCTTCCGGAGAGCGCGAACTATAAAACGCTTTTGGTGGTCGAGGAATACACACGAGCAATTGATATGTAGTTCGGGTTGGACAAATGTGCAGCGGTCCACCTCAAGAGAGGACGATGCGGGAATTAGTAACCTGTCCTGCGCAAGAAGGATACTTCTTGATCTCTCAGATGTTGCTAAAAAAGGCACGGTTTTCTGGGTGCGGATACACAAGGCATCATGTAACCGCGCCATTTATCCCCAACGCTCAGACTCGCTGCTCTTGTAATACGTCAGCAAGTCATCCCTTAGTTTCCTCGTCCACTTAAAGCATGTGTGTGCATATCCGGTGTCGTCAATATTGAGACTTTCCAGTTATTATTATTATTATTGAGACCTTCCGGTTATTTTTTTTATTTATTTACTTTTTCGGTCTCCCGATGCTGGACAGTCCTCCCGTGGCTACCGACGCCACACGGGAGTTGCACCAGAGTCACTATTTGTATTTATTAAAAATCTATTTATTATTTATTATTTATTAGAAATACATCTAAAGTGATGTACATAAAAATTACTAAAAATAATGACATTTTTCGAAAGCCGGAGAAAAAATTGGGTGTTGACGAAAAAAATCAAAAATATCGTCGTGACTCCTAGCGTTACAATTGACCTTAACGTACTTTTGATCGCCGGTAACAATTTGTACATAACTTCTATAATTTCCGAGAAATTAGGCGTGGGATTCGAATTCTATTACCCTGTACATGGTGATCATTTTAAGTGGTTCACTCATAGGAAAAAATCCAAAATTATATTTATGCCGAATCCGAAAATAAACAATTGAAAGTCAAATAAAAAAGATATGGCCAAAGAAACTGATTAATACAAAAATTGACACCGTATATTAATGTGGAAATAGGCATGCGACATTCTTCTGATTATAAATGCATATCTCCAGTTTGTGTATCTGCGAGTGTCACAAACGATCAACAGTTTTATTGCAATCTATCACATTGCAATTGGTTTGTCAATTACTAGCTTCAATTATACAGATTTTTCGATTCCGATTTATCCGGAAATTACTTCAACTTTTTTATTTTAAGTGATACACGCTGTATATTCTGCTCAGATTAAAATAAACCTCTCTGGATTCAGCAATATTTTATCATTATCTTTCACACGTATTTAGTAACATATTGGGGGGTTTAAATTTAAAATTACACAGTCGTCTATGGAAACAAATAAAAACATTTAAATAATTTATTTGTATAAAAATTAAAGTAATTCTATATATTTTATTTACAGTAAATGGTCAGAAACATTACCACTTTGCTGCAAACAGATGCGAAGGCGATTAATCAAATTCTCTCTGCGTCTCTTCACTAATAGAATGAATTTCTTTGTTGTGAAGAGCATCGAAATCGCATTTTTTACAATATTGCCATCCTCTAGGTACACACGATTTTTTTATCCCAAGTCTAACACCATAGCTTTACTTAAGACCCCTCAATATGCCTTTTAACCAAATTTCATGAAACATGTTAAAAAGTATTTATTTTATTAAGAAGCAAAGTTGGCAAAAAAGATATCAAAATATGTACTTAATAAACGAACTGTAAGCCTTGAAAATAAACAATAAACAAGAAAATATGTCTTGTTGTTCAAAAACAAATTTCACTAAATTTCTTTGAAAATGCTAATTAGAATTGTTGTGTTGAAAATGTGTATGATTGTGTTTAAAAATTTTTTCCAAAATTCAGTAAAATCAACGACTTATTTTTGAACAACAAGACATATTTTTTTCTATTTGATAGTCGATTGTTTCTTTTCAGGGCCTGCTTAACTTCTTGTATTACATGTTTTTCTGGTGTTTCTGCCGAATTTGCTTCTTAATAAAATAAATACAATTTGACATTTTTTAATAAAATTTGTTAAAAAAATCTCCAATTTTGGGACGTAAATAAATCGCAGTAGGCCATGCGTATAAGTGGATGGCAATATCGTAAAAAAATGCAGATTTTAATGCTCTTCACAACAAAAAATATCTGATGTAGCCAGCACATAACTTTCTTATACCAGTATATATCATTCTGAACTAAAAAAATCATTATGTTTAATTCTTCACTTACCTCAATTAAATTTTAATAGCGTACCTTGAATGTTTCATTAAAATTTTTTTATAATTGATTGTCAGCGTCATTCGATACTGTCAATAATAATTCATGTCAGATATTTTAATAATTTTTTGTTGTTGACATTGACATTTTTGTAACTAAATTAGACGTCAAACTGTTAAATTTATCCTAACCCCATTTTTTTGAGGCCAAATCTGTACAATATTTCAGTTTACATCAGCTTTATTTAACTACTTGGAAAATATATTTTATTCGCTTGATATAGTAGACATGATTTATAATCTTTCATTAAGAATGTATTTTTTTTATGTCAAATACAAAAAAGTTTGGGTCCCGTGGACCCCCTTTCAACTGGCCAATTTTATTCATCACCG
>JANEYF010004594.1:27500-108390 GCA_029963845.1 Rhamnusium bicolor | reverse complement strand
TAGGTATAACGTCACGTGATCATTTATTTACCTGTTTTATGAATGCAAAAGAGTGGTTGTCTCTCTCTGTCATTATTAAGAAATTCGTGTCTGTGGCTGTCTCTGCTGTGGCACACTGTGAGTTGTAATTTTGTCAGACTTTCTGACTTTGTGGCTTTTGTGGATTCATTGGATTGTCATAAGAGGAATCAAAAACAAAGGCCTAGTAGTTGTTATCCCATTGTTAGCAAAAATCGAAAATCGCAGAGAGAGGTAATAATTTCTCAAATGTGGTGTTACTTTGTTTACAAAGTTGTTTGCTAAAAATCAAGATATTTTAATTTGCCAAAATAAAGTAAAACAGTTTTTATTTTTTACATTTCCTTTCCAGTTAGAAATAGATTTTTGAAAAAAGTAATTATATTATGATTATTATGGAGAACATTAGGAAGTGGTGTAATGAATAATAGTGATTTTTTGTTTGAGAAAAAGAAAATTGAAGATGTTGTTTAATAATTTAAACGAGTGTTTGAAACAAAATCCAGATTTGATATACGATGAGGCTTGTTTAGAAATTATAAATATGTTCTCTAAACCAGGTTACAATACATGGCCAATATGAAGATTGCCACAAATGTAATTTTCAAAATTTAACAACGGTGGAAGCTTTTAATAAAACTTCTATAGTTGTAAATACCAGGTCTCCTATTGAGCTATACTATACAACAGTGGAAGTTGGTGAGCATTGCAAGTATGTCTATAGTTCACCTAAGAAATATGTTTGTTTTATAAAACTAATTTTTCAGTTTTCAACAATTGCTATATGAGTATTATCTTTATGGATGGAATATATCTGAAAATGTTCCTCCAATTTATGTTAAAGAACCTGCAGACAACGCCTACCTAAGAAGTTGGAATAAATTTAACTGGCCTGTAGATAATTATCTATTTTTGTAGCAATTCTAATGGCTTTTGTAGTATTTTTTTGTTTTGGGACAATATGGTATATGATCAAATGTATTTATAAAAATAGTGGAAGACTTAGACAATTTTGGTATGGAATTCAGAAATTGAAGGTAAGTGAATTATTTATGTTTTATCAGGATTCACAGAGCTGTACTTAAAGTCTGTTCACTTAAACTTTGCAGTGGTGGATTGGACTTTGTGAGCCCGATTTACAATGGACAAAGTAGCGAGTGTGCTGTAAATTGCTTATTTCCAATGTAATAACTTTATTATTGTGGGTTACTTATTTATTACATTATAAAAAATATTTCAAGGCATTAGAATTAAGATAGATGCCTTTTAGGTTTATTTAATCAGTGGAAAAATATTTCAACAAAGTACATATGTACGTAATTTATTTACAATAACAAGAAATGTCTTTTATTGGTTAGCAGTGAGTAAACAAAATAACAAAAATAAAATTGACATATTTTCTTTAAAATTTTGAATAAGAAACTAAAATGACTGGTTACGCCGAAATAAGAACATCCTCATTTAATAAAAATTTCAATTTAGCTATAAGAAAGCCAAACTTTTAAAATTTCTGTTACTTTTTATTTTATGTACCCATAATAAATGTCAGAAAATAAAACAATTTTAAATTCTACCTGCTTTAGTCGGGTCAACTTTTGCTGCACAATTTTCATATTTCTGCTTTAACAATGTTGTTTCTATCTTAATATAAAGCGATATGCTTGCATTTTAAGCATTTAGTACTACTGACCTGTGTAAAAAGTGATTAAAATATACACGATATTATACTCCATTCATTCATATGAGTACATCAAAAACTGTTTACCTGGGCTCGCAGAGTGACCCTTGTAGACCATCAGTCTTGCATAGTTCTCTAGCATAGGCGTGCGATGCATTATAAATGCACAAAATGTATTTATATAACACTTAGCCCACTCCTGTGCTAGAATTTTTTTTTATGTGCTAATTTAAGATGAACTAAATTTATATCTACAACAAAATTCTCATTTCGTCGAGATCCATCGACTGTTAAAATTTAGTCACTTTCATATAATAAAAAACAATTAAAAAACAGTAAACCATTAAAACATCAAATACCTTACCGATTATTATAAAATCAGCCAATAAGCAATATCAATAAAGGTAAATAATTTAATATAAACATTACACAATACATAAGTTAAATTATTATAAAAGTAAAATTATGTAACATTAGGTTTAATACTTGCATATTAATATTAGGCATCAAAGACACGATTCAATTTATATCAAAACACAATCTACAAACGTCCAACTACTACCTATGAAATAAAATAAACAATGAAAATTGAATTAACCGCCATCCGAACTTTGCACTTGTGTATATCTGCCTGCCGTCTGCACTAATCATCAACGTGCATTTCATTCCCTATCCCTGTAACGCTGCAAAGCTTATGTGAATAGACTTTAAGAGTATTACTGTATATTTTAAAAAACTTTAATGCACTTGAAAAGTTATAACATAATTTGACAGAACAGTTTCCAAACAAAAATATATCACTCATGACAATGATATATACGCTTTTCCATTGGTAAAAACTAATGGTCACTAAGTGTAAAATTTACATTCCATTGGTCAGGCCAGGGCACATTTTAAATTTCATTGGGCAACTAGAGCAGCAATTCTTGCCATAAGTGCATATTTTTTCATACGGGGTTTCTAGAAGTGGTGCTTACTGCCATTGCAATTAAAAATGGCAGAAAATATTCGAAGGGAAAAAGCTGTTCATTTTTAACCAGCGCATGGAAACAACTGCCAAAAATTGAAGGGTTTATTGAAAAATTTATATTGAGTTCTTGGGCCATTTTTAAAAAATCAATAATTTCACTTGCAAAAAAATTGTGAATTCGTGACATATCCTCCTACATTCCACACCACAAATGCGGAAGAAAACGTATTGAGGATCGAACTCCCATTCCATTGGGATTGCACTAGAGCATATTTCTGGACAGAACCAATGCATTGTCAGTGGTTCCCAAATGTTGAAACAGTTCGGCCAATGGAAAACACTATAAGTTTAATATATAAGTAGTGATGATAGTTTAAAATTATACCAAAAACTTTTATGTAGTTCGTTAAAATGATTTTATAACAACTTTATAAAAAAAAATAAAATTTTTACAATAATAATATTAATCCATTTGCAATTTTTATATTGCAAATACAAAACACAACAAAGAAAGTGAACTGTTTATTTGAAAACATTTCAATATTGCCAACAGTGAATTGACAAGAAGTGACATTCATTTCAAGTCCATTAGTTTAGGTTAGGTTAGGTTAGGTTTTTGGTGAGTGGGTCCTTGTGGACCCTCCACTGCAGCCATCAGTAGGCCTATTGTGGCTCGCTTCCCACTATATTTCACCCAATAAATTCAGTCTCTTAACAAAACATAACTTTATTGAGCAAGAGTGTGTCCAAATCCGCTCGCAGTAGTTGCCCTTTACCAAATATTGAGAATCGGATCCTCTCCACAGCAGGACAGGTGGCAATAGACGGGTCTGCCTTTTCATCATCCTCCAAGCATAGACGGCACTCGGCGTTATCCGCTAGGCCGAGTTTATGCAGATGATAGTTTAGTCGGCAGTGTCCGATATATAGGCCTGTTAGGGTTTTCAGGTTTACCCTGTTTAACTCTAAAAGTTTCTCAGCTCTTGATTTCAAAGGATATATTATAAACGCCTTCGAATGAACTAATCCTGGTAATTCATGCCAATATTGGAGAGTTTTGCTTTCAGTCCAGGTTGAAAAAGCCATTTTAGCAGTAACTTAAAGATATGCCAAGTATCAGTTCTAGTCCGATGATTCATGATCCCACTCCTTCTCTGGCCAACGAGTGGGTTATTTCGTTACCTTCCATACCAGATTGGCTGGGTATCCAAACCAGAGTCACTTTGTTGTTTAATACCATTTTGTAGCTAAGCGCTTTTATAGCTTCTTGGCTGTCTGAGAAAATTTTTATTGATGTCGTGTAAGATGCATATCTTTGATTGATATGAACGAATACAAAGAAACCAAACTGGATTTATGCATACTAAATAACCTAAAAATAATAACAAATGTGGTGCACTAATCACTTAATTTCAACGGTTCCAACTTAGTGAAAATGTAAATTAAATAGGTCACAGAAATTGATTTTCTATTGATTTATTTGTCATCCACACCACATCTAACCTACAACTTCTTAAAACACAACGACCAGCGACCGCATCGACCGACTTAGTACTAATGTTGTCTCTAGTACTAACTTCGTATCGGCAACAGCTGGTTTTATGTGCTAAATTCAAATACAGTAAAACCTCTTATGTTCGGCCACCTCTTAAAATGGCCAGTTTTTCAAATTTCCTAAACCAATTATATGGGAATACTTGTACTAATGACCTCCTAATAGCGGCACCTCCAAAAAAGTCACGGCCAATCAAAGACTATTTTCTTCATAAAATACATGCAATTGTACCTCACATTACCGATCATAAATTTTATTGCTAAATATGTACCTAAAATTTGTCGACCTTCAGAGGTAGAATTTTATAAATGCAACAATTATTGGAATTTCCCATAGTAATTTCAAAACCTTGCTGATAAAGAGGTTGTAGTTTCATAGATTTTGCGCTAGTTTATGTTGAACTGTGATTTTGTTACAATCATCATATCGCTAAAAAGAAAACGTTTGTCTTTTAAAACAAAATTGATATTATTGTGGAAAACGAAAAGTTCAGTACCAGTGCTCAAAAACGTCAAGCAGTACCGGAGCAGGAGTTGGCGGGAGAACAACCAGGGACAGACATCAGCCTGAACCTTGGTAGTATCGCAACAGTGTTCCAAGCCGAAATCACAGCAATAGACGTCTGTGCACAAGAAATGATACGGAGGGCATACAAAAATAAAAGAACCGCATCATCACTGACAGCCAAGCAGCCCTCAGAGCTCTGGAAGCAGTAGAAATACGATCTAAAACAGTAAAAGACTGCCTGGAGTCCCTGGAGAAACTTACAGAACACAACAGTGTACAACTGGAGTGGACACGTGGACATCAGGGAAATATGGGAAACGAAAAGCAGACATGCTAGCCAGAAAAGGCGCTAAATCAATTCTAACAGGTCCCGAACTGGACCTGTGGGGTATCTTATAGCACCGCGAAAGGATCGGTAAAGGAACTATTAAGACAGAAACACTACTCGCACTGGATAGAGATACCGGGAATGAGGCAGTCACACTTGTTCATCGGAGAAATATCTAGAGCAAGGACCAACGAAATGCTAAAGCTGAGCAGAAAGCAGCTGAGGTGTGCAGTAGGAATATTAACAGTACACTGCACACTAAACAAACACCTAACCAATATGCGGGTGAAAGACAATCCAGATTGTAGGATGTGTGGTGAAGAGGAAGAAACTCCCCACCACATCTTATGTGAATGCCCAGCCCTAACGGCAATGAGACTAACACACTTCGAGGGACCACTTTTAACCCCGGAAGAGATAGCCAGAGCTCCCATAAACTGTATACTCGCCTTCTGGAATAGAACGGGTCTTATGGAGTAATGAGACTATGGGGTACAATAAGCTTAAGCTTCAGTACAGCGGGTAGTCAAAACCGCAATCCGTAAGAAAAAAAAAAAAACAGTGCTCAAAAAGTTGGCTGAAAAGTATGGTATTGGAAGGACACAAGTTAACGAAATTATAAAAAAACAAATCTGACTTAAAGAAACTCTTTGAAGAAGGTTTCGATCCAGAACAGAAGAGAAAATGTCCCAAAACCAAGTAGTTTATAATTATTGGTTCTGTAAAGCCAGAAATAAAAACCTCCCCATATCTGGACCTCTAATAAAAGAAAAGCGTTAGAAGTAGCTGAAAGTTTAAAAATGACGAGTTTTAAAGCCTCAAATGGATGGCTACAAAAATGTTGTCAAAGACATAACATAGGCTTTAAAACAATTTGCGGCGGGTCAGCTGATGTTGACCTGGATAGTGTTGAAACCTGGAAAACAAAGTTACAAGTAATATTAAAAGACTATTCACCAATGAATGTGTACAATGCTGACGAAACTGGACTTTTTACCTTGCAATGCCTAACAAAACGTTTGCTCTAAAAAGTGATGTGTGCCGGTAAGAAAACTGCAAAACAATGATTGACCATTTTATTTTGCACAAATATGGAAGGTGTCAAGGAAAACCCATTAATTATAGGGAAGAATAAAAACCCTCGATGCTTTAAAGGATCTCATATCAAAACTGCCTTTAGAACAGAAATTATGACTTTGTGGCTAAAAAATGAGGAAACAAAATAGAAAAATCATATTATTTCTGGATAATGCCACGTCCCATCCTAAATTGACACTAGACAACGTGAACATTGTTTTTCTGCCTCCAAACACTACTTCCTACTGTCAGTCATTGGATCAAGGGATTATTCATAACTTTAAGATGGCTTAAAGAAAATTTCTGATCAAAAGGCTTCTAATGTTCACAAACAGCTAAAGTTCATTTGAAGATCAGAAAAAAACATTAATTTAACCGGCACTTTAGTTTGGATTTCAGCAGCCTGGAAAAACATTTTATCAGCTATAATTTCAAAATGTTTTGCAAAAGCAGGATTCTTGGAAAATGTCCAGCAAGGCGAAGATTTCGATGAGGAAGATGATATTCCTTCCATTGGCCCAGCATTTCCTGAATTACATGATGTAAGCCTAGAAAATTATGCATGTATTGATAGCAATGTTTTGACCGAAAATCCTAATTTTGGCGTTCAAAAAGTAATCAATGAATTAATTGATGATAACGATTGTGATTTAAATAATGAAAGTGATGTGGAAGAATCTGGAATATCCAACATTAAAGATATGAATGAAGTGTGTGAAATACTAAGAGATGTGTAAAGTTTCCTATTTTGTAATGATAAAAGTGAACTAGCTGTAAAAATTTTCCAAATTTTAACAGAATGTGAATCTCGGGTTTTACAAACAAAAAATTAAAAACTTAAAACAAACCTCAATTGAAAAATATTTTAAAAAAAGGTAATTATTTAATATAGCAGGTAATGTTTAAAATATGTACATATGAGTTTTTATCGTTTGACCTCATTTTTTTATGTACATAGCACTGGCGGTTCTTCTATAGGGTCATTTGGTCAATGACCTCCCACATACAAATAAAAAAATAGAGCTATTCATTTTCTGAAGTTTAAAAATATATAATATATATATTTTTAATATTCTTAAAAAATATATTAAAGTTTCTAGTTCATTCTATGCACAATACTATTCAAATATCTAGATCATTACATTATTCATTTATAGAATTTAAAAATCTTGGGTCAATCCACAACGTGTGCTCAAAGCTAGCTACGGACCGAATTTACAACGAATTAAAGTGAAATAGACTTATGCGCAAATCGTCAGAAAGCAAAAGAGACAGAAAACACTGGCGAGGACAATGTCCCTGACGACCCTGACACGGTAACGCACGAAGTTTAGTAGGGCAGTCGCCAGTCAGCAGTCTTAATGCTGATTAGGTACGCGTTGGTCGGTAAATTCTGTCGCGTTGTTTTTAATGTTTTTATTTGTGAACATTCTATTAGTAAATCTCTACTTGTGAAATTAAGTAAAACAGTGTTTTTGGTGTTTACTATTAAATATGAGTGTTGTACAAAATATATTAAAACTGAAAGATGGACATAAGTTGGGTTATGAAGACCGAGTGATATTCAAAGGTGGTGGCCGTCCAAAACCTAATATGACGATAAAGCAAACATCTCTTGATAAGAAAAAAGAAGTTAATAGGTATTTTTAATTAAAAAAGTTATCCTTCAGCAAATTTTATTCATTGTTTTACGCTCATCAACTAAATTTAATTTTACAAAAAGCATCAAGTTAGGATAAAAGCATAAAATTTTTTTTTGCTAATTTACATAGCTTTTCTTCATTCTTTGGAAAATCGCCAAAAAGAACAGCTGTGTTAGATAATGTTGTTACGGTGAGATTACCTAAAGCGGCTCCAACACGATGGAATTTTAATACTAAGTGCATAGAGACTGTTTATACCTATCGAACAGAATTATTAGATTGTTTAGAAAAAATCACTGATAATGAATCAGAAAACAACACTCTAAACCAAGTTATTGGTTTAAAAAACTACTTACAAAATGAACATTTTCTTTACTGGTTAATTTTTTTTCATTTAGTTATGCCTCATTGTGATATATTGTTCAATCAATTACAACAATGTAATATCGATGTCATAACAGTAAATAAGTGTATTGGCGTTTTTAATAGTAAAATTGAAGACATCAGAAATAAAATTTTGAATAACTGTTTGGAGGAGACCTTAATGCAGTCTGCCCAGAGATGTAAAACGGAAGAATCAAAAGGAGAATTTCATTAGAAGTTTGTGATATAATTACATCCGAGATCAAAAACAGGTTTGGCTTCAGTAATCATTTAGCAGTGTCTCAGTTATTTCACGCAGATTGATTTAAAGATTATGAAAAAGCTTTCCTCAAGATATGTTTAAATTAGTTAAAACGGAGTATCCAGTCATAAATCATTTGAAACTTAAAACTGAATTAGAAGTATTATATAGCCGAGAAGATTTTTCCAATAGTGAAGGTGCAGTTGCTTTGTTACAGCTTTTTATTAACAATAATTTGTGCAATACTTTTTTCTGAGTGTCAAGCTGTTAAAAATCTTGTGTACTCTCCCTATGACTACCGTCGAAAGTGAACGTTGTTTTTCCACCTTCAAAAGAATAAAGACATTTTTAAGAAATACCATGGGTCAGGAAAGGTTATCTTCTTTAGCTATGCTTACCATAGAAAGGGCATTAATAAAGAAGACAAAAGACTTTAATGAAAAAGTAATTGACCACTTTGCATCTCAAAAGACCGGAGGATCGACTTGGAATTTAAATCACTTTAAAAGGTAGGTAATACAGTAAACTTTTCTAATTGACCTTCCTATCTCTTGACCCACGAACCGCCGTTGGTACATAGGTATAACCACACCTAATTTGTAGATATAGTAATAATAATAAATTGTCTTTATTAGAAAAATTGCATAATTATAATAATTGTTCTTAGGTGAAGTCTTAGCCAAGGCTTCTCAACTTAAGTTTATACCTAAAATAACACTAAATAATCAAGTAAATAATTATAATAAGTTTAAATAAATAAATGACCGTGCAAACATATCTTAATTAAGAATAAAAGAGAAATGGACGACAATGTGATAAAATTAATTTAATAGATAACAATATAATCAAAACAAAACAATGTGAGTGAATAAATAGATTTAAGGAAATAAAATCAGAAAAACCTACTGTAAAGAAAAAAATAATGATTTTGTTTTGTTCTAAAATTTATTTACAGGTAAGTTTTTTAACTGGTCATCAATGCTGTTATATAAAGTCACAGAGTTATATGTAAATGAGTGTCGAAACATGGAAGAGTGCTATTTAGGTAAGGTTAATTTATTTGCAAACAGGTTTTTTTGATTTTTTTCAGTTCTACTCTAATTTTTTGAAAACAAATACGATTTTTCCATACACTATTTTTTTGTATTCTCTAACTACTTTATATGTGTAACCTAACTGTTCTTTCCTTCTTTTTTTATTTAAATTTTTTTTTTCAGTTTAATTTGTATCTAGCTTTTAAATAAACTATACTTTTTATTTGAATTTTCTAAAGTTTGATTTACTGGCTTTACACAACTTGATTTAAATCATGATTTAAATTTAAAAAAATCATTTGATTTAACTCGCTATTTAAATCAAATTGATTTAAATCGTGCAACCCTGTTTGCAAACCTTAAATTTGAGTTATGAATGTTACATCTAAAAATAAATTTTTCACGAAGGTAAGGAGGTGATGATGTTACAAATATTTTGTGCATAAAAACTGTTGTATTATATTTGTAAAGATTTTCTATATTAAGCCAATTAAGTTCTTTTATTTTTATGAGAAATATGGTCATATTTTCTAAGTCTGAAAATAAACTGCAACAGCTATTTTGTATTTTTTGTAAACGCTGTTGAGTTATTTTATCTAAACAAGATAAAAATACTATATTGCAATAATTTAATATAGGAAGAACCAGAGTTTCAAGAGTTTTTTTCTTAATTCATAGTTTAAAATGGAAATATTAGTATATAATAGTTTTAATGCAAAATATGATTTTCTCATCAAAATGGAAACGTGCTTTTTAAAACGCATATTATCATCAAAAATTAGACCAAGATTTTTTGCATGTTTCAAAACGGAAAGTTTTACTTTCCAAAGTTAAGCTAATATTGGAACTCACGGTATCCTGTACTCTATTATTAGCAAAACATAAAATGACACACTTACTTGGATATACAGGGTGGGGCAACAGTGCGTCGGACCTCGATATCTCGAGTTCTACGACAGCTAGAAATTTTTTAAAAAATTGCAAGTAAACTAGATAGAAAAGTCTATAACTGGAAATTATTTTCGAACATACAGGGCGAGCTAAGACGAAATTACAGAACCAAGTGCCTTTTTTTAAATGGAATGCTATGTATATCAGTACATTTTTTGAAGCCTCTTTCTAGGCTCTATTCTATTATTATTGGCTATATCCCAACCACTTTGATGTAATGAATTTTTTTGTTGAAATAATGCCATCTGCAGATGGATATTAAAAAAATCACCACAATCACAATTATGGGTTTTAAGAAAAACTTATGTGAATACCAGTTACTTAGACATCTAATTAATGTTTTTGAATCATTTTCATTTACTAAAAATGTACAGGGTGGCCAAAAATTAGTACTCAATTAAGAACTTTTTAAATAGAATTTTCTCAATTTTTTCAAATGTGACACCCCTGTATATTTTTCAACGATGAGATATAAAATGAAAAACGAACATTTTTGTAAGTACTTCCCTATGGCTAATTGCAACCATTTTCGTTTTATAAATAAATAAGTGTTTATTTTTCAATTAAGAATTTTTTAAATTGAATTTTCTCAATTTTTTCAAATGAAACACCTTGTATATTTTTCGACGATGTGATGTACGAGGGGTAGGACACTTCCGAAAATTTGTACACCTATTTATAAATACAAATGTATTTATGGTATTTAATTGTATTTAACTGTAATAATGACCTATTTAGGTATTTATGAGTGTATTTATTTGTATTTACATAGATAGAGAAACCTATTTTTTCTAATATTTTTGGTTCTTTACAAGGTTCTTTAATTTAAAAGCATCACTGTGAAATTGATCAAGGTAGGCATCTGGTGATACCCGAATATAGCTTTAAAGTTAACGCCAAATGTTAAAAGAAGTGAGTTAAATTTTATTTTTAATCAATAGGTAGTACATTATAAATACCTACACAAAACTAGGACAAATTTAGAAAACCCGCGAGGACGCCACAAAAATGAGAATATATCCTCGGAAACCCGGACGTCTGGTCACCCCTACCCTGTACACTGTACATATATCAGTTACTTTAAAAATAAATGTTAAAAGTATTCAAAATGAGAATTTAAATATTTAGAAACATAGTATTTCATTTAAAAAATATGAACATCGGTTATGTCCCGTATACTTAGTTAAAAAGTATTTAAAAATACAATAACAGATTCGTAATCTATGAGAAAAGTAAAACTCCTCCTTGAAAACATTACAATAATAACAATGAACAAAAGAAGGGGTGGTATAGAGCTGTAGAGTACTACCCAAAATCAACGCCTCCTGTTTTCTAATCGGAAAGAAGGCATTTAACTAAAAAACTATGCATGTATTTGTTAGACATTAACCTAAGGAACAATTGAAGTTAATAACCGAGATAATAACTATAATCTAACAACGGTCGACGTCTCGACACTATAATGAAGATATTTTTTCCAACTAATACCCTGTTTTGAGTATGTTACTGGAAAGTTTATTTTTTTCTGATTCAAATGTATCAATATTATTATTATTCTATTTTGAAACATTTACAGAAATATATATAAAAAAAGTTAATTAAAATTTAACTCCAAATTTAATATAAGCAAAATATACGTATAAGTAATATTAAATCACGGAAAAACTGAAGATCTCGCTGAAAACTGACAATTGTAACTAATGTTAATGGTTAACAGATATATAAATTGTTGTTAATTGCCGCCTTTGATTAAAACTTCTTGAAGCTCGAGTTTGGGACACCCTATACAGTAGTACAGTAGCCCAAGCAAAACATAATGCACAAGAGATAATACTGAGGTCTGAGAAATAATGTACAAAATATTGCAGTATTAATTTGCGCCACTGTACATAACATTTTGATACCTTATTGAAAACAAAGAAAACGAAGAACAAGAAAACGTAATTTTAAATAAGACTATCTTCAACCCACAAATTTCACCTTAACTCATTTGTATATATTAAATTTTTTTAAGGGGTTTAAATTTCTATTTCAATATACCTAGTAAATATGGTCACCGCGCACTTAGACAATCAACTGTAAAACACCTAATAAAATATTAAATTGTTTGCAATTATGAAATGCAAGTGCAAATTTCATCTGCTGCTTAATAAAATTGTATTTGTTTTAATTACTAATCTTACATAACTGAATAACTGAAAATATCCAACACTAAAAAAATCTTTTCCAGGAAGACAAAGTAATAATTTCCAGTTTTCTTTGTAATATACACATCTAATAATAATAAACATTGTCAGCTTACCTTTATTTTATAACAGGTTACTGAAAAATAAATAAACAACACCACTAAAACGCGATTGTTACCTATAATTGCCGGCAGTATAATGAAATGCATATATGAACATGTCTTGACAGAATTTATTAAGTATATATGTTGGTATTTAAATCTATTTAAATATATTTAAATCTATTTAAATATGTTTAAATCTATTTAAAGGTATTTAAATCTATTTAAATGTATTTAAATCTATTTAAATATATTTAAATCTATTTAAATGTATTTATTAAATACTTTTAGGAGATTTGTACACCTATTTAAGAAGTGTCCTACCCCTCGGTGATGTAGAAATGAAAAAACGAACATTTTTTGTAAGTACTTCCCTATGGCTAATTGCAACCATTTTCGTTTTATAAATAAATAAGTGTCAAATTCAAGAATAAACTTAAAAATTAGAAAAATTTATAATAGGTGTTCGACGTGTTGCCCATTTTGATTGACACACGTCTTTATGCAATTTTGAAATGAGGCTATTTAGTGGGACCATTTCCATTGAAATGAGTAAATAGTATTTAACCAGTCCTTTACTGTAATGGTTTTTTGTACATTTTTTTGCTGTTTTCGTTATTCGACAAGCAATAAAACCTCAGTTTGGTATAAATTGTCGTGTACAAAAGAGCATTTATCATACTTATCGGTCGTTAGTTACAATTTGTATTGAATTTTAAATATTTGGAATTTTACAATATGAATTTTAATAAAGCGGAACTTGTAGACATGACTTTTGGGCGAGTCAGACAGAAATTGTTTACTTGCCAATAGAATTTATCACAAACGTTATCCTGAAAGAAGGCTTCCTGATGTTAGCAGCTTCCAAAACCTTCTCGATAGATTTCTGGAAACTGGGAATGTCGAATATAAAAAAAGTGAAAGAATAAAACGTATTGTGAACGAAGAAAATGAGTTTTCTGTGGTGCTGGCAACGGTTGAGAATCCCCATGTTAGTCAAAGCTTAAGTGACCTCATTAGTAGGAATAAGTAGACGGTCTGTGGGTCGAATCTTAAAAACAAATAAGTTGCATGCATATCATATTCAAATGCACCAGGAATTATCTGATGACGATTTTCAAAAGCGCCTACAATTTTGTAATTGGGCCAGAGGTAAAATGCAAGTTGATGTCAACTTCTTCAATAATGTTTTATTCACTGATGAGGCAACTTTTCATAAAAATGGATTTGTTAATAGGCACAATTTCCATTATTATGCTTCGGAAAATCCTCACTTTTTTATGCAAGTTGATAACCAACACAGATGGTCTATAAACGTTTGGGGAGGAATTATTGGAGAACATGTAATAGGGCCACATTTCTTTGATGGTACATTAACTGGAGCTATTTATCTTCATTTTTTGGAAAACTATCTGCCATAATTATTGGTAAATCTCCCTGGAAGAATTCGAAATAGGATGTGGTTTCAGCAAGATGGTGCTCCACCACATTATTTAAATGCAGTTTGAGACCACTTAAATAATACCTACACTCATCAATGGATTGGAAGAAATGGACCCACTAAATGGTCTGTTAGATCCCCAGATCTTACAAAAATGGATTTCTTTTTATGGGGATACGTGAAGAAAATTGTTTATAGAGACACACCAACAACAGTACAAAATATGAAGGAAAGAATAATAACTGCCTTTAGATCTATCACACTGGCAGTTTTAGGAACAGTGGGAATCTCATTTCAAAATGGCCAACATATGGAACATTTATTATAATTTTTTCTACTGAGTTATTTGAAGAAACCTCTTTTTTTTAAGTTTATTTTTGAATGTTGTAATTATTGCTCAATAAAACGAAAATGGTTGCAATTAGCCATAGGGAAGTACTTACAAAAAATGTTCGTTTTTCATTTTTACATCACATCGTTGAAAAATATACAGGGTGTTCCATTTGAAAAAAATTCGAGAAAATTCAATTTTAAAAGTTCTTAATTGAATACTAATTTTTGGCCACCCTGTACATTTTTAGGAAATGAAAATGATTCAAAAATATTAATTAGATGTCTCGTAACTGGTATTCACATAAGTTTTTCTTAAAACCCATAATTGTGACTGTGGTGATTTTTTTAATATCCATCTGCAGATGGCATTATTTCAACAAAAAAATTCATTACATCAAAGTGGTTGGGAGATAGCCAATAATAATATAGGAATGAATAGAGCCTAGAAAGAGGCTTCAAAAAATGTACTGATATACATAGCATTCCATTTAAAAAAAAGGCACTTGGTCCTGTAATTTCGTCTTGGCTCGCCCTGTATGTTCGAAAATAATTTCCAGTTATAGACTTTTTTTATCTAGTTTACTTGCAATTTTTTAAAAAATTTCTAGCTATCGTAGAACTCGAGATATCGAGGTCCGACGTACTATTGCCCCACCCTGTATATGTAGCTAGTTTCTTCAATCTGTATAATTTAATTTAATAAAGCACAAACAACATTTATTATTTATTTTTGACCTTCTCTCAATAACGGCCACCTCTATATAACGGCCATTTTCACAATAAATTTTGGTGGCCGCTATTTTAGAGGTTTTACTGTAAATTTCCTTTTTCTATATTGATTTTCACTTATTTATTTAAAATTGAATCATTAGTTTATTTATATGACGACGGGCAGCAAACCACAGAACACTAATGATTAACAGCAAACTATTCATAACAATCTATAACTTTACACATATTATTTATATTGCCTGTATGGCAATATTTTAAAAGGGGCGTGGTTAGATGAAGGAAACTATAGAGCTAAGACAAACATTTTGAAAAAATTTGATGGAAGATATAGACGGAGAGCTGGCTACATAAAAAAGCAAGGTATAAGGTACATGAAATGTGAATAGCTAGAGAGGTTCTATTAGCGCTCCCGAACACCGAGTGACCAGTCTGCCAGCGCGATTAGGAAAATTAAGGCAGGGGCGGACGGTCAAAGATGACAAATTTTACAATGAAAAAAATTATAATGCTCATGGATAAAAATTATTGGGAAGTGAAGTATTTGTTGCTACGAAACGCGGAAAATTATTGGCAGACGATTTCGTGGAAGAGAAATGGCCGGCAGACTTCAACAAAGCGGCGTTATTTTTAGTGAGAAAAAAAATGATAAGCCTCATGATTAAAAATTTTTGAGAATGATTGCTAAACTGTTGAGGAAGCTATGTTGTCAATGGCAGACGAAAAAAATGGAAGACAACATCGGGGCAGACTGTATTGAAGAGCGCGGTCTCGATAGGTATATTTTCGTACGATGCGCTATTACAGTATGTTATTTTGTTATATCTATGCAAACATTACGTGTTTCTCTTTTCCTTTTATTGTTAAAAATTGAGCGTGTATGTATAGCTGTGTGTGCCAGTATATTTAAAAATCCAACGCAGGTATAAAGACCGTTTGTAACGGTCCAGTGGGACCAAGTGTGGAACAACAGCTGCTATATAGTAGGGGCTCCACAAGGTCGTTTATGAGAGCAGAGTTCGAGAGTTCAGTATACTAGTAGGGATGTGCAATACTATCAAAATATCGATACCCGATTATCGATACTTTCGAACGTAAAGTATCGATATTATAAAAAAATTAAACATGAAATATCGATATTTCAAAATATCAATCAATACTTTCAAATGTGAATCTGTACTTTTAAATGTCAATCGATACTTCCAAATATCAATCGACACTTACAAATATCAATAGAAAAGATACATGGATTTCAAGGAAAATGGATATATTTTATAAAAGAGTGACAAATATTTTGAATAAAAGACGTTAATTTACAAACTCCAGTCTTCTTCACTACAAGCACCGAGAAACAATAATTTACTTAGTCGGTTGCCCAGAAGCCTATTTCTGTCCCTACATACAGTAGCTCCTGCTTTTGAGAATAGACGCTCTGAAGAGACTGATGTTGCCACTATTGTTAAATACTTTTGGGCAATTTTGTATAAGTTAGGGAAAACTGTCTTCATGTCGTCCCAAACCTGACAAGAACAGTTCTAGAACAGTAATAAACGGAACCAAAACAAACCTATACTAACACTAAAACTAACAATATAAAATCCTTGGCATTGAAACTTGAAACACTACAACACTACTGCCATCTACCATTTAATTTAAAAATATGCTATAAAACAGAATTTGATAAATATCGATAGATGGCGCGAGTTTGAAAATTATTTTCAACATAGGAAAATAATGTATTAGAAATTTTAGAATATTAAAATTCTTCTTCTGTGCTCTTAACACCGGAAATAAGACAAGAAGTTGACGCGTTTCGTAGCAACAAATACTTCACTTCCCAATAATTTTTATCCATGAGCATTATAATTTTTTTCATTGTAAAATTTGTCATCTTTGACCGTCCGCCCCTGCCTTAATCTTCCTAATCGCGCTGGCAGACTGGCCACTCGGTGTACGGGAGCGCTAATGGAACCTCTCTAGCTATTCACATTTCGTGTACCTTATACCTTGCTTTTTTTATGTAGCCAGCTCTTAGACTAATATGCTGCTCTCACTTTATTTAATCCTATGCTATAATCAAGCTTCCTACATTCTTCCATCTGTCAGGAAATAGCTGAACTAAAATAATTTAATTTATTTCCGATTCTTTCCTATTTACCTTTGCGCAATGCCGCCAATACAATTAAATTTTAATAAACACTTTGATGCAGGACTTCTTGATTAATTGAACATTTAGCCACTCCAAAATTTTAATATATGTTAATAACACCTCAATGTATCTGATGAATACTTTTTTTTCTAAGTGTTTCCTTACAAGGAGCATTTTGTGCTCTACACGAAATAATTAATATTTTGAAATTTAAATATATTTCCCCAACAAAAAAATACTTCATCAGATTCGTTACATTATCCTTGTTAAATATACATCGTGTTTCCAAACATTTTTAATAAATTATGTAATTTATCCTGCACGAAAAAAATGACAAGAGTCTCCATCTAGCGTCAAATTTGAATCGACCCTGCTCTTAATTATATAAAAGAAATTTTTTTTTTAAATTTACTGGAAATAAAAGCTAATACCATTTGCCTTTGTCGCTTTAGAAATTCTGGTCGAGAAATAATACTATGCAACCGTTTTCGGTATTCCTAACAATCAAGGATATGTGGAATAAAACCAGGTCTTAATAAAATAGCCACATTTTTCATTATCTTGAAATACATGTAATTTTCCAGGTCTTCAAGCTAGAAATATTTTAAATTCATCTGTTTCCTATTTAATATTCAAGAAAACTCAACTCTACGCATAGTTTCTTGCCACAACTAGATTGAAACTTTTCATTCTAGTCAATAGTGCTTGTTCGATTGTTTTTGATTATATAATAAATAAATATAATGTTTATGTTTATGTTTAAATTTTTCTAAAATATACACCTTTACAAGGAAAATTTTATTTAAATAGTCCTCAGAGAATCTGTCAAAATACACGAAATGTCGACTAATTAAAACTTGGTTTTCTCCCTTTCTGCTGACCTTACCCCAACTAATTCAGAAATAAATAGATGTTTTATGTGACATTGTCACAGTAGTATTTTTACACTCGGGAATTGGGAACTACAGAGTATTTATAATTTTTCTTTTATTTATTTTTTAAAGTATTACCACTAACAAAATAGTAAACAAAATGATCCTATTGGCCACCAAGTAGCCCTGATTTAAATCTCTGTGACTATTTTCTATGAAATTATCTTCAGCAAGAAAATTTATGAAAATGGATTAACTTAGTCGTAGAAATACTGAATGATAAAAAAAATTGCATATCAAAGGATTGGCAGCAAAAATATCACATGAATCATTATACAATTTGTACGTGGCATAAGAAGGTCGCTGTAATAGTGGTTTATATTTCTCCTACTACATTTAATTAGTTTACTCTCCTTTTTAGCGCATGGATTCAAAAAAAAAAAAAAACTCCATTTTGTTAGGGCTGGGAATTTTCTCCTGTAATAAGTTTCCAGTAGTTTGTTTTCAAAGATGGATTATCTGAAAATGCCTTTAAATTGTTATTCAATGACATTTTATAGCTACAATGTCAACCGTAAGGGCCCCTGTACATGGGTGTGCAGATTTATAATCACTTGCCACAGCATATTTGAACCATTAATAATTTAAATAAATTCAAACGAGATTTAAAAAATCTGCTGTTATCTTACGTATTTTACAACACTGCTGAATTCTTTGAAAACAACATTGTAATTACTTAGGTAATAAAGATATTAGTAAGTGTATAATTATGGTAACAATTGTATAGGTAGAAATATGTTACACAACTAAAATAATTTGATATTATCCTTGTTGCTAGAAATAGAGCTACTATGGTTGTTATATTATTTTAAACTATTTTAATTTTTAATGTTAAGATTGTTCTAGCAACAAGCCAACATAACTTAATTTCCCAGCTGCTTATGAAGAGCAAATTTTCGTGTATACCTACTATACTTTTCTCTTAATTGTATATTAAGTGTATGTATATATGTTTGGGAATAAATTCTATTCTATTCTATTATATTCTATTCTAATTCATGTAGACATAATTCCACACTCATATTTACAATTTTAATATTCCTCTAAGGGTCCTAAGATTGCCCATGTATGTAAAAATCATTTCAAATATAATCGCATATTGTGAAATGAGAAGTAATTATGCATGACCTGCTTGGATTGTATTTTATTCCCGACTAATTGTGAAATCTAAGAAATTTATTATCATTCAAGTCCAAGATCTTCGAAAAAAGTTATTGTAGGATGAAACTAACGATGATTTAATTGTTCCTCATCTTCAAAACATATAAATACAAGAAAGTATTACTGTTTATATAATATGAGATACATATTTTAAAATGATAACTGCCTTTAAAATCATGGAAATATATATATTCCAAATGATTCATCTTAAATAATTGTTTAAATGTGTTTTATAAATTAATCATCCACAGCATTCTTAACTTTAATTTTATATACAAATATAATCATAGGCGTGCGCATACTTTTTCTTATTGGGATATATTTTTTGCATGACTCCTATCGAATAATTGCTTCAGGATTTCCACCAAACTGGAAATTCTGGAAAACTGGGAAAGGTCGGGGAATTTAGAATAGTCCAAAAAAGTCGTGGAAATTCAGGGAATTTGAAAAAATTTCAGCAAGAGTCATGGAACTGATATGATTTTCTGCCTGGCCATGGAATTTGCCTCTAATCTTTTGAATTGCCGTCAGCTTATAGAGTAAATTGTACCACATTTTATTAAAACACTTTCTAAAAAATAAGATACTTTTATAACAAAAAAAAAAGAATCTTCTAACTTTTTGATTTTATCTCTTCAGTCAATAAAAGAAATGAATGTAGTTATTAGGTTTAGGTTAGGTTTTGTGTGAGTTGGGTCCCCCTGGGACCATCCATTGCTGCCATCAGCAGGCCTATTGTGGCTCACTCCTAGTTATATTTCACTCAATAAGTTCAGTCTCTTAATGAAACTGAAAACTTTATTTGGTGAAAATGTGTCCAGTTCCGCTGGCGGCAGTTGTCCTTTGCCAAATATTGAGAATCGGATCCTCTCCACAGCGGGACAGGTGCATAAGATGTGGTCTGCTTTCACATCAACCTCCAGGCAAAAGGCACTCGGCGTTTTCCGTTAGGCCGAGTTTATGCAGATGATAGTTTAGTCGGCAGTGCCCGGTATATAGACCTGTTAGAGTTTTCAGGTTTACCCTGTTTAACTCTAAA
Organism: Rhamnusium bicolor; assembly: GCA_029963845.1. NCBI lineage: Eukaryota > Metazoa > Arthropoda > Insecta > Coleoptera > Cerambycidae > Rhamnusium > Rhamnusium bicolor. Next base: position 87,933 of record JANEYF010004594.1, on the reverse strand, counting down.
AAGTTTCTTAGCTCTTAATTTCAAAGGGTATTTTATAACCGCCTTCGAATGAATTAATCCTGGTAACTCTTGCCAATATTGGAAAGTTTTCCTTTCAGCCCAGGTTGAGATAGCCATTTTAGCAGTACTTGAAGATATACCAAGTATCGGTTCTGGTCCGAAAGCCATTTTAGCAGTGCTTGAAGATATGCCAAGTCTCTGGCCAAGGAGTCGGCTATTTCTGTCACTTTCCATACCAGAGTGGTCGGGTATCCAGACCAGAGTCACTTTGTTGTTTTTGCTCAAATGATTTAGAGCCTTCTGACAGTTCCATACCGCTTTGGAGTTACACCGGTAGGAGCCTGGAGCTTTTATAGCTGCTTGGCTATCTAAGAAAATTTTTAATGATCTGCGTGTAAGATGCATATATTCTAGCCTTCGCACACAGTTCAATGGCATAAACCTCGGCCTGAAAAACAGTTGCATTAGTACCTAGGCTTGAGGATATCCTCACACTTGGTCTGTAGCTATGTACTCCAACTCCTCTTCCCTGAAGAGTTTTAGAACAGTCTGTAAACCAGCAACTGTTTGCCCTCAGTAGGTTGGCTTTATTCTGATCTAACTCATCTCTTTCCGCAGAAAGGATGTTGAAGGTCAGCTCGTAGTTGGTCATGGTAGGCACAGTATCCGAGGGAAGCACCAGGATGCTGTGATTATCTATGTCATCCAGCAACCTGTTCTGCTCCATGATACTAGTCTGGCATATTAATGGTCACTTGTTGCAGTATATAGGTTGCTCACCTGGGCTCCAAATATATATGAAGAAAGGGTAAGTAAATCCAGGAGGATTTCCATTGCAGCTGACGGTGTGGTGCTAATTGCCCCCATTACGGTCATGCATGCTAATCTCTGCAATCCAGAGAGTTTGGCTTTGGCCGTCCGTTGTGATCCTTTAGGCCACCAAACAATGGATCCATATGTTATCATTGGTCTGATAACCGTGACATAGATCCAGTAAATTTGTTGGGGACACATGCCCCAGGATGTGCCACAAATACGACGCATGTCCATAAGGACAGCTTTGGTTTGTGGATTACCTTTTCCAAATGGGAGTTCCAATTAAGTGATCTGTCTAGAGTAATTCCTATATATTTCACCTCCTCCGCAAATGAAATAGTTTCACCCATTAAGGAGGGAGGTCTTAAGTCCTCCAGCTTCCTTTTCTGGGTGAATGGTACTACTACTGTTTTTTGAGGGTTTACAGACATCTATTCCCTGTCACACTAGTTACTCACTGCATCCAGTGTTTCATGAAGGGTATTCGATATTACTCCTTCAGAGTTTCCTCTGATTGGTATGACTAGATCATCTGCATATGCTAGAACCTCAAACTTCCGCAGTGTGAGAATAGCCAGTAGGTCGCTCACAAGAAGTGGCCATAAAAGGGGGAGAGAACTCCACCCTGCGGGCATCTTCTAGTGGCTCTAAAGCTACCCGTTTCTCCCTGTAGACACGTTATGGTTTTGTTTGATAGCATAGCACGAATCCATTCGTTTATAGTAGGCTCAATTAGGTTAGGATTAGTTTGGCTAAGGTCCTGGGCCCGCACCACCAGGGAACTTTTTTGTTGAAGAGGTTGTTTCCCTCTGTGCAAGCCTGTTGGTCCATGGGTGTTGTTTTATTTCGCACCTACCCTGCGACGTCAGTGTCGCTGAGGGCGTTCCACTATCCGCCACCTGGGGAAGCACCTGGTTAGGGTTACAGGTACCCCCGCCGGGGCAAATGTAGTACTAGTATCCAAATATTCATATAAATATTAGGGTTGTAGCTTCCATATGAACTGATTTAAGACAAATATTTATATACAAATTCAACTTATTTTTATATAGCGGGTGATCTAGGAGTCATGTACACCGCTATTTTTTTTCTTTAATTTTGAAGGTATCAATTTGAAATTTTGAGAACGTATATGGTATTAAATGTCAACTCTGTATTCTCCCGTTTTTTGAAATTTAAAATCGGTTAATATATAGAGATACAGGCAATTGTTTTATTTTCCCTAGTTGGCCATGAACTGGACTGTGCTATAAACTGTTTATCAATTGTCAATTGGAAATTGTTAAGTAGGCCATGAAATTTATTTTAAAAATAAATAAAACGTGTGATGTAGTCATTGTTATGATGTAATTTAACATTTTTAAACGAAAAATGTGAAAAAAAGTTTTTGAAAGAGTGGCAATCGATAAGAAGAAGGCTAGTATTATTACTGAAGGCGGATATTTCTATTTGTATAGATTTTGTGTTATTTTTTTGTTGTTTAAAATATGGTGTTCATTTCGATGATTTTTTTGTTTCCATTTATTATTAAAATTAATTCTAATAAAGAATTTCTTATATTACGAATAGAGAACTTTTTTTAGAAATACAATTAGTAATTAAATATTTTCTAAAAAGCTCATTGGCGTAGAAATTCTGGATTTTTTTAATGGTAATGCCTTCCAGCATCTCCGCCACTGGTTGTCATATTTGTATATGTTGTACTCAATTGCCGAATTTAGCCAATAGCCGAAATTTATACCCACAACGCGTTGGGGAGTTCGCTATATAGCGAACTCCCCAACTGTGTATACACAGATCGCGTCGTGAGTGAATTTTGTATCGTTCTTTCACCCACTGAGCGAATCTTATTACTGTCTGTCTACTGCTCACAATGCGTTGTACGCACTACATGATGACGATGAAAATCGAACATAATACGAATTTCATCGTGTTATGGGTAATGTAAAGTACCCACAATGCAAATTGCAAAATCAACGGTTGGATTTCAGCTCATGAGTCTGGGCGTAATGACATTTTAAAAGTCATTTTAAGGCAAAGAAAATAATGGAAATGACATAAATTTGTATGCTTATTGTTTAAAAGAACACATGAAAAAGGTGATTTCATAAAAAAAAAAATTAAAAAAACCCTCAACCCCAAAACTATCATTTCACACAGGGTACTTAGGTATGTGAAAGAAGACCCTGTATTTCTACCAAACTTCAAAATTGTCCTCCTAATTTTCTTTGCCTTAAAATGGGCATTAAAATGTCAATATGCCCAGACCCAGGAGCCGAAAGCACCTGAAGTGTAGATCTGTTACTTGATTCTACATAAATGTTTATTTATAACAAGTTCAAAATCATTTTTAATAACTTGGATATTTTCACCCATATTAATACATGTAAAGCACGCCGATAACAATAGGTTAGAATCAATGACTTCAGATTCTGAAGTCATTGGTTAGAATATTGAGAGTTGAGTTTGCAATTTGCATCATGGTTACTATACGTTACCCATAACGAAATTAAATTCGTATATGTTCGAACTTCGTCGTCACATCGTCAAGTGGATTTTGTTAATTTGCTCACAACGCATTGTGAGTATTAGACAATATTAAAATTCGCTCCGCGGGCGAAACAATAATATAAAATTTACCCACAACGCGAGCTGAGCATATAGTGAATTCCACAATACGTTGTGGGTATAAATTTCAGCTATTGGCCGATTTGGCAATTGAGTACAACATATACAAATTCAATGGATTATTACCTTTAATTATCAATTCATGTCAAGAATCTTCTATATTTGAGTAAATGTAATATTTTTCAAGAAATTTCAACACTATATCTCGGAAACCAGTAACTTTAGACCCTAAATTTATAAAGGCTTTTCAGCCTAAAATGATCCAAGGAACAACCTTCTGAAGTTATCACATGGACTTAAAAAACACCCTGTATATTATTTGAAATATTTTTATTAGACATATATTTGAATTTTAAACTTTTCAAACTAACTGTTATGTCTTATACCCAGTTTGTCTGTTTCGCTAGTCTTCTATTATATGAAAACAATTTTTAATGTGCATACTATATTTTTTCCATTTACGGTAGTCCATCCTAATTTGTATGTCAGCCCTGTTAGAAAAATGTTTACAAAAGGATATCTATAAGGTTACTTTTAAAAAATTTGGGGAACCGTGTCTCAACCATTTTATATCGGAATAGCATGAAACCTATCAAAATTGACTCAGTGTGGAAGAATTTAGTTTAATTATTATCTATCTGTTTATGCACATGTAATGCTTTTGCAATAACTCCTCACAGAGCTTATCAATTTCGATATTAAAAAAAATAATAAGGAATGGGATATTGACAATAACATCATTTAAGTTCTTGGAAAAAAATTGTGTTTTCTAGAAATAAATATTAAATAAACATTATTATCATAATTGTCTAAAATAAAATAAGGGTTTTTCATTACCATTAATGTTTTCTAGGATTTAGGTGGTTTATCATCATCCACACCACTAGTAATAGAAAGGACACCATCAATACGCAAGCACCCTCATCGTCTTAAGTCAGTAGATGTATTTAGAGGCCTTTGCATCATGTTAATGATTTTTGTGAATTATGGAGGTGGACAGTATTGGTTTTTTAAGCACTCAGTATGGAATGGAATTACTATTGCAGATCTTGTATTTCCATGGTAAAGAAAGAATCAACGGACTGAAAAATTTTATTGAATACTTTTAGTAATTTTTTCCCAGTTTTTTGTGGTTGATGGGCCTTTCGTTAACAGTTTCACTGCAAAATAAATTAAGGCGTGCTGTTCCGAGACGTCAAATGGTTTTTCAAGTGATTCGTCGTTCTTTAATATTAATTTTTATTGGTTTGGTAATTAATTCAAGCAACAATTTGTCTACTATTGCTGATCTCAGAATCCCGAGGGTTTTGGTAACGTATTGGAATAACTTACTTCATTGTTGCTATATTAGAAGTAATTTTCACTAGGAGAACAGAAACAGATGTAAATAGTGTTTTTTATCAAATATTTATAAAACTACACATAATTTATTTTAGAGTGTCTCACGTATTCATGATATTATATCGGCTTGGCCACAATGGATTTTTGTTATGTGTATGGTTATTATTCATACCTGTGTGACATTTTTGGTTAATGTACTGGCCCAATTGTGGAAAAGGATATTTAGGACCAGGTGGTTTGGACAATTACGGAAAATATTTTAATTGTACAGGAGGTGTAGCAGGTTACATAGATAGGGCTGTATTTGGGAATCATATGTATAAACATCCACCCTGTCAAAAATTGTATGAGAATAAAGTATATTATGATCCAGAAGGTATGTTTTAACAAGTTGATTTTAAAATTATGTCCTGAAAATGTGTAGTTGTTAAGTTAAGCTGTGATAACTTTGAAAATGGCAACAGTGCTGTGGTCTATTAGTCTGCGTTGAAGGTGTTGGAAACCACGTTATTTATGTAATTTTTCATTGTTTCTTTTTTTATGTTTTAATAGTTTTGAAGTGTTGTTTTTGTGAATTAATATCAAGTAGACATTGTTTTATTACCTGTGCATATATACAGTGTGAGAGCATTTGTTTTTTGTGTTTAATTTTAACTTGGCTTTTGCGGTTATAAAGTCTACAACATGCCTAAAGGGTGCTGCATCCAGGTTGTAAATTGAATTATGAATTTTTCTGTACACAATATCTAGCCCAATGCAGTGGCGGTTGGTGAAATTAGACTACCTATGTCATATAGCATTGGAGCATGGGACCCAAGCGATACTTTAAAGCATAACTGTCAAGACTAAGTGAAGAAAAAAAATTGCGATTGAAATTTGCGAAAAAAAGTTGAAAAAATAGTTATTTTGAAATATTTTGTAAAATATTTGCAAAACATTTTTTTATTCAGAATTAGGTGGAAAATATATCGACAGGTTTCAAATTTTATAAAAAAAATATATTGGTCTGTAAAGTTACACCATTTTGAAATTTTATTTTAGATTTATTTTTCACTGCAAATTTCAAAAAAGGTGGTAAAAAATCAATATTTTTTTTTTTTAAATTTGAAATCTGTCGTTGTATTTTCCACCTGATACTGAAAAAACTTTCGCAAAAATATTTTACAAATCGTCTAAAAAATATCCTGATGATTTTTTTCAACTCTTTTTTGCCAATTTCAGTCGACATTTTTTTCTGAAAAACTTTTTTTTTTGACTAATTTATTTCAGCATTAGATTGTTTTTATCTAACCCCGTTATGAAATGTCAAGTTTTAAATGCATTTTTGATGTTACGAAACGTCACATTTTTCATAACTCGGTCCCATTACATAACTGAGTGATGTAAGGAATTTTTACTTAACTGATTATTATCATTTTCCTATTTTAAAGCGAGATTAGATAAAATTTTGTACTTAACACGTTATGAAAAGTAATTTTACTTGACTCATGTAATTTGCAAAACTCGCTCGCTTCGCTCGCTCGTTTTGGCAAATATTACATTCATCAAATAAAATTAGTCTTTTTCATAACTGGTTACGTAAATAACTATTGTATTTTGTTGAGAATTTATTTTAATTTTGTTTATTATTTCTAAGTTTTTAACATTTTCAATTCATTCATATTCCATCCCTCATATCTTGGCAAAAATACCTGCCCGAATTATTTTTCTAGAGTTTCATGTCGTATTTTCCTACAAATATATTTTTTGTTTGCTAAAAAAATCTAGGTTTGTTTCCATATTAAGTAAATGTACAAATATGTAAGGCTTTCATTTGCTTAATAATAACTCAATCATTAGCAAAAACATGCATACACACATGGATAAAATAAGTGTTATGATATATTAAATTAGGGAGAATGAAACATATTTTCCATGTAGCCAGGTATCAATCTAATCTACTCAAAAATTTTGATATTTCATCGACTAAATAGAGAATCCTTGTTCCGTTGAAATGCGTTTTATATCGTTTGACTGGACACCTAAATTATTGAAGAAAACATATGTCCTCACAGACTCTATTTTAGGAAATTTGGTGTCCTACAAGTTTGTTTATGTAGAATTTTTTGATATCTGCCACTGTTTTCACAGCGATTCGAATCAAAAATTATTGCGGATCTTTATTGTTGGGCTTATCTCGAAAGCGAAATTTCATCGAACCACGGCCGAAGGACTTCGTTGTTGCCATTTGTTACTTCGCGCGGCTTGTTTACAGTTACAGAGCTTTTTATCCATGTCTTAAAATTATCTATTCTCTAATTATAATTAAAATGTGACATTTTTTCCTTGTAAATCATTCATAAATTTATGTCCAAGGTTGTCAAGGACACGGTCAACTTGCCCAAGTTGTTCAAAATTTTAAATATCCTGCCATTTCCCTTGAAATTTTAATCATGACACTTGACAATTGATGTGTAACTGTCAATCACCTGTTTTTGGACAAATTGAAATAAATCCTTAGTAATAAGAGAAGACTTTTTCATTTTATTTTTGTTTAATAAATGCTAAAAGTTGGCAAAGAAACCTCATTTGAGATTTCTTTGAAAAAAGATTGCTGTGGCTTCATGGTCGAAAGTGGTAAGGGCACTTGCCTTTCACCCTGGAGTGCCAGGTTCGATCTTCAGACGAGCTGCTAGGATTTTATCAGAAATTAATCCTAGCATACTCGGACATTGGGTGTGTGTCCATTGTCGCTAAATGTGCAGCCCTCTCCCACTCAAAGTACCTTGATGGATACAGGGGGTTGTATTACCTGTGGTATTTAATTTTAAATTTTAATTAATTAATGCACTTTACAAAAAAATCAAAATTTTCGAAAACCAAAAAAAACGGGGTGATAAATTTTCCTTCTGATTACGAAAAAAATAGTTTGCGATGATTTTACTAATGGACTAGATGGAATCTGGGGAGGTTGCCCACTTTTGTAACTTTTTTTCTCAATTTTTTTTTTCAATTTTTTTCTGCAAAACTTCTTCAATCAGTACTGATAGTCGTGCCTTAAAATATTGCTTAGATTCCATGCTCCAATATTGAGATATTGTATAACCTAAATCCACCAGCCACCACTGAAGGCAATGATAAGTGAATCAAAATTGATAATGTACTAGATTTTTGAAAGATGTGCCAATGTATTAAAAATTATTAAACTGTACTAAATCTAGTACAATTGTACTAGAAATCACAACCCTGCAGTCATTAACATGTTGCCAATCCCAAACAATAAAATTATTTTTACCTATACTCCATTCATTTCATATAAGTGCAAAAATTCTAGCATATTACATAAATATATTTTGTGAATTTATATATTGCACCGCGTGCCTAAACTAGAGAACTATGCACGACAGAAGGTCAAAAAGGGTCGCTCTGCGAACCCAGGTAAAAAAAAAAATTATGTGCCCATATGAAATGAATAGGGTTATAGATCGGATCAGCCAGCTCTACCAACTTAAAAGTGAGGATTGTAAAGTACGTGGGAACCTTGCAGTAACTTTTTTCATAGTAGCGTAATAGAGGCCAGTTTAATGTTACCAATGACGTCATTCGTCGCATTTGCTACTTTTTGGTGAACTGTTATTGAATGATGACGCTATATTGACATAGATAAAAATATAATTCTGAAAACCATTTTTTTTTTATTAAATATGGTCATTTGGAAGCATTTTTTATAAATAGATAATTATTACTTCATAACACATAAACAAAAAAATGTTTTCCATAAAAAATTTTGGATTTTCAAGTGTACACATAACTTTTTGAGAAAGAGTAGTCGCTTTAATTTCCACACAGAATGAATGCAAGACATCATGGTTTATTACCTACACATATTTCATTCAATCGATTTAACTTGGACATATTGGACTTCAAACTCACAAGTGAGTCCGATTGCAATACATTATATTTTACTAGTCGTATGAGAGAGAGAGAGAGAGAGAGAGCAAAATATAGTTTGCTCTTCTACCATTAAAGAGCTGTTCCAAAAGTTAGTCATTTCTACTACTTGGTTACGTTCCACCACGTAATAACCTATTCACAACATGTAATAGTGAAGGTTCTGGAATAGTAATTACTAAGTAATAACTATTCCCCATTTTGGGGAATGCTTGGTAGACAGATCGTTCCCATTACGTAATAGTCGTTAGTTGCTGGAACGTTTAAAGTTCCATAAAGACTACTAAATGTGCTGCTTGGGATTTAGGTGAGATCAGTTTAGACGAAGGGCGTGAAAAAATAAAATGCCAAAAAATCCTAATGCATAATTTCCTTCAACGTAAGCCTCATTTATACAAGTATTACACACCATTTTGATGAAAAAATTATGGTACATCCAATGGCACCTTAATTTTTCATTTTTAAAAATGACCGGTTTCGTGACTCATCTTGACCGGTCACGATGATCCGGTCAGTTACGAAAACATCGTGACCAGTCGACTACCCATCACTAGATTTATTAAATAATTTAAACATTTTACAGGAATTCTAGGTACTCTTACATCTATACTCATGGTGTATCTAGGTGTGCAAGCTGGAAGAATTTTAAATACTTATGTAAATGTTAGGGATAAAGTAATTAGATGGACTACTTGGGGTGTTGTTACTGTAAGTATTTCAACATAAATTATAAATACTAATTATAATTTAAATATCTTTAATTTTATTCTGATTTTCTTTAAAAAACAAATGAAATTTAGAGTGAAACTGCTCACAAAGAAGTAGATGTTTTGTAATCCTTTGTCAACAAATAAAAAAAATGAGCTATATGAAAAACAATTTGTTTTCTAGCCTTTCTGCTAAGAACTGTATAAATTGCTATTTGCATTTATTTCTTTCACCACTTGCAAAAGGTCCAATTCATCAAGTGAGTTAGAGTGATTAACATTTTATTAGTTCAGTGTCTTAATAAGGGTGTAGTATGAAATGCTGCATTTATTTCATTTTTATCTACATTGCCACTTAACACATTGACTGCCGATCTATAAGACCGAGTATCACATTTGCTCAGTACCGCAATCTCAGTATATAAGACCGGAGTTACGTATTCAAGATCCCGACGCCAGCTACGCGGTTATATGAACCAACTGAGGTGGCATACTAAGTACCAGTTTTTGAAAAAAAAGTAAAATTTGAGAATTCGGTTTAAAAACGTATAATATTGAAAATTTTAATGAATGCACGTACATAGAGTTATTTCATGTATTGCTTATACTAATAACCGTAACAAAACTAATCATAAAGCATAATAATAAAACAATTGCAGTTATTCACATAAATACTAGTGTCGCTTGTTGGGGCAGCCGAGAGATTTTTTGGTTTTTTTACAGCTAAAGAATTGTTTTCAAAACAATGTGTATACACGGTAACTATTCATAGTTTATTATCGAGTGGCATTCATGGCCTAGAGCCTTTTTTTTTGACCTGTTGATACTGGATGGTACATAGCATAAAATGTGTCCTAACCCGTATGGCAGTCGATGTGTTAACTACTCCAGCCAAAATCAAGACCATCCATTAGTTCTGAAAACTTTGCTTATATCGTATTTGAATTAGTTTATTGTAAAATGCTAAATACTCTCATGCGCCATCCCAGTCCTACTTTGTTGCAATGCCTACAGTATCATGTATGTATTTCACACATAATAAAATAGAGAAATATAAGGAAATTTCTATGTAAATGTGAGGTTGGTGTGATATAACTTTACGTTGTTATAATATGTAAATATGTAATGGATGTCATTATCTAGTGAAATTTCCAAACTTGGTGACAGTGACGTAAACCACTTACTTTCTTATTTAAGTTATCAAAAACCTGTATAATTTATAGTTGTAAACAGAATGATTAGTCATATCAAATTTATTAGCAATGCAAAAAAAAAAAGCTTTATTTTAATAAACTGTTAGAAGCCTTATTTTGACACTGTAACTTCCTTGTGGAGCAAAAATATATTAATACATTAGTGAGTTGTGCAGTTGGTACTTCAGCAGTAGTTTAGTCTTAAATGCTGGTAAAAAATGTTGTATCTTGTTCATAATTCAACTTAATTGGCAAAACACATGTCAGCTATAGTGTGCAAGAGTTGAGCAGTCATTTTATATTTTACAATATGCGAGTGGGCTCCTTTTTTTATTATTATAACATCTACACATAAAATTAGTTGACCGTATGTCGGTAAAAGAAAATCATAAACTCAATTTAAACGATCAGATATTGCCGCAAATGTCCAAGCTATTCTATTGGCTGTGACGCAATAGGGACACTTCAGCCTGAACAATAAAATCAAAGCACAGCTCACAATGGACGCCAACAGAGGCGTGTAGCGCTGTCGTCAAGGTTTTAATTGAATGAGCGCGCATATTTCCCTATACATCACTATACAACCAGCAATATACATTGTATGAAGTTAGTCCTCATTTTAAGCATTTTCATTTTACAATTAAACAGATAGCAGTTGATAAAATTCGTTAAAATTATATTTATAACATATTTGATGGTTGTATTATATTACAAAATGCTTATTTTTTGTAATTTTCGTTGCCGTCCACTCGTCTATTATTTAGTCATATTAAAATTAAATCCAGTGTGTTATGGTATTATACTTGATGTATTGATAAATTTACGGTTTTTCATAAATTTTAGCCCAGTTGTCTGTTAAAAGTATTTGCAACAACTAAATACTTCTTAGTTTTCAGTCAAATTAAAATACTCATAATAAATTTATTATATTAAATATCTCGGTCCTACTAAGTTTTATATTTCATTATTTTGTTTCATTTTTTTTAGGGACTTCTCGGTGGAGCATTATGTACTTTTTCAAGGGACAATGGACCGATTCCATTAAACAAACAACTATGGTCTCTCTCATTTGTACTTGTCACATCAGGAATGGCCTTTGTTGTACAAGCATTCTTGTTTATGATAGTTGATATTTTAAGAAAATGGGGTGGTAGACCTTTCTTTTATCCTGGCATGAATCCTATTATTTTATACGTTGGACATGAAATAATGAGAGATACTTTTCCATTTGCCTGGAAGCCAACTACAGAAACTCATGCTACATATCTATTTATGAATCTTTGGGGTACCTTTTTGTGGGTAGCCTTCTCCATTTTCCTATATAAAAGAAATTTGTTTTTAACTATTTAAACGCTTTAAAAATATTTTGTAATATATATCTATTAGTAGGATTATTGCAGTAGAATTTTATTTTTGTTAACTGATTAATTAGCTGTTTTTGACTGATTCTGAATTTCATTAGATTGAAAATTTAATAAATCTTGTGATTACTTATTACATATTCTACTAGGGTTTTTAATAATAACATATTAGAATATTTGTAATATTAAGTGTAAAGTTTTGAAATAAACTATTTGTAGAATCCTTTTTCTTATTTAACCCTTTTGTCGGTTAATTATGTTCAGAACTTTTATTCAACAATCATCGAATAAGGCATATCACAAAAGTGTCAAACATCATCAGACTTCTGTAATAGTTTGTTAATTTTTAGCTATTAGTGTGGTACTTTGATACTTTACAAGGCGAGATTGGTTTTTTTTTATTATTCATAACGCTGACCTATTTCCGCCAAAATGCCATTCACTGTTACCACGATATAACTCATCAGTGCTCATATAATGGTATCCATAATCTGGAAACTTTATCAGGTCCCCACTTTGTTGTGGAGGAAAGGATGTGTTCATATCGCAGATAAACAGAACCCACATTTTTATGAGTTTGAAGGATGATGCTGTTCCAGTATACCTCATCGACTTAGGCCCAGTTTTCAACCAGCATTGTCCGAGTTGAAAGGTGCGCCACTTTCTATTACACCTCCAAGGTGATTGAAACATGAATTCAGTAATTTACATGTTAGATTTTAAAGATATTTTTCTGTAACCCATGCTAGAAGCGCTTCATTTGTTTACTAAGAACATCACGAAAAGTTTTATTTTTTAAATAAAAATACAAATTATTGGTAGAAACTTTATTTATAACAATTTTAAAGTACTTAAGTGCATATAAATATGAAGAAAATAGATCAAATAGTCTCAAAGGCTTAGTTTCCGAGATATAGGGTATTAAAGTATCCAGAAAAAAAAAACAGAACGTTATATTCACTTTCAACAACTACTTTAAGACTAAAGGGTGGGTCCCTATTTACGCATTTCGTATTATCTCGTTTATCTCTGTTAAAAAATAAAAGGCTCTCTACCAAATCACTGTCTTTTATATCGTAAGTTTTCAGGTACAAAAGTATTATTGAGCCGATATATAATTAAAAAAAAGATAATTTGAGGCAAAACGGAACCACATACGAAAAAATCTAAGAGACTTTTTTCTTTACAATTGAAAATGCATTAAAATATGTTATCAAATTTATTATTGTACACGGTGATACAACTTTGTTCACCTTATTTATGATATTAGTTACCCATATCTCTGCCACTGGACTCTTTAGAAGCATGATATTTTGAATGATCATTGTAGTTCATACAGTGACAATGTGCACTAAGTTTGGTTAACATATATAAAATTTTCCATTTTTTTTTCTGGATACACCCTATATCTCGGGAAATAAGCCCTTGAGAGCCCATGTTTACATGAAACTTTTTGCTTAAAGTTAATTTTTCTATCTGTTATTTACTGAACACGCTGTATAACAAGTATTGAATTACAAAACCAACTTATATTTATAAATGGCATTCCATATGGCGACTCGTTTTTAATATGGATAGATAAATTAATTGTCTTCTTAATAAATAAATTGAAATATTAGGTTTGTTCCGACAAACTTTTTATGCATCGGTTCCGTATCGGTTCTTGAATCACTTTATACACAAGTTCTAACATTCAATTGGCAATCTTGGAACACACCACTATCTAAATTGGACTGCTTCAAGAGCCATCTATATACAAGGTTTTGAATTATAAATTATTTATGTGAAAACATAATCTGTTTGTGAACATAACTATAGTTTTCACTTTTCTGTCGGTACTGTTTTACTTTAAACATGGAAGGTTATTCACTGGAATCAGAAGTTATAACATTGCTTTGCTTTTGTCTTCTAGGTCACTCATAGGTTGAATTTTTCAAGAAAAACCAAAATTAAAATAATTATCAATAATAAAATAATAATTCATCTTTAAACAAATCTCGCTTGTTTGTAGTTTTTATTGCACCTGTGTCTGACTATTGGTATCTGCTTTGAGTCATGGCCTGATTTAACTGTTTAAAACTCAGTTAACATACCAGTCTGATGTATGTTGGAACAACCGACTAATCGGTTCGTATTCACGTTCAAGAGTGTTGGAAAGCTAATTTCTTATTACGCATATTTCCGACAGTACGGGAAATGGTTTTTTCTGTCTGTTGAAACAAACCTATTAATTCATGATACAAAAAAAAAAGTAAATTAGCCGCCGGGTTTAAACTACGTGGGCCTGGGGTTAATTAAAAGTGTATCCTCTCCCAGAAAACAAAGAAATACTGTAAAACTTGTTTACAACGGACCTATCGGGAACATTAAAATTGGTATATTATATCAGAAATACGCTGTAAAAAGTTACAAAAAAAGTAAATTATATTTTTATTTTAAACACACATAAAATGTAAATAAACACATTAAGAACCACAAAATTACTTTATAAAATAATGAGTAATATGCATTTGTTTATTGATTCAAAAAAAAAATAAAAATTGGTTGCAAGTGCAATCAGTGACGATGTGTTTAAAATATCATGTATAGGGCGGCAAAAATACAAATAAACTCGGTAGAAGGCGCATGTCAAGGGTGCCATGTATCAAAGAAAAGGCAGGCCGCCGCGCGCCGGGCCAAAGAAAAGGCCAACCGACATGGTGGCAGACATATTTAATTTATTTTTATTAAAAAAAAAAAAAACGTTAAAAATGGATTACACATTATTATCTTTTTTTTTTGACGATTATATTAGAATGAGTAAGTTATAAAAATATAGAAACTATTAAAGGCTGCATAAACTTAGTCAGGACCAGTATGTTCTGTAAGTTATAACTGGAAATAGGGAAATTGGATGTCATTACGTAAATATTTGTTTTGACTTTTTTTTTGTACTTACACATTTGTCAGAAATTATTATTTATTAGTTGTTTTTTATTTGCACTGCAGATCAGGTCATTTATGATTAGTTTAGTTATTCTCATCTCTGATTGGTTTAGAAAGTTTCTTTTAAAATGACAAACCAATCAAAAACAAAAAATTTACTGAACTGATCTGACACATAATGCAAATAAAAAACTACTATTACTATTGGGATAACATCCAGATTCCCTATGTTAACCGAGTGTAAGTCATATGTGTGTTTGTTATAAGCAAGTTTTACTGTATATATGTGTGTATATATATATCGCAAACAAAAAAACCAAATTAGGCACAAAAAACTTAAAATTAAAAGCAATTTATAATAAACCTTTGCAATACAAAATATAAAAAACTAATGTTAATAAAAACTCTGGCGGCTACACTATACCGTATAAACAAAAGTGTATAGACAGGTACGCATTAAAAAATAAAAACATCTGTAATAAAATGTTTAGACGATATATTATGTTAACATGGGTGCACTATTTTTTTATATTTAATGTTATGTGCATAGTAATTAAAATACAAACTTTCCATATTACATAATTTTCAGTTGAACTATATATAAATTACATAATTACTTAAGATATAAAGAAAAGTAACTTACGTTTGCTCTACACATTACATACAATTGTCAATTTCCTCTAAATTATTTTTTTTTTCAAAATTATCAATCTTGTTTTAACACTGACATGGTTTTCCAAAAAACACCATACTACATTCAATGCGTGTTTCGTCAAAGTTTTAATCACCTCCAGGTGATGCCAACTTGGTTGGTGAAACGCGCTCGGGTGTAGTATACGATGTTTTGTGGAAAACCACATCAGTGTTAGAGCTTCACATTAAAGCTTCCAACCCACTTCAGAATCTTATTTAACATAAGATTTTTATTAATTATTTTATTATTAATTCTTAACGAATTAAAAAAAAAAAGATGAATCGATAAATTCAGATTAAAAAAATTGTAATCAAATTTATTACAAACAACAATTATTTTTCTGTCCTCATGGCTCTCTCAGAGGTCGGTGGATCATTGGCCATTGGAAATTTTGGTCACATGAATGAATTTTTTTCATTTGTTTGATGTTTGCGAATTGATGGAAATCACATTAAAAAAATCAATATATCTAGGCAACAAAGCCTCCATTGCTAAGATATCTGCTTTGGATTCATTTGTTAGCTACATTTTTTCAAATAAGGGTCTTAGCCAATGGTGACCATTGAGAGTTGGACACTGTGTCGAGGTTCGCTGCACATGAATATTTAATGAAAATTGTTACAATGGATAAATATATATACAACTTATAAATTTCCAACACTTCTAAGTCATTAGAGTGGTGTAAAGGCAATGAATGGCTGATTAAACTGGTTTCAACAGATACAAGGTGAACCAAATTCGATACAATTTGGGATATAAAATAGCCTATCAGTTTTTTACTTTTTCAAAATAAATTCAAAGCCAATCAGATTATTAGCTATCACTTGTTTTTACGTTATTTGATTATTTTCATTTTGTAGCGATTTTTAAATGTGTCGCGTTTAGGCTGAAAGACAAAATATTTTTTAGCATTCTATACAGTTTTTCAGGATTTCAATGAGCCTTCTTTTGTTTCAAGATTAAACTTGATAATTTTTACATAACTAGATACCTTGTGTTTTTCTGATTTCAATAGGCTTATTGAAATCATCATGAAAAACTGTCATAAGATATAAAAAAAATATATTTTAAAAATATTTCATCCCAAACGTGACAAGATTTAAAATTACGAATAATTAAATAACGCGAAAGCACAAGGAGATAGCTAAAAATCTAATTTGCCAATGAATCTCTCTCGAATAAATACGTCTATTGGTTTTATCTAGGATCACCCCAAAAAGCCCAAATTCCATCGAATTTGGTACACTCAGTACATTACAAGTGTATATTTAAATGTACACTCCACATACATAGAAGTGATTTTATTGTTAAAATATGGGGTTGAAATATATACTATAATTAACAAAACTGTTTTCATTATCGTTCCGAAAATTAAACGTGCTTCAAATAAAATAAAAATAAAGCTACTCTACAATGTTACTTCAAAATTTAAAACAATCGATTGGGTAATCTGGACATTTTGAAAATCCAGAACAGTTCTATTAATTCATCCAGGATAATCGAAGCACTACTTCAGCAGAATGTACTAAGTCATAATGGATTAATTTTTTTTCGATTTTATCACAGAGGTATCACAGTTCAATGACAATATGTAATAAATTCTAAAGTACAAATATTAACCATTGTATGTATCAGCCGCGGTTGGTGAAATTTAGGTTATGTCATCTTAGTATTGGAGCATGAGACCCAAGCGATACTTTATGGCATAACTATCAAGACTAAATGAAGTTTTGCAGAAAAAAAATTGCGATTGAAATTTGCGAAAAAAGTTGGAAAAATTGTGAGGTTATTTTTTTAAAAGATTTGTAAAATATTTGCGATTAATTTTTTTTCAGAATCAGTTGGAAAATATAACATTTCAAATTTCATTAAAAAAATATTGATTTTTTTTGAAATTTGCAGTGAAAAATGAATCTAAAATAAAATTTCAAAACGGTGTAACTTTATAGAAAACCAATATTTTTTTATAAAATTTGAAATCTGTCGTTATATTTTCCACCTGATTCTGGAAAAAAATGTTTTACAAATATTTTACTAATCGTTTAAAAAATAACCTTGGATGCTCACAATTTTTCCAACTTTTTTTCGGAAATTTCAATCGCAATTTTTTTTCTGCAAAACTTCATTTAGTCGATAGTTACGCCTTAAAGTATCTCTTGGGTCCCATGCTCCAATACTAAGATATGGCATAGCCTAAATTTCACCAGCTGCCACTGGTATATATGTTTGATAATTACTATCAATTCATTTCGTGATGTAAATTTACCAGCTAATTTTCATTTTTAACATTTTTAACCGATTTTTAGCCGATAAAGAATTCGGATAAAAACGGGTAAAAGAAAATTGAACTCCAATATATACTAACTTTTAATTTGATACCAAACATGTATATATAAAAATAATGTTTGATTGCATTTATTAAGCAGATAAAAATCAGTTCAAAATGCTAAAAATAAAATTAGCCGGTAAATTTACTTTCAGTAACAAAGCTCCAATTTATTTATCTATGTTTTTAAAATACTTACTAGCAATAACCTGATAAAATGGTAACTATAGATTATTAGAGTAATATATTTTTATATAATACAAATTATTAGAAATGTACAAAATTGGATTAGATGTTTTCCATTGATGTCACATAAACAGCTAAACGACACAAAATTGGTAAACAAATGTTGAGATGTGCACATCAAAAACTCGGTCGTTTACACTTGGTATGTTTCATTATGAGAATAGTTTTATCTGTTTAAACTGCCTAATATATATTATGTTTATAATTATTCATTTGTATCAAGTAAGTCTCAAGAATTTATTAGGAATATTATTTGGTTATTTATGTACATTTGTACTACTACATATCCCAATATCAATTTATACAGGGTATGCCAAAATTATGTAGTCAAACTCTTCCAGTAAGTAGATGGGCTCAATACAAAACAAAAACTCTTATAATTATTTGGCCAATAATAAATATTAATGAAGTTACACCCTTTGAAAGATGGAGGAAAAAGACAATGATATACCTTTCATATTTCGCTAGGATTCGTCGTTTTCGCGAAAATTAACTTCAAAAGTCTGATTGCATTGAAGGCTTCTAGTATAATGAATATTATTAAGTATCTATAATATACTTCCATTATTTAAATAATATCTATCAAAGTAAATATAGTGGCAAAAATTAAATTAATATTTAAATATTTAAAAGAAACTAAGTCAGTTGTACATTTAATGAACTTGCAGACATGTTTTTAATATCGGGCAAATGTTCAAGCCTACTATACTTGATAATAACGGGTCTTTTTAAATGATTGTATACCACGTGATCAATAAGTTACTTTTAACAGCCTTGTCGTTCCGTTAGCAAAAGATGGTTGAAAACTATTCCTTAGACACATACGTATGTGCAAAAATCCTCATCGGGTATCGTAATGTGAAAGACACAAAATTACAAGTTAAAAGGTACCAATTGATCACATGGTTTATAATCATTTATGAAGGCTCTGTATAATTACTAGAAGAAGCCTGTAATGCAATCAAACCTTTGAAGTTGATTTTCGCGAAAGCGTAAATCCTATTGAAATATGAAAGGTATATCGTTTTTTTGTAATAATAATTGAAAAATCATATTTTAAAGCAAAATTTTTAATAGAGCTAACAAATTCAAAAATATTTATTAATACACCCAACCTAAGTTCCGGGTGTACCGCCCCTAACCATTTACTTGAAAAGTAAATGTGAGACATCGTTAGGATCCTAAACAAAAAGTAATCTGTAAATTTTGAAGCACACATCTATTATGGTTTCTAAGTTACAGCACAAACAATGTTTTTTCTCTCCATCTTTGAAAGAGTGTAACTTCTTTAATAAACATTTATTGATCAAATATTTATAAGAGTTCGTTTTATATTGAGTCCATCTACTTACTGTAAGAGTTTGGCTACATAATTTTGGAACACCCTGTATAGTGTTCACTTTTAACCTACCGTAACTCGGCAATGAGAAAAAAATATAGAATACATCGTATACAATACATTGTATTGTGTAGGATGTATGTACTATATGTACTGTATATATTGTATAGGATGTATGTACTATAGATGACGAGTAAATAGTTGTCCAATTATCGAGACGTTAGCGAGTTACCTTAGATAAAATAAACAGAGATTTACTGATGATGGCTCAAAACTAGCCATCCCGAAAATAGGACGTTGGTGAGTAACGAATTAAACAAAATATATTTAAAATGATATCTATACACATTAATTTTATATTATCTAAATCAGCGTTATTATATAGTGATGAAACACAAATGACAATGACATTTGTTTACTATTTCTAGATCATGACGTAATATCATAATATGGAAAAGGTCTATTGTAATATTTATTATCAGATTGTCTGATTGCTTTTTGCATTTATTAAAATAATTAGAGCCCGTGGCTTGACAAAAATATGTTTAAGTAGTATTTAATCCATTTTTACTTTACACTCATTTTTTTATATGCTTTTGATGTGTATATAAAAATACTCGGCCTATTTAAGTACACTTAATACAACACTTGATAAACAGGCTGCAAAAAATAAAAGTACATAATAGAAATAAGTAGCTTCCTAGTTGATGAAAGCGGGACGGAGACCACAGCACAGTGAACCGTAGTTCATTTTTTTCTACAAATAAAAGAACATGAATTTATTCATTTATATGTGCTTTATGTATGTCGTGTAAAAATATAAGGTATTGATTCATTTAAATGGGATATTAAAGCATAAAATATGTTTTAAATTTTGTAGCTCACATACCTAATATTGCATATCCATACCCAATTTTTGTAGTACCCATTCGATATGAACAAGTGGGAATTAATATTTCATACATATCTGTTGTACCTAGTGTATATTTAAAAACTCTGTTATTGTCTGGTGTAACAGGTACAATGTGAAAATCCTGCCTAAGTAAAGCATCTGTACTGATTATCATTGATTTATGTTCATGGGCAGTAAATAATAGATGTGGCAACATCTTATTAATAACCTAAAAACCAACATTAAAATATATCTAAAACCAATCTGTGTGTAAATTTGTCTGATTTTACAAATTACAAGTAAATATGTTATAACAGAATTACAAGTTTCAAACTTTATCGCTACATAAATATTTAAAATTGTATATCTGTCAGCGATTTGCTGAGTGATTCCCTGGAGCCGGTGATATCATATGCTGACATATCTTTTTCTAACTTTCTTTCAAAGAAATTTTGCTTTCTTAATCTGATGATTCAAAATATTTTAGACCAATTAAATTTACCACTTTTTTCCATTTTTTTTTAAATTTTTAATTGTAAAAAGTGAAAACATTTTACACAAAGGTTTAAAAATATGTTTATCTTAAAAGTACATATTGCCTATATATAAGGTGCTATATAAAAATTTTTGTTGAATTATTAATTTCAGTTATTAGGTATTATTAAGGACGCGAAAATTATGTATTATTATAATTGAAATTGTATTGTTATTGTATTTTGTGCTTTAACTTTTTACAGAAGCTAATGTAGAATGTAAAATAATTTTACACATGAATGACACTTGTGAACTATAGGTGTACGTGAATAACACATGTATGTCGACGCTTAAGAAACAATACCTCTTATCTCCAAATTAGCAGTTTTACAGGAGACGAACAAAAATAAGTTTTCTTATTAATAGATATGAAACCTACATGTTATTTTTATCATGGAAGTAGAGTTGTTGGTATCAATATTAATCTTGGAGATACAAGATATTGGGAACTGTTGGGCATAGGAGTAGACATTAATTTAAAATTCTAAACCGAGTTTTGACAAAAATGGAGATACGAGGTATTGTTTCTTAGCGTCGATGTATTGATGCAGTCTCATCTCTGAATATACTATAGTTCAGTCTAGTGGAGTGACTGCAGGCTGCACTTTGCCCTGAAATGATTGTCGACTGTTTATGTGACATTTTCCCAAGACCAAGAAACAAGGCTGCGTTCGGTATTGTCAATGCTCGTCAAAATTGGAACGAGAAAAAATTAAAAAGACCAACACAGAATGCAGCGGTACTGCTAAATGCTCTATTTATTTGTTATTGTACTTTATTTATAAGATGTTTAAAATCCGTTCTACAGTTTCAAGCCAGCAGTATTTTATACCTATATTTAATGATAAATATTCCTGTTTAGGTCATCAAATAACATAAAAAAAGCACAGTGAATGGGATCCTGTGCCAGGACCTAAAACCTATGATGATGGGGACCTAGGCTGTAGTCTACATTGCCTACTGGACAATCTGCCACTGTCTAGGGAGAATAAAAATTAAAATTTTTTCAACCATGGAACTGGTAAAGTAACAATTAACTATGCCTTTTATTATCAAAATGGTAGAGGTCTTCACATCAAATCTACTGAAATTTTTAGAGAAGCCTCCACTGTAACCTACGAGGTCACCATAATTTGTATCAAATATTCCTTGATGCAACTAAAGGACTGAGAAAATTTTCTATTATAATTGTATAATATAACCGACTTGGCCGTCACTTGTATTTGATTATAAAGTACTTGATGGAAATATTCTGGCCTTCAAAAAGGTGACTGCACCACCAAAACCACTTATACGATAATTTTACTTTAGTTTATTTTGAAAATGGAGAATGCTGACTGATGAAAATTAAATTATATACCATTTCAACGATATCGAAAAATAAATAATTCTATATAAAATTTCAGCACGCATCTTTTTAGCAAACTTTAGAAAAAAACATTCATTATTAGTTCTGGAGAATCAACCATATCAATTTGGCACCATATTTACTTTTTCTAAATAAAATATTTTACACTTAGTTTAAGAAAATGTAAAGGGGAGGGCCATTTATGTTTTTCATAGCATGAAAACATTTAAATTCTAAAAACATAATGCTTTTTTTTAAATACTGAATTATGTATGAGAATAATGGTTAACTGTAATCCACCGTACATTCATTGCACTAACTTTTTTAAATATATAAATATTCCAGTGAAAATTTAATGTTTTATTTGCGCAAAAAAGAATATTTTTCTGGGGAAAATATCATGAAAATTTTTTTAAGCATATGATAATATAGTCCCTTTTTAATACAAACATTATATGTGTTTTTTTTTGTAAGAAAGCTCTTACCTTATCTACAAAGGTTGAAGGTTTAAACATTAGAGGCACATGACTTAACCCTATAAATATTTGATTGATGTCATAAAAGTATCTTTCTTTCTGGTAAACTGGAATGTATGAGGTAAGTCTATTTATTTTAAACAAAGTAATATTTTTAAAAGAAATTAAACTTGGCTGTGAAAAAGCTCTTTCAAATCGTTTCAATTTTTCTGGTGTGACCAAAGTATCCTCTCCACCAATATCATTATCACCTGGCAACCAAATATGCTAGAAATACATAATACATCATTATTATCATTAATTATCCTGTATCTACAAGTGGACGTTAAAGTTCACTTTATACAAAAGGTTTTTGGACATAAAGTGCTTCTTTATAGTCCGCAGGCGATAAAGTTGCCCAGCGGGCGGTAAATTGGCTTTTAGTATCCTTTTTGATTGCAAAGCATGGAAATGAATGAATTTTAATTATAAGAAAAAAATAAATAACTAACATCAGTATTTTATTGTCGAAATAAATAAAAGAATCATAATAATGTTAATCACACATATTAAAAAAGTTAATGTCACGTGTATACCTTGTCACAGTTGGATCGAGCCTGACTTGGTTAAAGAAAGTCAGAATCTAAAAAATTCATTTTGAATAAATAAGAATGCCGGCACTGAGGAACATAAAAATCATTACCAGGTGGCTAAAAAACTATTTTCTGAAACAGTCCAGACAGTTAAGGACAATTTTTTAAGAACAAAATTATAAACTCCGCTAATTGTATGAAAACTATTTGGCAGGTCGTAAACACTAATCTTGGTAGAATAAAACAAAAGACTGTTCCATCTGTAATAACCTCAGGTGACAACTGTATTAGTGAAACCTTGAAAATTAGTAATGCGTTTTGTGAATACTATACTACTAGCATTGAGCAATTACTCGCTGAAAAATTACCGATCTTTGCCCTTGAATTTATCTGGGAATATATCTCCCCTGTGTTTTATCTTTATTATTTCTTTGAAAACAGGAGTATTTCCAGATAAGCCTAGTCATACCAGTTTATAAAAAAAGGTGACCCTGAATTACTGGAAAACTATAGATCTACAACGGGATTACTGACTTTCTCTAAAATTCTTGAGAAAATTGTTGCTAACCGAATGGAAACCTTAAATAAACATAAACAGTTGTCAACAAATCAACATGGATTTAGGAAAAACCACTCTATCAATACTGCAGCTTTTCAACTTTTCGAATTCATCTATAAATCATTAGATGGACACAACTGCACATTAGTTTTGTTTTTCGATCTCTCCTCGTGCCTCGATTGTGTAGATGCTGAATACCTGGTGCAAAAATTGCATGAATGACTGGATACTTTCTTTTCTAACCAAGCGTAAGATCAGAGTTAAAATTGGGCAAGAACATTCGGAAGTATGAGAGTTGAAATATGGTGTCCCTCAAGGCAGTGTTCTATCTCCCCTTCTATTTACATTATTCATCAACGATGTGGAAAAGCACTTACAAAATAATGTCAATATGTAATTAGTTTTATACGTGGATGATACCACCATTGGCATATCTGCCCAGTCAGAATTTGACCTTTACTGCAATGCACAGATGGTGCTCTCTATATTCTATACTTGGTGTGGTAAAAACAAGCTTGTTCTTAATTCATCCAAAACGCACTACATTATTTTCTCAAAAAGACCTAAAGTTTCTGAATCTAAAACTAAATGACTGTGCTAGAAAGATTAGATAACTAAGTTTTTAAGTCTCTATGTTGATCATCAATTAACCTGGGATGCACATGTTGGTTTTGTGACCAAAAAGTTAAACTCCGTATATTTTGCAATAGTCGATCTAAAAAATATCTTAGATACTAGAAATCTTCTGAATGTCTATTACGCCTTGGCATATTCTCAGTTAAACTATATGGTAATTTACTGGGACCAAATAACTGAAATGAATCGTATGTTTGTTATCCAAAAAGAATACGCAAAATTTTTCTGCTGGTCCATTAGAATCATGTAGACCTATTTTTAAAATGCATTGTATTCTACCACTTCCTGTATAATTATTTATCAAGCACTTATTTTTGTTAAAATGAATCAAGAAAAATTTCAACAAAATAACTCAGTGCATGCTCATAACACTAGATCCAATACTAATATTTATATTTCAAATTTTAATATGTCGTTATATAAGGAAAAGTCCCTATTGTTTTTGTAGTGGTATTTACAATCACTTACCTACCTCCTTTAAGGATATTAATTATATAGCCAAATTTTAAAAAACCATAAAGCACTACCTTCTAGACAACTGTTTTTACTCTCTTCAAGAATATTACAAGTCAGTAATCTTCACATACTTTAATAGTAAATAATTACATGTTATTTTTTATCTGGATATAAAACTCTCTGTTTTAAATAAATATTTTAATTGTATTCTCGTTTAGTGAGTGTGACTTTATTTTTATTATGTATTTTAATTATCATACCGTAATTTATTTTTTCAAAATGACGTCAATATCTTTTATAGATTATACGTCAATTAAGTATTATATATACATAGAACGATTATTTATGCAGGGCGCATTAAGCAATACAGGTGCTTGAGGTTCGCAACAATTTGCGCCTTTCTATTATGGTTATGAATTTTATGATGTAATATTAATATAAACAGATCGATTGGACAAACAAAAAGCAATAGAATTTTTTTATAGTAAAAGAAACAACCGCATTAGGCCTAGGCACATGTGCAATACCCACGAATGAATTGCTTACACACAAACATCAAAAACCATCATCTGTCAATAGTCAATGTCAGATTCAGTCAAAAGTCTACATGTTCGAAGGTTACAACCGTGCAAATATGAAGGATTCATTCAAAATTCTACATGTCCAAACTAGTTTTTCTCGATTTCCCAAAATTATGAATTTTCGACATATCAGATTTTGAATGTTACCTCCTCATTTATTGCCGTTGTTGTGTAATATTATCTTCATGGCATGGCCATAAATGCCTATTTTATACCCTTGATACTTAAATAATTGTTAATCAAATATTCCACCTACTCTAATGTATTCTGATTTTTGATTTTGATGATTCAAGAATATCTTAAAAATTCTACGAACATATTCATAGAACTCCTGATTTGTTGCAATATGGGCTTCATCCATTAAATCTCCCAAAAACATAATTAGATCGGGTTTATAAAATCATATGCGTAAGAGTATGTCTTTTTCAAATACCTAAAATTTTTTGTAGAATATAATCAAATTGATAAAAAAAATCATCTCACCTATCGCTGTCTAATATACTAATGGGTGTAAGAAAATGTATAATTTCTTTATTATTTCCAATGATTTGAGGATCTGCTACTAAAAGTATTTTTGTACAATCATTTTCATTTTCACATTTCAGTTTATACCAGTTTCGAGTATTGAAATAGTAAGAAAACACTTCGTTGTATAAAATAAAAACTGCTGTAAATATTAGCCAAAAGTACATGTAAATTTTGAATTTCGAAAAACGTCTAAAATAAAATAATAAATGTTAGAATATTTAAAAATTTTTTTAAAATTATTAAGTCAGTAATACCTAATTCGTACCTGTATATTCTCATTTTTATTACGCTAAACTACTACATTACAGCTATTTTAAATATTTATTAATTAATTATCACATTTTAATAATACAAATCACGACAGCTGTTAATGACATATTTACAATTTTCACCGCGGCAAATGAACTACTACTAAGTTCATGTAAATGTAAATTACTTCTATGTAGGTCACTAACTATAAGCCGGCTTCAGAGAATCATGTCACAGAATCGTTGGTTATTCTCACAGTTCATAAACAATTGAACCGTGGGTTATTCTATGTCCATCTTCGACCATAAAACTTTATGCTTTTGTGGCCGAGGGTCACGGTTTGTTTATGAACCGTGGCCGAAGGTAATCATGTATAGTTGCTGCTAGCAACATTCCATAACTACTTTATTTTAGTAAGTTTTTTTGTCCATTATTACTTTTTAACAATGAGTACTCGTTACATTTAATCATAGGCACATCACAGATTATGTATCAAATATTGCGGGAGTTGTTTGTAAAGTTGGAAAATTCTAACTTCACTAATCACTCCGCAGATGGGAATATCGAATTTGCTTAAAAAAAATCACGTGACTTAATATAACACACGTCATTCTCTCTAGGCCAAAAAGATTAGGTGCGTTCTTTCTGAGATCTCAGTTAATCTAAGTAGTTTTACGGTTACGTAGGCTAAATCAAATGTAATTATGTATTTATTTATGCACTGTAACTAATAATGTGGTCGAAGGATTGGCACTATCGAATAACTACGGAATGGACTATCCAACTATCGAATGAATTCATTCAATTAGAACTTTTCTAGAAAACATCGTCTGAATGATATTGTTAACTTGGTAATTAACGGTTCTAACTTTCACCGATTATAAAGAATGGGTCATAGCCTTGTATCAGTCACATGTCATCATCAGTTAGTTGGCAGTTGCGTTTTGTTTATTTTGTTGCTCACACTTTTCATCGTATCACATAATAAGTAGGGATGTTCGATACATTGAAAAGTACCGATATCGCGTGTCGCATCGTATCGATTAAAGGTTACCGATTAGGTACAATAACGAACGAGAAAGTATCGATACGCGAGGTACCGGTTCAAATCCGATCCGTCATTTATTGAAAACAATTTTAAAATTTTCTTTATTGCAAACAGTATAAAATAAAAAACCTTGCCATCAATATGAGAGCATTAATACAAACAAAAATATAAAAACAAGACTCAAAACTATAAATTATTTTAATAAAAATAAACGTATAGATATTACATACAAACACAACTTGTTTTACTTTAGGTAGTATGGCCACATGCCGTGAGCATCCAATCAATTTCAATAAAATACTTGTCGATACCTAATGCGGTAGGTACTGGCTCACGGTTCATAGTTTATGAACCGTGGTACTGGCTAAAAATGTACCGTATCCTACCGTACCGTAAACTGTAATACGGGTACAGTATACGGAGAATCGGAAAGAGAAGTACCGATGCATGAAAATATCGAACCGTATCGCGCATCCCTAGTAATAAGTGTCTCTTATCTATGAATTAAATACCGTCTCCGTCTATGCATATTCATAACCTCCATTCTTATGTCAAACATTTTTTTAAATTCAACTATCGAATTATCCGATAGTTCCCATTAGGGATGCCGATTTTTTATAAAAAAAAATCGATTTGTTAAAATATCGAAGGAAAAATAATCGATTAAGTTGATTTTTTCAGCTTCAAAGATATATTATTGAATCGGCATCCCTAGTCCTGTCATTAATTAGCCGAGATGAGCTTCGATTCTTGACTTAGATTAGATACTATTCTCTTATCCAAGATTCTTGAGTTGAGGGAGTAGAATTATTAGAATAAGAGATGGAAATGTATGTAAATAATAAATTAGACAGAGACAAAACACACCACTTCTCTTGGTAGATAACTCAAGAATAAAGCATTTGGTAGAAAGAACGAACCTATTGAACTAAGATGTTTGCCATCTTGATCAAAAGTTATTAATATTCAAAACGACATTAATGCCCCGCTAAGTTAAATTGGAGCAATTAAATTTAAGGTTACTTTCAATAGAACATTTGAAGGGTCCAGTGCAAGAACCAGGTATATCCGTTTTTAATTATTTTACAGGACGAACAAAAAACCTTACAACTTTTTTTCGTTGAATTTTGGGTCTCCCAAAATATATGCATCTAATAATATTGCATAAAATGAACTTGTTCTATATATGTCAATTTTTTACCTTTTATTTTACTGAGAAATTTCAAAAATTTTAACGGAGATACTTACCTGGTTCTTGCACCAAACTGCCAGAAAAGGAATCGAAATAATCTCTTTATTTTGTATTTTAGGGAATAATACTTTTGGAAACTAAAATTATTGACAGAAAACTTAATCCATAATTCCAAGGATATATGAAAAAAAATAAAAATAAAAATATTTTTTAATTTTCTTTAACTAAAATTAGTTATAAAGCTATTCGTCGTCGGAATACTCTGATGCTGATTCGCACGGTATTTCTTCTGATTGATTTTGTATTTCCTGAATTTCGTCGTAGAACCACATATCGCAAGCAGGAACAATTTTTTGCCAAGGTCATCACATGCTGGAAGTTCAACGGCTTTAACTTCCTTTTTGATATTGTACCACAGAACAGAAAAATTGTACAGTACGTCGATGCCAGACAACGAAATTGTTGCATCTTTTTTTCAAAATATTAAAATGTTGATATACAGGATAACCAACAGATTCGCTACATAAAATTTCCGGCATTTTTTGAAGCGTCGTATTTGAAAAGTCTGTACTTTGATATGGGGAACTTATTGTTTTTTGTGTTAGGATTCTTTCGAAAATTTTCGGAAAAATGGTCCTTAAAGTTGAGGAGAATGTCCTGGGTTACCCTAAAAACTTTAAAGTTTTCTCCGGCTGTACACTTGTACACCCGAGTTGAATTTTTGTTTGTTCCAGCAAATGGATCTTCTTTATTTTCACTTGCAGACATATCCGATTCTCTCAACACACACTTAGTTCACGAAAAACAATACGCAAGCAATAAAGCTGCTCTGCAGTGATAGGTAACACACTGATAAATGCCAGGCTAGAACTAAATAAGTGTGCAGCGCAAAAACCAGGTATCTCCCGGAGATACCCGATTTTTGCTCAGTACTGTTGAGCAGATATCTCCACAATAGTGACGTATTTCATTAGTGGTGGGAGGCAGATGCCTGTTAATTGCACAGGCCCGTGCAGCAAGTTGATTCAGATATGTCCACGCTAGTAAATCATTTCTGTAAAAAATGGAGATACCCGGTTCTTGCACTGGACCCTTCATATGCATAACAAGCAACCTTTCAGATATCAAAATAATAAACATCCAAATAGGTTATGTTCATTTTCAAACGTGCAAATAAGTACAAAGCCAACAAAATCCCAGATTTTTAAAAAAATTACACCGTTCTGGAATTTTATTTTGAATTCATTTTTCATTGCAAATTTCAAAATGGGGCAACTATAAAAAATAATTATTTTTTTATGAACTTCATAAAAATTTTTTTTTTTAGAATGAAGGAAAATATATCAACAAATTTTAATTGTCTACAAAATAACCTGTGTAGGCACACAATTTTTTACAACTTTTCTTCACAATTTTTTTTCACTGCAAAACCTCTTAGTTTTGATAGTTATGCCTTAAAGTATCGCTAAGTCCCATGCTCCAACACGAAGATATGACAAATTAAACTTCACCAACCGCTACCGACACCAAACAATTAAAGCAACAAATTAAACTTATTTTATATAATTTATTATATAAACACAATATATGGTTTAAACCATTCTCCTGAGAAGTTCATTAATTTTATCTTCTCTGTTACCAAAGTCACCACCTTCTACGTAATGATTGGTCTTCTTACGCCACCCGCCGGTTGGTGTGTTAAGCTAGAAAATAGATTCATAATATAGTTTTTTACATAACATAAACACCACAGAAATTAGACAACCCCCAAATCCAAAGTCGAAGCTGCACGGGCGAGGGTTGCACTTATGAAAAAACATGCACACACAACCATTCCCATCGACATTGTCCATGCCGGTGGTGGGATTCGAACTCGTAGGACGACAGAGAGATTATCTAGTCATCGTGTGCTCTAGCCAACTAATTCAGCAAAGCTGGTTGTTATATAACAGTTAAGATAGTAAGAACAAAAACAAAACTGCAAGTAACTGATGAAAATAAGCTCAATAATAGTATTTGTAGTAAAAGTCCCTACTTGCACAAAATAATAGATGCATAAAATTTATCTAAAATTACAATGGAGCCATTATTATCTAAAAAAATTTAATATTACATAGTATATAAGAATATTTTACCATATCACATTGTTTGAAAATGTTTCATTAAGTGTTTACAATATAATATATCTACATAAAAGTCATCTCTGGAATTTACCGCTACTTCTCTATCTCTATTAATAATATAGAATACATACAATAATATTATATATATATATTAGTTTCCTACCTTAAATGGCCATAAAAAGTTGGATGCATATTTGAATTTTGGTCCAACAGTAAAAATTTCATGGATCAAATCTTCAACACAAATAATATCAGATTTGCCTAATCTATCCTCAATAATTTGATTACTGGTGAGTGCCACACGCTGTCCGTTTATTTTTGCAAATCCTCTCTTGTAGATAAGTTCTCTAACAGATTTAAGGTTAGGGTATCCCCATGTAATGTAAGGTTCACAGATTCTCAACATGTTAATAGTGGCCTTGTTAAGTTTTACAAAAACACCATTGTTGATTTGAAGTAAGCGGAACAATTGGAGCACTTTTCGTACTTTTGGTGCTACCTTATTGATACTGAAAAACAAAAAAAAAAAACTTGAAATAATATACATATACAAAATAAAGCTTGTTTTATCAAAAATTTCGTTATATAAGCGGATTCGTTATTTGTGAAAAAAAAAAAAAACACTTATGGAACCTTAGTTTTCTGATTAGTTCATTATAACAGAAAGTTCATTACAACTGGATTTGTAATAAGTGGACATTACTGTATATTGCACAATAAATATTTCTTCTGATCTATTCTAAATATTCTTTACTTGATTAAATTTCAAACATATTAATTGTCCTGAACATGTTCGTACAGTATACAGTAATTGAAATTAATTGTAAGCATATTCAATGATATTTTGATTATAATTAATTAATCAATATACCAGTACCAATGCTAAAATAATTTTAGACAGCATGGAAAGAAGTTAGCTTTAAAAAATCACTAACTACTATGAATCTGTCTATTTTATTTAAAATAACCAATTTGATTTCGGACACCAGGCTATGAATTCTAAGATAGTTTCATATACTTTGAGATGAGAAAGAGATTTTTTTCTATCGTAGTTTAGAATTCGGTGGATTATACTCGATACCTATAAGTCATCGTTTGGTTTATTTGATATACATATACCTTTTAAATTTACCCTCTTTCTTTGTTTATTTTCATTGGTTGCTTTTGTCTTAAACAATACGAGACTATCTTAAAATTCAATTACAAGAATCATGAGCTAGCCTAGTAAATGCACTACCTTTTAAAATGTACAAAAACAAAAAAGGTCATTGGGCTCTGTAAAAAGGAAAAAAAACAATGTTTTGAATTTTAACACATTAACTACCGTATGAGTTAGGACACATCCACTATCGACAGGTAAAAGTCTCCATGCCATGAATGCCACTCGATAATAAACTATGAATAGTTACCGTGTATACACATTTTGAAAACAATTTTTAGCTGTAAAAAAACCCAAAAAAAATCTCTTGGCTGCCCCAACACGCAACACTAGTACTTATGTGAATAACTGCAATTGTTTTATTATTATGCTTTATGATTAGTTTTGTTACGGTTACGAGTATAAGCAATGCATGAAATAACTCTATGTATGTGCATTCATAAAAATTTTCAATAGTATACGTTTTTAAAACCGAATTTTCACTTTTTTTTTTTTCAAAAAAAAACTGGCAAACTTAGTACGCCACCTCGGTCAGTCCATATAACCGCGTAACTGGCGTCGGGATCTCGAATACATGACTCGGTCTTATATACTGAGATGGCAGTACTGGGCAAATATGATACTCGGTCTTATAGACCAAGTTGGCATCATGGACAAGTAAATTCTTGATCTTACAAATCGATTTTAGGTGCCAAGAATGTTGTGTCTCCATTGCAAATGTCCGATATTTAGTAACTTGCTCCAACATTGCCTGTTATTCTAAATTATTTAATCGGTATTTTTCTAAAACGTCTTGTATTTTGTCCTAGGTTTTATTAGATATCATTGTTTGTTTCATAAATAAATAAAATGAAATTATAACTAATATTTTTTTATGTAGGTGGGAACGACTTTCGGCAGGGAAGGGAGAAAAAAGTGGGAAGGGCTAATACAAAAACAGGTCTACACACAAGTAAAAGGTTTGTTTTAGTTGTCATCAGAACCAGTTCTGAACTGTACTGCCCTGCGCAGTAGTGCTAAACAGAATTTCTTTAATTATTACGCAATACGCATGCGCATTAGAGTTCAAAACTGTTCTGATGAAAACTAAAACAAGCCTAAAGTTTCTATTCAGTTCTAGTAGCCAATAACTTAAAATTGCAAATGTCAAAAAATTATTTAGTTGTGTGGAACGTGACTGCTGTGTGCTCATAAAGTGACCCACACTGGACGTTGCCATGTGCTAGAGTGTGTGCCGCAGCGAAAGGGTTAATTTTTTTCCAAAAACTGATGTTGTAGACTATTTAGTATGTCACCACAGTCTGTTCATATAGGTAAAAGTATGCCAGACCACATAGCTAGCGACAGGAACCCCAAATACGTGACTCGGTCTTATAGACCAAGATGGCGGTACTGGATAAATATGATACTAGGTCTTATAGATCAAGTTAGCATCACAGACAAGTAAATTATTGGTCTTTAGACCGAGATTTTAGACTAGTGATGGGAATACAGTGAAATCTCCCTTAACGGACACCTCCCATAAGCGGACCCCTCTGTTAAACGGACATTTTTCTTAGCACCGTTTGGATGTAATGTATTTGAAATTGCATGGCAACTCTGTTAAGCGGACTCTCCGTTAAACGGACGCGGACAACACAATTGGGCAACCTTGAAAAAATTCCCTCCTTTAAAGCGGACTGTATGGTACGCGTGCTTGTATCAGGGAGCAGGAAAGTCGGAGAATTATCTAACCAAGTACATGTTTCATTACATTCCATACATCAGTCGTCGTATGTGCGTATACCTTTGTGCATATAACACTTTAAATTTTTTGTAAAATAATTCCTATTTGTGGTAAGTTTTGTTAGTTACATTGATTATTAAGAGTTTAATTTAATTTTTTGTGTAGTGTTACCATGGCTACCAAAACTAAGAAGCGCATGTTAACATTAAAAGAAAAAATTCAAATTCTGGACTGGTTTAACGAACATAAATCTAGTGTGCGAAATTTGGCAATGAAATTTGAAATAGGAAAAACCCAAGCATCAAATATTGTAAAAATAAAGATGAATTAATGAAGAAATGGCATGCAAGCGGAAACGTTAATGAAAAGCGAAGCTTTCTGAAGACTGATGGACTGAAAATAGACCAGCTAATTTACGAGTGGTTTATAAAAGCACGGAAAAACAAAAACATTCCTCTGTCCGGACCAATTGTAAGAGCGAAAGCCAAAAGATATTGCAGAGACGTTGGGTATCGACAATTTTAAAGCATCTGAAGGGTGGCTCGAGAAATTCCGAATTAGCCATAACATCACTTTTAAATGCATTTCTGGAGAATCTGCCAGTGTTAATGAAGAAGATGTTGCTAGTTTTGCCGAAAAAAAGTTACCCTCCTAATTCGAGACTATGATCCAGAAAATATTTATAACGCTGATGAAACCGGGTTATTTTTTCGAGCTTTGCCTGACAAGACCCTCGCATTAAAACGAGAAAAATGTTCAGGGGGGGAAAATGAGCAAAGACCGACTGACAGTTTTGCATTGTGTTAGTATGGCTGGAGATAAAGAACCACTGTTGGTTATAGGCAAATCAGCTAGACCTCGAGCATTTAAGAAAGTCGGTGTGAATTCCTTACCTGTGGACTGGAAATCTAACAAAAAGGCCTGGATGACTTGCCAAATTATGACGGAATGGTTACTCCAGTTCGATAGAAAAATGAGACTCCAGAAGAGAAAAATACTTCTTTTTTTGGATAATGCTGCGTCACATCCCCGAGATCTAAAGTTGAGCAACATAAAAATATTATTTCTTCCTCCTAACACTACGGCAATTTGCCAGCCATTAGACCAAGGCATCATCAAAAACTTTAAAATGTTTTACAGAATGCTTGTTTTGAAACGCGTTCTGGCCCGGATGGATACTATTGACTCTGTGCAAGATTTAACTTGAAATCTATTGACCAATTAGATGCTATATATTTTGTGAAGAAAGCCTGGGACCAAGTCACTGACGTAACAATAAAAAATTGCTTTTTAAAAGCTAAATTTCAGTTCAAAAATATCAGTAGTGCACCTCTTGAGGAATTTGATCCAGAGGATGAAATTCCTCTGGCTGCCTATGCACAAATGCAGAGGGCATTGATCGTGACCGGCAATAACAACATTGATCCAGAAGATTTTATTAATTTGGATGTCCAACTTGCTGTTGAAGATGACGATATTGACTCTGCAACAAAAGATGCTGCTTCGCACCCTGAGGAAAACGAAGAAGAAATAGAGGACGTGGTGTTTATAGATTGCCCAATAAAAAATCAGACAGATGCCTTAATGACAGTGAAACAACTTAAATTGTTTGCAAAGAATCAAGGCGACCTGAAAGCTTATGAACACGCATCAAATATGGAAGACCACTATGTTAACTCAATATTTGAAAGTAAATATAAAAAACAAACTACGTTATTCGATTTTTTCCCAAAAAATAGTTTGTGTGACAAATATGTATGTATATGTACATACATAGGTACATAATACATACATAAACATTGTTTATGATTTATTATTTAAAATGTTTAAGTATGTAGTTATTGGTACATGTGTACATATTTTCAAATGTTTAACCTGTTTATTTAATAAATTTTGTTTGTTTACAAGTACGTATTTTATATGAAAATTTGGCCATTTCTATTAAGAGGACACCTCTGTTAACCGGACAAAAATGATGGCACCAGTCGGTGTCCGCTTAAAGGAGATTTTACTGTAATGGAATATTTTTATAATCGAGATATTAGTAATATTAAGTATTTCATAACTGAATTAATAATTCGAGATATTTAATCGAATAGCCATCGATGAGGTCAGAATGAAAATTGAGATATTCAATCAAATTATTATATTCTCGACCGCAGAATGAAATAAATCGGAATAAAGTAGAATAGTAAATAATTAATAGTTTATTGGCGATTTAAGAAAGTACAATCGGCGGCGTAAGATTTTTAGGGGGAACTGAATTATTATTTCATTTATAATTTTTATAAACATGAACACTCCCCGGCAGCTCTCTGGGGAGAAGTGGTCTGTCATATCATCTTTCACTGTCTTATTCTCACCAATTATATTATTTATAAAAATTGTAAATGATAAAATAATTAAGTTACATTTTCAGACGTTTATGCCGCCGATTTTACTTGCTCAGAATACACTGGCCGCCACAGCGACTGCGTGCTAATCTCTGTTGCACTGCATCGAAATCATCGAATATCTCATGGCATCATGTCCCGCCTCCATCTGCACATTTACGTATGCCTAGTACTACCACGTTCTGTCTTCAGTATGTTTAATAATTCGATTAATTCTAAAAGTTTTCCAGTACAAGCAATTCTCTCGTATTACATCTCCTTTTGATACTAGTATATTTTTATTTGACATCTCTCTTCATTCGATTCTCCAGCTAACCACCGAGCACTACTATTTTAATGCTACTAAATTATCTAGATATTTTTAAAATAATTATTCCAAATAACTCGATTAATCTTATAATCGAATTATTCGAATAATTTAATTTGATTCTTCCCATCACTACTATAAGTGGTCAAATTACGATGTTTGACTGTTGCATTGTTAACAATACTCATATGTATTGTTAACAATGACTGATCATTTACTTATTTGACTGGTTCATACATATTTGAAAAAATAATATTGACTATGATTTAACTCAACAATAGCAAAATCAGAAATTACTTACCCTTTAATTCTAATGACAAAAGCTAATTTAGCCTCTCCAGGAACATAAAAGTTACCCCTAGTTTTAGCTTGGCGAATAAGCCTAATTTCATCTCGTTCTTTTAGTCTGTACTCTTTTACATACTGCTCAGCACGTTTAAAGATATCTTTACGTTTCTTGATTAGCTCACCTTTCTTTTTGATGGCGGTTTGTAAACGTTTTGCACGGGAGGCTTCACGTCTTTTACGATGCTTTAAAACGGACTCGGGTACTGCTGGGAGCCCCTTCACTGTTTTTGTTTTCTTGTCGGTACTAAAAATAATACATTTTTAGAAGTGCTTATTTAGATAAATTTTGTTGCAATGAAAATATCGGATCGGCGATACACTTAAAATGTAAACATGTTTAACATTTGGAAGTTTTGTATATATTTTGTTATTTACAATAATTATTCCACAATAATAAATGCAAAGTACAACAAATGTCTCGCTAAACATATAACGATTAAAAAATTAATAAATAATGCATAGAAACAACCGATGATACAAGATTTCCCCTAAAAATATAGTAACTTACGTCGGCGCCATTGCAAAATACAGGTAAAAGAAAATTCAGGAGCCACTCGCTACCAACTGAGAAATCCTTTAACCACAGAACAGAAAAAAGAACCTTTAACCACAGAACAGAAAACTTTTAACTGTTCTGTGCTGTGAAACACGTATACCAATATAGAATAAAAAAACAAAATATAATTAGAGTTTTCGATTGAGATACCAAGACTACCAAGTATTACCAGGTAGTAGTTGGACTTTAACATTTATACAACACAATAAATGATACAAACCCAATTTTCTAGATTTCCAGGTTATTTTATGTGTCGTGCTGCGCTTAACCTGACTGTGTTTTTCCACCAAACGTTTCATTTCAATCCATCACTTGTCACGTGATTCCATCTATTTTATAGGAACAAAACAACGCATATTGACAACTACCATTACAGATGTGTGATATCAGAAGGATTTGGTTGGATAGTGACAGATATTAATTAATTATATTTCAGCACATTGTCCTCTAGATCACTGAATTATAACTATGTAGTACCGCTCCTAGGTACTAGATAACGCCACTAATTTTAAAGGAAACACTTTACCTCGCTGCCTACTTTACCGACCCATTTCCTGTCATTACGTTTTTTAGTGTGCTTGGTAGCGTCACGTTTCTCATAAATTTCGTAAATTTTCAATAAAAGTGATTTAATATTCTCTTTTTTAGATGGGAAAACGAAGATATGGAGAGCGTCAACGGTCGCGCTCCAAAGAACGAAAACGTTCGCCCTCTAAAGAGCGAAAACGATCGAGACATGATAGTGGATCACTCTCATTTAGATCAAGGTCTAGGAGCCATCATGCAAAACGACACAGAGTACGGGACAGGCATAGACATAGTAATGTCCATAGAAACCATAGTCCTGATAATAACAGACACGACAGGGTCCCATCAAGGGCGACCTCGAGTACAGGTACTTATTGGCAATATCCACACAGCCATTCTTATGCAAGTTCAGAGGAAAGATCCTCATCAGACACCAGGTCGACACAATCATCTCAGAAAGAGAGTATACCTTCTCCTAGAAGTGGAAGACCACTTCCTCATAGAGGTGGAAGACCACCATCACCAGTAGATATAATAAATAATGATGGAGCATCACCTCGACAGGACGCAGGTGAAACTCCACCTGTTGAAGCAGGGGATACTATTGTCATTAACAATGATATAGTACTGCCGGAGGACACCCTTCAGGCATTAGGGGAACAACAACAGGGTGCCGAGCAAGCTCTGGAATTACATCCAATTATTAGTAACAGGTGGAAATCCATCTTAGCTAAGGGCTTGGATAAGACAGAGAAAGCAGTTTTACTTGATAAACACTCTCTACCAGGAAATCTGACAACATTAAAGGCCCCAATAGTAAATGACGAGGTTTTGAGGGCCATTCCCCCAAATACCCAGAATAAGGACAAATTCCAACAGAATAACCAAAATCAGTTGGGCAAAGGTATATCTGCGATAGGGGCAGCTATAAATATCTTATTGACAAACAATGAGATAGACAAAGAAAACAAAAATGCCGTCATAGCACTGTTGTCAGAGTCAGGAAAGATTCTGACAGATGTACATTATAACATATCCTTAACAAGGAGGGCACTTATCACCCCAACGGTAAACAAAACGATTGGAGACATTTCAAAGACAGTCCCAGTGGAGGAGCTGCTTTTTGGAGCAGACCTGACCGAAAGGATTAAAAGGGCCAAAGATGTCGAAAAGTCTATAGGAGACATTAGACAAAAGTCGGAATCGTCCTCTCACATGGTGAAGAAGGCAAGTATGTTGCGGGCTGGTACTTCATCAGGAAGCTCCTTTAGGAAAAATTTAAACTCGAAGGGCCCGTCGGTGTTCAAGAGGGAACCAAGACAACAGAGGGGCCAACACCTCCAACAATTAGGGCAGAAAGTCAACTATCAGAGGTTCCAGACAAAGTACAAGTAAAGGTAAGCCTTGTCAAAGCAGGCAGTTTAAAATACCATATTCCAACATGGAGGAAATTTTTACACAAAAAATCAGTTATCATAGACTGGATAAAAGGGTATAAAATACCTTTCTGTAAAAAGACCAAAAGTGTCAAAACTTCGTAGAAGTAATAGGAGTAAAAAAGAGAAACTCAAAAGGAGCTGATTCATCTACTTAGTGTTGGGGCTATAGTTACATGTAAAGAGTCGACCCACCAATTTATTTCCCCCTTATTTTCTTGTTAAAAAACCAGATGGTAGTAGTAGGTTTATTCTAAATTTAAAAGATTAAACATGTTTATAGAACCTCCTCATTTCAAAATGGAGGATTTCAGAACAGTGATAAAACTTATCAGACCAAACTATTATATGACTACCATTGATCTTAAAGATGCCTATTGGTTAATACCCATTCATAAAAATTTCAGAAAATTTTTACGGTTTAGAGTAGATAAGAAACTTTATCAGTTCAAATGCTTGCCATTCGGCTTATCAATTGCACCATACATTTTTACCAAAATTATAAAGCCAATTGTCACATATTTACGATCACAGAATATCACTGTTGTAGCTTACCTGGATGATTTTATAATAATCAGTCCAACAGAATCACTGTGTGTTCAACATACACAGACGACGATTGAATTATTAACTTCCTTGGGTTTTATTATTAATCTTGAAAAAAGCAAACTAAAGCCTTCCAAGATATGTAGATATTTAGGATTTGTTTTTAACACCGAAAAAATGTCTTTAGGTATTCCAAGTGACAAGGGTGTAAAAATTCACAACTTCATTATAAAAATCAAAGAAATGAAATCATGCCGAATTCGATATTTTGCCAAATTTGTTGGACTTTTAATTTCAGTGTGCCCAGCAATTAAATACAGCAAATTATATACCAAATGCTTTGAACGAGAGAAATTTCTCGCTCTCAAAAAATCTAATCTGAATTATAATGGCTGGATGAACTTGTCAGAAAGTATCAAAAGTGATCTTGATTGGTGGGCACACAAGATTTTACATGACACAAATCAAATAAGAGATGACAAATTTTCCTTAGAAATGTATACTGATGCTTCTACCACTGGTTGGGGGGCATGTGCTGACAATGTATCTACTTATGGGTGGTGGTCTAAGGAGGAAAAGGAAAATCATATCAATTATTTGGAATTAAAGGCTATATTTTACGGTCTCAAATGTTTTGCCAAGGAATCAAAATCCTGCAGTATTCTAATTAGAGTAGATAACACCACTGCCATATCTTACATAAACAGAATGGGTAGTATTCAACACCCAACACTGTGTCAACTGGCAAAGGAGATATGGCAGTGGTGTGAAAGCCGAGACCTTTGGATACAAGCGAGTTATGTCACCAGTAAGAATAACATAGCTGATGATCCATCTAGAAAATTATCCTTAGAAACAGAGTGGGAACTTACAGGGGCTGCATTTAATAAAATTGTGAAGGAGCTAGGCCAACCAGATATAGATTTGTTTGCATCCAACACAAACAAGAAGGTTCAGATCTATGTGTCCTGGCACAAGGACCCAGAGTCGGTGGCGGTTGATGCATTCACCATATCCTGGGAAAATAAATTCTTTTATGCCTTTCCTCCTTTTTCTATTATATTACGAACCTTAAACAAAATTATTTCAGATAAAGCTGAGGGAATCGTGGTTGTACCAGATTGGCCGTCTCAACCCTGGTATCCACTATTTAAAAAATTAGTGTTACCAGGTACAAACTTGATTTATCTAAAACCTAATTCATGGCTATTATCTTCTCCTTTCAGAGATCAACATCCACTTCACAAAACACTTTCCCTGGTGGTCGGGATTTTATCCGGCAGGCATATCTAAAGCAAGGACAACCAGAGAATACGCTCAAAACCTTGACCGAATCCATATCCGAATCCACTCTGCAACAATATACGTCGTCATACAAAGCCTGGTGGGAGTTTTGTAATGACAAGGATATAGACCCGTTTGATGCGGGAGTACCCGAAGTTCTAGATTTCATGCAGAACGAGCTAGACTGTAAGAAGGCGAAGTATGGTACGTTTAATCAACATAGATCGGCCTTATCATTGATTTTGCCTGTCGACATTGGAAAAAACTTACTTGTAAGAAGATTTTTGAGAGCTGTAGCAAGGCTAAGACCACCTCGACCGAAATATAATTTGACCTGGGATCCTAGCATAGTC
This sequence comes from Rhamnusium bicolor, assembly GCA_029963845.1. Lineage (NCBI taxonomy): Eukaryota > Metazoa > Arthropoda > Insecta > Coleoptera > Cerambycidae > Rhamnusium > Rhamnusium bicolor. Next base: position 46,597 of record JANEYF010004594.1, on the reverse strand, counting down.
CTTAATAACATCAGGAGGTTGGGCAGAAATGATGACCTCCCTCTATTTAGACTCTCAAGAAAACTTTCCATATTGCTAGCTTTAGCAACAGGACAACGAATACAAACGTTGAGCTTGATAAAAGTGGAAAATATTAGCTTCACTGAGGAGGGATCTCGTATATATATCCCGGATCGTATCAAGACAACAGGAGTCAAATCCTTCCAACCATGTCTAGAGTTGCCAATATTCCAGGAAAATGAAATATGTGTAACATCAGCACTGCTGTCATACATTGAAAGAACATCTGAACACAGACCGTCTACATTATCAAACTTGTTTATAACTACAAGAGAACCTTTTAAGGCAGCATCAAAAGATTCAATAGCAAGATGGATCAAAATGGAGATGGCGGCAGCGGGAGTAAATACGAACATCTTTTCTCCCCATTCTACTCGACATGCAGCTACATCGGCAGCAGCAAGGCTAGGTATTTCTTTGGACGTGATTAGGAATTCAGCCGGATGGTCAAAGAATTCAATGACCTTTGCTCGGTTCTATAATAGACCTCTCATAGATTCAACATCCATGATTAGTTTATTTAATAGTAAAAATATACCCATTTAAGAAAATAAATTGTCTTGTTCAGTTAATTAACAAAGCTGCTATTATTGCTTTTCCAGAATAATTCCTCTTTGTTTATGCCATAAGAAGGGATTTCCGCAATATCTTTGAATTACTTTAAATGACTACATAGTTATAATTCAGTGATCTAGAGGACAATGTGCTGAAATATAATTAATCGATCAAACGAACTTACCTGTGAAGTTCGATCGTAATTATATGAAGCACATTGTCCGAAGAGATCACTCCCTCCCTCCCAAATTGAGGTGGAATTAAAATAAGACCCAATGGATTCAAAATATTGCGCGGGAATCTTTAAAATGGTAATGACAGGAAATGGGTCGGTAAAGTAGGCAGCGAGGTAAAGTGTTTCCTTTAAAATTAGTGGCGTTATCTAGTACCTAGGAGCGGTACTACATAGTTATAATTCAGTGATCTCTTCGGACAATGTGCTTCATATAATTACGATCGAACTTCACAGGTAAGTTCGTTTGATCGATTAATTAATAAAGATACAACACGATAAAAGAGTGACTTATTTTAAGAGAGATAGAGATATCCTATTTAAAGGTCATTCTAGTCTTTCTATCTGTAAGCACTCCGCATATATAGGGGAATTAAAATCACCACGGCTCATATGGGTATGGTGTTGTCATCAAACCATTAAAAATCAGCTGATCTTGGGTTTGTTTACATTCGCTTTTTTCATTTTTGTGGGCTTTCTTAGGTAGAAAAATATACATAATTTATTACATGAATCGAAACTTGGTAAGTAGTTTAACCTATTTGCAATATTTTTTTGCTAATTTGTGAAAGTACCTAACCAAAAAATGTCACTATTATAACTTTCAATACCTTTTGTGTTATAGCATAGCAGTACTCTGGCTTTGAAATAGACGTGCATAGCCGAAGTTAATGCTTTTCCCATAAATTATTTCTTCCATACTTCTATCTATTTTTTCTGATGCCACAGCTATTTTGGTGATATGAACAAATCCCGCGTCTTTCTTTGGCAAATAGTGGAAGTGGATTGTCCTATTATTTTTCTATGTGTGCTAACGTTTTCTTCGACATATTGTGGAATAAGCGTTGATAAAATAAAAAAAACGGTAGTAAAAAACCCTGAGAAACAAAATTCTACAAATGTGATCAAACGAATGTAAACAAAGAAAATTTACTCTTTTCGTGCGGTTATTAGCCACCAGGAAGCGACATGCACAGAACAGAAAAAAGAGTGACATGAAGGCTTATATCATAGATTAATATAAATAGATAATTACTTCGTTTACAACCTAACCAAAATTACGCTGGCACGTAAATTGTGCGTGTTTATGTTTACAATAGGGCTTTTCGGGTGCAGATTATTTCTGCATGATTTGATATCCCACACTGCTGGATATTTTTGAACTGTATTTGTGATTAATTCGTTTTCATTCATAGCTTTTATTATATTCTAAACAGTAAACAGAAAGGTACCTAACCTTAACAATAATCAATATTATAACAACGTCACAGAATAACATTGTTGGTTATTCTGTGACAACGTACTCTGACATTCAATCATGCGACCTTGTTTCATTCAATCATGCGGCAGTAGCACGCACAAAGCTTGGCTTCACCAAACATTGGCAGACTTTTTGATTTGTTGGTACGTGCTATGATGTGACAACAAAAGTTTTGTCGATATTAACGTATTTACAGTTTCGAAACCAACATAATCCTATATAGGCACTGCTCACAACGATATGAACATTTTGGCGTCCAGATTTTAGAGCGGTAAATATTTACATAAGGAGTAACTATCTATGTATATTTAATCTATGCATATATTCCCAATAGCATTGGAATATGTCTAATTAAATTCGCCATCTCCGTGCCTCTGATTGGTGCAACCACCGTATTATTAGCAAAATATATCATGGATATTTCTCATTGTGAAATTCTCACAAAGTGTTAAGTCACTTTCCTATCACTGGATGAACTAACAAAATAGTTCCGACGCACCATCGTGTCTTTATTTATTTTATCTTTGGTAAAAGTTGGCGACCTTGGAAGAACTGTATCGGTAAATTTGGAAACTATTTTTTGTGCAAAGTTTGAAGTTTGACAGTACAACTGTTCTGTTTTGAAAATTAGTTAAAAACACGTGTTGTTAAATGAATATATAAATATATATATAATATGTTGTTAATAAAAGGTAAATCTATTATATTTCATTTCCTTATAAATCATAAACATATTGGTGGGGTTATATTTTTTTAGAATTACTTACTGTTTTGGATAACAATGAGGAACCCTTTTACAAACGAATCAAAATAGCAGACAGTGCTTTCAGATCTTCAGAATTACCACTGCCACATAAAGAAGCTTTCCTGCTTAAATGGATTATTAAAAATTATGATTACAATAATAAAGAGACATGGGAATTGTTGAATACCTGGATGAGATCCGAGCAGTTCAAGGACTTGAACCGAAGTGACATTGATACTGAAGAAATAATTAGTATAATCAGGGTTTGCGTAAATATATTCTTTTATGATTTTAATTTTATCTTAAGTTTATTTTAGATGGTTAAGGAAAGATTATTGCGGATGGATAAATTAGATAATTTCTTAATGCAGTTGATATTTAATTCTTTATTATTATTAACAGAAAATGGAATGTTCCAGCAGTATTTTAGATACAATATTGCAGTTTATTGTGAATTTATTTCTGGTATTTTAGATAAAATTCAGTGCCCAAATTATTTTGAGGAATTTTTAAAAAAGGATATATTTCCTAGAATTATACTAACAGAAGATAAATTCCACAAACATTTTTTAGAGATTATTGTACCCACTCTAACAAAGTGTTTAACTAAGTTTAATAACAAGAATCTATTTCAAGAAGTCTCAAAATTAATTCAGAAGGTTTGTTTATATTTAACATCAGAGTGTCTGCATTATTGTCATTTTTTTCGCTTTGGAGTTTAATCACAAATTGATATAACCTATTTACTTCACTTTTACAAATTTCTTGTACAGGAGTCCCACCAAAGGATACGTTAAAAGTCGGATTTGAAATTATACCTACTGAGTGTACAGTCGTGTGCATATTGTCATTAGCACCTTAAAGTTCAATTTCGTTTAATGCGTACCAACCAATTAGGATGGCTATGTTCCGACCGCAGCCGAAAGCATGCCGATTGCCGATACAATTTGTAAAACTTTACAGATCTAAATGTTTGAAAGTATTGTCTCTGCTAAACTGTTTGCTTTTGTTTATTCGAGATGTTATAATATGAATCGGAATAAAAATTAGTTTCTTAAAATTTTAGAAGGGTAGGTATACTGAAATTAAAGGTAAATCCATCCCTAAATGTGTATATGTGTTTGTTTAAATTTAATTATTATAAAGAAACTCTTATAGTCGGTGGTATCACTCTGAAATAATTATTACCAGTAGAAATAGAACCAGGAATTGAACAACTTGACTTTTTTATCACAGCGCACAGATTTAAACCGACAGTGTAATGGACGATTGAGGACGTCGAGCTGATTCCAAAATACTCCCATATGTGCCCTCAATATTCCTTCGTTGATATACGGGGATTTCCTAATTTTTTCCAAATTTTTGAGACGTCATATTTTTTTTAATAGTTTTATCCAATTAGTTCAAAAAAATTTTGCACAAATGTGTGGTATTCCGGCCTACACGTAAAAATACTGTGTTTTAAAAAATACAGAATTGGAGTGGGAAAAAATATGGTTTTGATAAGTTATCAAAAATCGCACTGTATATTTTATGGATATGAAAATTACATAAATAATGAATAATAACAATAATAAAATGTATTTATTGAGGGCGAAGTTAACCTTAGAATTATGTATCAAAAACAAAATACAATACAAATTTTTGGCACTATTATAACAGTTTTTTTTTAAATACCATTGATTATTGAGCATCCAAAGGATAAATTTATTTTCTTAATCATAATAATAAGAATCAACATTTTAAAGAATAAATAAAATCTGGAGTTTGGGTGTAATAATCTGTTTAATTAAAATGTTTCTTGTTTAAAATTTAGAACATATAAAATAAAAGCATAAAAATACCAATATTTACCGAAATGCTTAATTCCCTTCCTATTTGGGATATATTGAGCCCTTCTTTCGACAAAAATATTATTTGATGTCGGGTATTCGCGTCAATGTGCTCTTTCATTTTTTGTTTTCTTTGCGACTGCTAGCTCTAATATAAAATTACACACTAAATGGCTGGATGACCGTGGATAGGCCTGTAACGTTCTCATCCCCGCCAGTGGATGGAGACCTGCGAATCCATTGCATACGATTTTGTTTGAAAATTGCTAATGACAATGACAATATACACACGACTGTACATGTTGTCATTTTTTCGAATCGAAGTTTAACCACAAACTTGAAATCTATTTACTTCGTCAATGACATATTTTTTCTTGTACAGGGAAACACTGGAAGTGGTGGATTTAAAATAACCAGAAGTCATTTTTAGGAAAACGGTCTTGGAGTTTTAAACCAAAATTCATGTCTTAATTTTTAATAATTTCTATGTTCTCCTAAATATTTCATACTTTATTGTTTATTTAATATGTTAATTATTTAAATTTACTACCTAGCTAAAAAATTTTCTCCATTTGCCAATCTGTTTGTGTTTTTGTATTTTGTATGTTCATTTTCGTAAATTAGTGCTTTGGTAATAGCAAAATCTTTTATTTTTTGGTCAAGGAAAATCATGAATTTGAATTCTGAAGAGTTAATGGGAACCCTTTGCCCTGTTGTAAATTAGCTGTTGAAGTTTTTGTGAATATCAAGCATTATAACATCTTACTTTAGTAGGTTCTTTAATTTATACTCCAAACTGACTAAATGGCATCGTGCAAAATTTCTATTTGCTACGATTCACGAACAGTTGAGCCAAAGATCGGGATTAACTTAAATTTTAACAAGCTTTTCTATTTTTTTATAGCAAATCATTTGTTTAAAATAATACTTTTTTTATTATTACAATATAAATTCTTCAGAAACACAAAAAAAATATTTTCAAAAATGACTAAAGAGATAAGTAAAACCTTGAGCTAGAATGTAGCTTCAGCTTGATTTTGACTCTGCTCCTTTGTGAATCTGGGATATTTATTTTAATTTGTAACATAATATTTAATCCTTTTTTAGTGCATTTTTTATAGGAATCATAAGAATTTTACACTATTTATAAATCAGTTTTTTTGAAGATAACAAAATTGAAAAGCAGGTTGTTCCTAAAACATTAATCAAGACCCTCTTAGACTTTTATCAAGTAGATAAACAAAGGGCAAAAATAAAATATAAACTAATTCTACATGCATTTTGTATTGCATATGATACAGATTTTGAACTGTTATATAAATTTTTTATTTTATTAGTACATATTATTGGTTTTAATTTAAGAAATAAACTGATTTTTCACAAAGTTTCAAAACTTGAAATATCAGAAACTGAATATTCCCTAGATAAATCACAAGAAATAATTTTGGAATTATTTGATGTATTAAGTGAAAATAAGAATAACTTGGAATGTAAAATAAAGAACATCACATTCACTGATTTTATTAGAAACATTTTGAGGCAACTTCTGTATTTTGACACTCCTTCGGACACTTGTTATAAAATCTTTATTAAGGCTATTGCAATTGATCCTCTGGTGATAGAGCCTATAACTGATTACATTATTATTTATACAATGATGGCGGACAATCGTGAACAAACGGAAGAATATGAAAATGTTATTATATCTATATTTGAAGTGTACGCAAAAATGCATCGAATTGAAAGTTTGGTAACAAGAATGGTTTCAATTTTAAATTGTGGTTTTAATTGGCGTACTGAAGTGTTACAAGAAGTTTATGAATTTAATGGCGAAAGAGACCAAAAAATTCATATTATGGAGGAGGATGATTTTAAAATTGAGGAAATTTTTACTGAAAATATTGTGCAATATTTTAGCAAATGTATTTGCAACTTGGCTAGTTGGCAGGTTATAAATGTATTTAAAACTCTCTTGTATCATTTACACCGTGTGCTCAGTTACATCCATAACATTGAAAATGGTAAGTTATTGGGTTATAGGAATGGTAACGTAGTTACTATATAGGCAGTAAAGTGCTTTTACAAAATAATAAATAGTTTATTATTATTTTATTCCTAAAAATCGTGGGGCTCCACCCTTTTTAGTAAAATTCAGAGCAGTGGCAGCTGGTAGATTTAGGTTGTACCATATTTCAGTATTGGAGCATGGAACCCGAGCAATATTTGAAGGCACGACTATCAGTACTGATTGAAGGAATTTTGCAGAAAAAAAAAATGAGAAAAAAGTTACAAAAATGCGCAGCCTCCCCAGATTCCTTCTAGACCATTAGTAAATTCTTTGCAAATTATTTTTTTTTTCGCAATCAGAAGGAAAATTTTATCGCCTCTTTTTTTTTGTTTTCGAAAATTTTGATTTTTTGTAAAGTTATGACATTTTGAAATATACACGATGAAGAACTCAAATGTCAAAGTATCATAATTCTACAAAAAATCAAAATTTTCGAAAACCAAAAAAAAAAATAGGGTGATAAATTTTCCTTCTGATTACGAAAGGAATAGTTTGCAAAGATTTTACTAATGGTCTAGAAGGAATCTGGGGAGGCTGCGCACTTTTTGTAACTTTTTTTTCAATTTTTTTCTTTAATCAGTACTGATAGTAATGCTTTAAAATATTGCTTGGGTTCCATGCTCCAATATTGAGATATTGAATAACCTAAATCCACCAGCCGCAACTGATTCAGAGGTTACTTTTATAGCATGTAAGTGATTTATAAACATTTAATTATTTGTTACAGCATTCAATATTTATTAAGTAAAAATAAAAATCATTTATTTTTGTACTATTTATATTTTTACATCAATAGTTTAACCTTTTCTGTATAATATTTTGTTCGTAACTTTTTAACTGACGGTTTACCTGTACAGTTTAGTTCGCCAGCACATTGTATTTTTCAATGACTTCAGAATAGATTTCTGAAGTCATTGGTATTTTTAATATCTTAATAAAGAAATTAATTAGGGAATGTTCAGAGATCGGATTGAGTTATTTTTAAGTAAAAAAGTAACTTTTTTTTCAGAAGTTACTAAAGGTTACTATTTTTAAGGATTTGTTACTTTTGTTTTTTTTTTTTTTATAAATTGTAAACAAAATGACACCGACATAGTTTTCACAAAACACACTGCACTCGACCCGCGTTTGACCAACCAAGTTGGCATCATCTGGAGATAATTAAAACAAGTTTAATCATCTCTAGATGATATCAACCTGGTTGGCGATACGCTCGTTGAGTGCAGTATATTGTTACGCCACTGGACTGTGCAGACTGGTTAGATTAGGCTGGAATTGTACACGAATGGCCGGGAATATTCTGGAATGCCCTAGATTGTGTGAACGGAGGTATAAATAAGACACACGGTGGGCCGAGAATCAGTCTGAAGTCGAACGTGAACGAGTAAAGAAGAAATACGAAAGAGACTTATAAGTGTTCAGTTGTGATTATAATTAGGACAGTGATTAATCTATTGTTGTTAATTGTTAATTAGTAAATAAAGTAGTGAGTAAGTGTTACCTGGACTTTCAATCAACGAATCTACGAGTAGAGATGTTTGTGTGGATAGCAAACACGTAACAATTTGGTGTCGGAAGTGGATTGGAAGAGAAATTTCTGGAATATTCGAAAAGGTTCTACAGTGTTCTTCTCAGAAATTAGTGGTAACACAGAGAATTAAGCTACTGGACAGTGTTTGGAGGACTATTTCTGGACTGAATAGTGACTTAAAGTGGATTTTCGAGACGTTTCTAGAACATTCGATTTAGAAATAACTGCAAATACGCGAGTGCCGCTAGTAATAACGTGTTGTAGACTGAGAAAAAGGGCTACTAGTGCAATTTCGGGAAAATTCCAGAACATTCTATTTGGAAACTACAAGAGATACGTGAATTGTGTCGACGGGAACGTGTTGTAGACTTGAAAACAAGACTATAAGTGATTTTTAGTGACAATTCTAGAACATTCGATTTGGAAACCACAGAAGATACGTAAACTGTGTTAACAGGAACGTGTTATAGACTCAAAACAAGACTTATTAGTGATATTTCGTGAAAATTCTCGAACATTCCATTAAACAACTAGTGGAGATAAGTGAATTTTGTCAACACAAAAGAAGTATAGACTCTAAATAAGACTTTCTAGTGCTGTTTCGAGATTTTTCTGGAACAATCCATTATTAAAATAGACGTAATATCAACATTTTACGGATTTTATAGTGTAATAAACTTTATTTTGAACTGATTTACGTGTCGTGAGTTAATGCCAATAACAAGAAGCATGGCGGAGAAACAAACACAGGACATGCTTGCAGCATTGTTACAACGGATGGACGATCAGGAAAGAAAAAGACAGGAAGAAAAAGAAGAACAAGAAAGAAAAAGACAGGAAGAAAAAGATGACTTAAGAAAGATTATGGAAGATCAAGAGAGAAGACGACAGGAAGAAAAAAGAAGAACAAAGGAAAATTATGGAAGATCAAGGAAAGAAAAAGACAGGAAGAAAAAGGAAGAGCAAGAGAGAAGGCGACATGAAGAAAAAAGAAGACCAAGAGAGAAGACGACAGGAAGAAAAGGAAGACCAAGAGAGAAGACGACAGGAAGAAAAAGAAAAACAAGAGAGAAAACGCCAGGAAGAAAAAGAAGACTTGATAAAAATGATCGAAGGCCTGGAAATAAGACGACAGAAAGAAAAGGAAGAGCAAAGAAAGGAACGCCAGGAAGAATTAAGACAAATTATGGAGGGACAACATCAAGTCATGCTCTCGGTCACTGAACAATTGAAGGAAGATGTACATGCTGAAGTCATGGAAGTTAAAGAAGAAGTAAGAGGAGAAATAACTGAAGTTAAAGGAAAAGTCAGTGAAGTTGAAGGGGAGATAGCCCGGTTGAAACAACAATTAAGAGAGAAGGGAGGCCAATTAGTACTGTCGTCTGGTGCCAGGTTACAACCACCTTCATTCGACGGTCAAAGTTCATGGTCAACTTATAAGAGACAATTTGAGGCAGCTGCACGTTCAAATAACTGGACCGATGAGGAAAAAGCAACAGCATTGGTATTAGCACTAAGGGGCCAAGCATTAGACCTGCTCCAAACAATTCCTGCCGCACAGCAACAAAACTTTAGCATTTTGGAGGCAGCGTTAGAATTAAGATATGGCGACCAACATCTCGCCCAAGTATATCAGGCTCAGCTCAAATCACGCAGACAACGAGGTGGAGAAAGCCTCCAGGAGTTTGAAGCTGCGGTAGAAAGATTAGCCCATCTAGCCTATCCTGATGCACCAATGGAATTTCAACAACAGTTAGCAGTTGGTACATTTATTGATGGAGTAAGGGACCAGGAAGTTAGGCGAATTCTTAAGTTGGCCAGGCATAAGCTTAGTAGTGAGGCTTTGGTACATGCACTGGAGATTGAGGCGGCCTATAAGGATACCACACAATCAAATCAGAGAGTACGAGCTGTGAGTGTGGAGGAAGACAAGCCAGACAACACAACACAAAACCAGATATCTGATCTACACAAGATGTTGACCCAACTACTGACACAATCGAACTCCCAGCAGAGAGAAGACCAGCAACAAAGTAGTGGGAGGCCGAATGGAGGCATCCGTTGTTATATGTGTGGCAAATTGGGCCATATTAAGAGGAACTGTCATGAGCTCAACATTCAAGATCCGAGACACACCCAACAGCAAAGTAGTGGAAGATAGAGTGGAGGACGTATGCGCTGTTATAAGTGTGGCAGAGTGGGCCATATTCAGCGTAACTGTCGTCAGCGCATCCCTGAGAGGGTCTCAGTAATGGAGAAGCCGCAGGAAAACTGGCGAGCTGGTACTTCGCGGAATATAGCAGATGGCCTTTTCAAAAGACCGTGTCAGAAAGACTGCAAGCCTTGCCACCGTAAGGTAGAACAACAAAAGGTACAAATGATGAAGACCGTTAAGATTGATGTTCCGGATTATTGGACAAAAGAGTCGTTAAGGCAAGCGCAGTTAAACGATAACGAGACTGGTCCTATTCTGAAATGGAAAGAAAGAGGGACCCGTCCCGATTGGAAGGACATTTCAAATAAATCAGTGGGGCTGAAGGCTTTATGGGTACAATGGGACTCCCTTATAGTAGAGGATGGACTGCTGAAAAGAGCGTGGGAAAGTCCAGATGGGAGGAAAGTTACTTTGAAATTGTTAATCCCCAGGTGTCACGTAGCAGATGTACTTCATCAAGTGCATAATGGAACGTCTGGTGGACATTTTGGCATCAACAAAACCCTGACAAAAGTAAGACAACGTTTCTATTGGGTAAACAGTCGTCCAGATGTGGAGGCTTGGTGCCGCCAATGTGAAGTTTGCGCGGCAAGAATGGAGCCACAAATAAGAAATAAGCAATATAACGCCAGGGCTCCTTTTGAGCGAATTACAATAACAAATGACCGTATGAAGGCTCGCTTATGATCTTAAGCCTAATTCAGGAGGGTACCAGGTGGGAGAGTTGGTTTGGCTATATAACCCACAACGAAAGAAAGGCAGATCCCTGAAGCTTTTACCATCCGTGGGAAGGACCTTACACTGTTGTCACCAGATTAAACGACGTTGTATATAGAATTCAGCAAAGTCCAAAATCCAAGATGAAGGTGGTGCATATTGAGAGGATAGCCAAGTATGCAGGGAACAATGAATTGCCTGATCGGGACGTTCAGGCTTAAGGAGGGGGCAGTGTTACGCCACTGGACTGTGCAGACTGGTTAGATTAGGCTGGAATTGTACACGAACGGCCGGGAATATTCTGGAATGCCCTAGATTGTGTGAACGGAGGTATAAATAAGACACACGGTGGGCCGAGAATCAGTCTGAAGTCGAACGTGAACGAGTAAAGAAGAAATACGAAAGAGACTTATAAGTGTTCAGTTGTGATTATAATTAGGACAGTGATTAATCTATTGTTGTTAATTGTTAATTAGTAAATAAAGTAGTGAGTAAGTGTTACCTGGACTTTCAATCAACGAATCTACGAGTAGAGGTGTTTGTGTGGATAGCAAACACGTAACAATATGGTGTTTTGTGGAATACTACATTAGTGTTATCTTCACATCAAAGATTCCAACTCACTTCAAAAACAAATTGTAAACAATTAAACAATACTTTTCTTAATACATATTACAATTTTAATTATACATTTTAAGGCAGAATTTTTGTACTTCATCATTTTTTTACAAGTCTTACAATGTACAGACCTGTTATGTTTAGAAAATTTCATGTGTGTATCCTTTGAGGTGGTAGTTTTGTTATTTGACATCATACAATTAAGCCTGCTACAAAATTCCCCTCACCCATGGTCCTATCTTACGAGTTTTGATTTCTAGCAACAGGGAAATAAATCGACGCTTAAGAAACAATACCTCGTATTCCATTTTTGTCAAAACTCGGTTTAGAATTTTAAATTAATGTCCACTCCTATGTCCAACAGTTCCCAATATCTTGTAGCTCCAAGATTAATATTTATACCAAAAACTCTACTTAAAAACTTAAAAAAACCTCGTATAACCAATAAAATAACTCGTATCTCCATGATCTCCATGATAAAAATAACATATCTATTAATAAGGAAACTTAGTTTTTTTCGTCTCCTGTAAAACTGCTAATTTGGAGATAAGAGGTATTGTTTCTTAAGCGTCGAAATGCTTTTTGGTTATGTATGAGTTCTTGCCGTGGCAACAAATTTTATACTAACAGATCAGATTTGCTTGTTTTCAACAAACAACTAATAGAACTGAAAAGAAATTCTTTAAATCATATAACTTATATTTAAAAGCTATGACAGAATAGGTTAGAAAAAGAAAGAAGAGAAAGACTATATTAAAAAAAAAAAAAAAAAAGAAAATTTTTTGGGAAAAAAGGAAAAAAAAGGGGGGGGGGAAAAATGTTTAAATTTATTTTTTTGTTAGTTTTTTTCAAAAAAAAAATCAATTTGAACTATATTCTAATGATGAGATAGATATTTGTTGAATCAAATAAAGACATGGTAAGATTATTTAATCTTCATGTGCATACACACAGTTGTTCAGTAAGTTAAGTGTATAAAAAATAATATGTAGTAATATAGATATGACTGAATATTTTTATAATACTGTTTCTTGTTAAATTATATTGCATATTAGGACCTATTTCAAATAAGTTATTATTAAAACCTTTTACTGTATGAATAATAAGCCTTAAATTTGTTATGTACAGGGTGTCCCATTTGTGTACGAGATAGAGAAAGACTAGTTGAACATTCTCGATTTTAGTTTTTGAGAATAATATAGTTCGTTTTGTTATCTTTTGCAGTTTTAGTGAGATATAAGCCAAATTTTTTCCAAAAAATTTTCTGTTCTCATTTTTTTACACTTGGTAATTGACTATTTTATTTATGCCTAAGAATATGTCGAAAAAGGCATACTATATATATATATATATTTTTGTTTATGTGTGAACAGATGAGTTGCAGAGGTTTTTTTGTTTACACATATTTTGCTAAATTTAGTTTTTCACAAAATATCCAAAGTTGTCAAATGTTTGCATCCTTTAATTATATCCCTTCATATAACATATAAAAAGTGAACCTGAGATTTGGCACTTACTGTACATTTTAATAGCACTTTAAATATAATGCAGAAAGGTCATGAACTTATTTTATATATATTTAAAATTAATGTGTATGTATAAAATGTATTTTTTTTTTAGATGACATGATGTATTTTATTTACATGGAAATTTTAAGTGTTCTAATAGGAACTTTATTGTCTAGTATTCGAATAGCTGAGCATACAGTTGCTAATAATGTTGTTGAAAAGTCTGTAAAAGAACTGGAAGAATTGAGAACTCTTTTGGGACAATTTGGAATAGCTTTATTAAATAAAGAACATGTACGTACGTATTATATATATATATATATATATATATATATATATATATATATATATATATATATATATATATATATATATATATATATATATATATATATTTTTTAATACCTAATTTAAGTGGCGGTCCGTTGACCTATCTGCATTTTACAATTGTAGACAGATCATATTTTTTTAAAGAATATCAGCAATGCAGGGTTATTGGGACGAGGGAATGACAGACCCCAGTGGAGACCCTCAAATTTTAACTGGAAGTATTCTGAAAATGGTAGTTAATTTTTGAATAATATTTTGCAAATAAATACATATGTAGAAATATAAAAGAAATCATTTTGTTCCTTTGATGAAAATTCATGGAAACATTTACAGTTGTACAAAAAGTAAAAAATCACAAAGAATGGGTACTTTACTTTATATGATGCAATTTTGAATTAGAAATTAAAAAACCGCTGCCAATTACTTGGGGATCAGAACTTCCTCACCGTAGTAAAACTCGACATGTGGTGGAGTTTATAATAAAAGTAATTTTTGACGTTTCAAAAAAGTCACTTTGCCGTTTCAAAAAGTCATTTTGACGTTTCAAAAAAGTCACATTTTGACGTTTTAAAAAAGTCGCATTGGTGGAATGTCACTAATTTTTTTTTAGACATTGGGACCGATTTTGCTCATCATCGAACTCAATCTCTTCCTTGACCTCTAGAATGTGTGTACCAAATTTGAAAGCTGTATCTCAAAAACTGTAGCTGCTATCGCGAACCAGACAGACACAGAAAATTGTTTCTGTCTGAAATTTTGTATATCGTCATAATTCGTCAAGATTCATCCACAAATGCAATACAAATTTTCAAAATTTTTTTCACGAATACATAACTTCCTCACTTTGAGGGATGAAGAAGTAATTAACAAGTGTAAGTGGATATTCTCCTGAACCCTTATCATATGATTAATTTATTTATTATAATTAGCAAAATGATTGACAATTAATTCGTTGAAATTTGTACTGGTTTCTGCAACATTTTCTTTAAAACACAGTTACTATTTGTATTCCAATATTAATGTGATTAAACCGCCCGTAGAATTATGACTAGAGATCTGAAGGTAGTTATAAATGATGTTAAATCCAGGGTTGATGCTAGGTGATGTCACCTTGTAAATATTTCATGCATATATAATGCATGCACAATATTTTACTTTGTGGTTATTTTGGCAAATTTTGGTAACATCCAAAGTTAATATAAGAGGGCTGAAAGTATTAGTGAATGTAACACTAACACACATACATGTACTTTTAACTAACATTCACAAGAATAAAAGTATATTGTCTATAGTTATTTATTTGTTGCATCCTATAATCTCAGCTTCTTTGGGTATTAAACCACTGTTCTATAAATTATTTAAAAAAAAAAAAATGTTAAACATTTGACATTGTTAAAAAAAAAACAAATTTTTTTTAATTTTGAGAACTGAATCAGAGAGTATTTCAAAACATCAATTTTAAATCATCAAAAATATTTGACATTTAAGTTTCATTTTCAGGTTAATATTTTTTTAGGTGAGACATTTTTGTGTAGGTAAAAATTTTTTTTTTTTGAAATTTGTAGGACAGTGACTTAATACCCAAATGAGGTGAGAAGTAAAAGTATACTACTAATATACTAAAATATTTGCCACATTCCAGCCACAGGCATTGGTGGTTTCATCCACGTCAATCAAGACGTATTTGTCATTCAGTTCAGAATTTTTTTTTTTTTTAATAGTGAATGTCATTTCTGTGATAAATATGTTATTCTTAGTGTCATTTCCGATGGCACCTGAACATTGCTATACTGCCCACTAATAAGTACTCTTTTTGCAAAAATTTAATGAGAAATTTTAAAAAAGTTAACCTCCCATCTTAAATTTCACACTTTTATGTATCTACGTGTTGTTCACATAGACGTTTTATAGATGCTACTATTTAGAGTGTATTCTTTTTTTTTTGTTTTTATTTTGGCAATTTTTTTGTTTATTTTTCAACGACTTTGAAGTCATTAGTGTATTGATTTTAAACATGAGGCAGTGTATCTATATTAATTGCTATTGGACACTTGACAATAACCAGCCTCGTTGGTCAGTAATTGTTTTTTATAGTTGCAAACCGTCTAGTTACCTGAAAAAAACCTTTGATTGTTTGTCCCATTTTTATAAAGAACAGATTTATTGCATAGTACATAACAATATATTATCATTTCAGATTGTTTGAGAATGTTTCATTAGGTGTTTACAATATAATGTTATATCTACGTAAAAGTCGTCTGGAATTATATCGCTACTTCCCGATCTCTAATTATGACTGAGAATTGCTTCATATTTGAATTGCTGTGAATCAACTGTCTCTCACCATTTGCACCTCCTGTTGTCTATATTCTGTGTAGGCTAATATTCATATTAATTTTTGTTAGTGATGCAAACATTTTTAATTTTTGGATATTTTCTTTCTCCGTGAATTGATTTGACTGTCATATTTTAATTAGTGCTCCAGAAATTTTGCTAGTTTTCAGGGAATTTTGAAATTTTTAGATGTTCATATTACAGTTTGTATTTTTTTCCAATCTAACGGTACCAAATTGTCAATTTTTTTTGTAACTATATCTAGGTTATATTTAAAACACCAATGAAAAACTAATTTTAGCCAAAGAAACTTCTAATAATTTTATTAAACAGAAACATACAAAACAAATAAAAAACCAACATTAAAAAGAAACAAAAATAAAGGGCAAGGGCACTCATAAATAGTAATTATTGACATCACGAAAGAATGATGTTACATCATTGTTATAATTCATGTGAATCAAATCAGCTCTGCCTTAGTCAAATTCATGCATGTTGAAATGATGTGCAGATATAAACAAACTATACTCGTTGACAGGTGATAAAACAAAAACATGATCTACGATTTGTCCGCTAAATGTCAGAATAATTTAACGATTTTGTTTTGAACTAATTTTATGTTTTTATTTTATATAATTTGGCAAAATGCTGATTGCTTATAGATACTAACAATTACATTTAAATTAATTAACATCATTAAAAATAAAAAAAACTATCTGATAATGTTTAGAAAAAGGATTTTGTATGTATTTATAAGAATCATTAATCATTATTATCTACTGTTAGTTCTGAAAAGATTTGTTTTTCATATACAAAAATCAATAAAATAAAGAAAATGGTAACAAAGTGGATAAAGTTGTGTGCCTCATTATTTTTTAAACGATTTGTAAAATATTTCCGAAACATTTTTTTTTTTCAAAATTGGGTGGAAAATATGACAGATTTCAAATTTCATAAAAAAAATATTGATTTTTTACAAAGTTGCACCTTTTTGAAATTTGCAGAATGAAAAATTAACCTAAACTAAAGCTTCAAAACAGTGTAACTTTATAAAACCAATATTTTTTTGTGAAATTTGAAATCTATCAATATATTTTTTCACTCAATTCTGAAAAAAAATGTTTTGCAAATATTTTACAAATTTCAAAAATAACCTGAGAGGCACATATTTTTTTTCTGCAAAACTCATTTAGTTTTGGTAGTTATGACTTAAAGTATCAGCTGAGTCCCATTCTCCAATACTAAGATATGACATAGCCTAAATTTCACCAGCCGCCACTGAGGGCAAAACTCCACCCCTGGACATTCCTGCTTTGAGAATCTTTCCAGTTGGCAATATTCCCAGCCGGCTCACCTCTAATTTTTTTTACTTTGCACTAACAGTCATCACTGTCATCAGGTGCTGGGCTAATGAAATAAATGCTTTCCCAGCCATCCCTCTCACTAATTAAAAGAAATGAATTTGGATCACTACAAGTTTGTTAAGAAATTGAAATAGATAAAACTTGTCTTTATGTCTGTATTAAATATATGGTTTTTGTTTTTATTTTTTAACTGTTGAAAATATTTGCTTTCAGATTCATATGCTAATGAGATCATTTTTGAATGTTGCCTATAATTGGGCTGAAATTTATTTAATGTTGGAGTATTATTCACTTGACAATGCAGTTGGATCCAAGAAGCCGCTTGATAATGATTTTACATCTTGCAACATAACCTACATACATTCGTATTTAAATATACAACAGTGGTGTTTAATATCTGAAAGAATTACTAATTTTGGTGAGCTACCCTGTAAGGAGTTACTGGTAGGTTAACACTACATAAATATTTTAAGTATGCTTGGTTAGTACTATATAAATAAATATGTGATATTTGTTATAGCAAAAGTTGTATATCCAAAAACTTCGTGCAATGTTACTTTTTGAGAAGAATATGAATCAAGATATAGTATCAAATATACTGAGAAGTATAACTAACAATCTTGAAAATAGCTGGAAAGATATATTACATGATAAATATGTAGTAAATCATTTGTTACATAAAATGGATTCAGCTTCAATTATATTTTTAGCAGAAAAACTTGTAAATAATATAGATAGTTTTGGAAATTTTCATAAGCAACCACATATTTTGAATTCTTCTTTACTCTTAACCTCTATAAACTACGTAACTATAACAAAAATAAACAAGTTGTTATTAAAGCGAAAAAGAAAGATTAATGAGAACATACCAAACAGTTCATTTAGTACAAAAATATACTCTTTGTTTAAAGAAGATAAGTTTTTAAGTGGTGAAACTCAAAAAGAAGTTGTTAAAAAAGCTAAGGAAATATATCATGTAAAATGTGAAGATGATCGGGAAATTATTGAATGGAAAATTAATGAAGAAAAAAATGATTAAACTTTTTTGTAATTTTACAAAAGTTTCCTATAATATATAGTTTTGAAGCTGTACAAAAAATGTATTTATTATATTTCTGTTCTTTACATAGAGATTTTTCATACGAATTTAGGAATGGAAATTATAAGAAATTTAAAGACAGCTGTGAAATACTGATTATTGGTAAGTAACTGTATATTAAACATTTATTTCTTTTTAATTTAAAATAAATAGTCATGATTGATAATATTAGTGGGCATGTCCAAAAAATTTTTCCACAAAACTATTTTTTTGGAAATTTCATCTCTTAGTTCTTTCTGGTGACTCGGCTAATCACCACTATGGGCTTTCCATTTGCCACTATAGGTAACACTGGGGTAACATATGATGTTTATTTTGACTCAATATTTTTGTTCCATTTGACAGGTCTGTTTTACCTTCTTCTTTTTTCTCAAGCATCAAATAAAATTTAGTAGTAAAAATGATGTATGCAACCCATTGTGTTTGTTATTTTTCCTGCATGTAAAGGGTTGCTTTAATACGGGCTATTATATTTCATTGTATTTTTACCTTCAAATAGGTCTGTCCAAGATTAATATGGCTACTGAGGCCAGAGCTGTCAATACTTAAAGTAAAATACTTGAAATTATACTTCAAGTATTTATTAGCGCTTGAGGTACTTTACTTTAAGTAATTATCTGAGTAGATA